>CM056058.1:158473978-158867602 GCA_029574335.1 Rana kukunoris | reverse complement strand
TATAGGGCAGTTTTGGTTGGGTGGTAAAGCAGGTTATGAGTAAGGGCAGATATGGGAGACAAGGGGGCAGTGATTGAGTATAGGGAAGTTTGGGGTGGAATAGGGCAGTTTGGGGTGGTATAGGGCAGGTTAGTGTGATATTGGGAAGTTTGGGGTGGTATAGGGCAGGTTAGTGAGGTATAGGGCAGTTTGGGGTGGTATAGGGCAGGTTAGTGAGGTATAGGGCAGTTTGGGTGGTATAGGGAAGTTTGGGGTGGTATAGGGCAGGTTAGTGAGGTATAGGGCAGTTTGGGGTGGCATAGGACAGTTTGGGGTGGTATAGGGCAGGTTAGTGAGGTATAGGGCAGTTTGGGATGGTATATGGCAGGTTAGTGAGGTATAGCGCAGTTTGGGGTGGTAAGGGACAAGTTAGGGATCTATGCAGTGACAGTTTGCAGTA
Source organism: Rana kukunoris (assembly GCA_029574335.1). Lineage (NCBI taxonomy): Eukaryota > Metazoa > Chordata > Amphibia > Anura > Ranidae > Rana > Rana kukunoris. The sequence continues at coordinate 158,867,163 of CM056058.1, read as the reverse complement.
CCTCAAGGCTGCTGTGTCCTCACCTTTTTCTCCTTCAGCCGTGGGATCAGCTGAGTTAAGAAGTGTGTGGGAGGAGAGGAGGAGGCAGCTACACCCCCAGCTCCGCCCACTATCCCCGGCTTAAAGAGATATTGGAGATCCCCGCCGAGGGTTAGCTTCACTGACTGGGGAGTGTTATAGGCAGCCTCGCACCACTCCGCTGCAGCTCTGCAAGTGCACGCAATATAGTGCACTGTGTAATGGCGGCCCGGTATCGCCCCTCTGGCAGGTGTCATCCGGTGCGGGCCACACCCCCTGCCCCCCCATTAGTAACACCACTGCCCGTATTGAAGTGGTTAAAACTGTGCCTTTGTAAATGGTTGATCCTCTGGAACTCTCCTCTTAGTATTTTTCCTCCTTAGTAGCTTCTTGTGAACTCCAATCACATTTCTGATCCCCCTGTGTGTGACCTCGGCCTGGCCTGTTTATGATTCTGGTATTTCCCTTTACTGTACATATCGTATTTAGTGTTGTTTTTGTCACTGTGGGTCATTGATTGTTTGCACTGAGCTTGTTGAAGGTGGTGGGGTGTTACCCCCTCTTCTTAAATAAATCACCATTCTTACCTATATCTCTTATATCTGTTCCTCTTTTGCAATCACACAGTACTGGTCTATTTCGAATCTCTGACAAAAAGATATGTTTTATTGTACAAAAGTATTAAACACAAGATCGGCTGGAGTATAGTGAGTAGCACATATAGTTAGTTACAAGACAACATGCCAGTAATTGATTTTGAAACAGCACAGAGGCACCGACGCGTTTTGAAAGCCACATTCTTCTTCAGAGATGCCACAAACAGATTTATAGATTAAACTGAAAAGCTCAAAAGGTATACATGTAAAGTTGCTGAATAAAAGTATTAAAAACAAATTGAATTCCACTGGTACAATCGAGGGAGTGGTGCAAAGATACCCCCCCCCCCCGATCCACATCCCCCACCTTCCCACCACTGGGGCAGCAAAACGAGGCAGCTCAGGAGATCACATATAGATAGTCGAGGGGTGAAAAACATGAAAAATAATCACTCAGGTAGAATGAATAACGTGCTAGACAAAATGTAGGATGAAGGGATGAATATGGCGGCCAACACAACACATCTGTCTAGGACACAGCGTGGGAACAATGTTACATTGTCACTGTGGGGGGAAGGGGGCTCTGAAGGGGGTTAGGAGAGAAGAAATTCTATGGAATTACCTCCATACCTCCTTTCATAGAGACTCCCTGCTTATAAAAAAGACCCCCCTGGATTAATTGTGTGGTCGAGCGACATGCCCATTAATTGTATCTCCGCCCCTTACCCCCCATCCCTCTCCTCTGTTCACCCTCCCTCTGCCTGCCTTGTCACTGTGGGAGAAGGGGGTTAGGAGACTCGGCAACAGACTTGTGGCCCCTGTAGAGGAAGGAATTTCTAGTGGGGGAGAGGAAACTGTAGTGAATGGTGTAATTGGTGTTCTCTTCAGAAGGCAAGGTGCTGCAGGTATGGGGGGGGGGCACTGTGATTATTTGGAGGGCAGTGTGGAACACTGTTGAAGGTTGGGGGTAAAATGGGAGGCTGGAGGCTCTACAGTAGGTAGGCTGGGGGGCACTGTGGGAGGTTGGAAGTTTGGGGGGCACTTTGATAGATAGGAGGCACTGAGGAAGGTTGGGAGATCTGCAGCAGAACTTGTTGGCCCTGTAGTGAATGGGGGGAAACAATAGGGAATTTGGTCATTGGTGGTCTCTCCAGGAGTCTGAGGAATTTGCAGGGGCACTGTGGGAGACTGGAAGGTGCTGCAGGAACTGGGGGGGGGGGGGGCAATGTGAGTGTTTGGAGGTCAGTGTAGGACACTGTTGCAGGTTGGGGGTACAATGGAAGACTGGAGGCTCTACAGTACATAGGCTGTGTGGGCACTGCAGTAGGCTGGGAGGCACTGTGGGAGGTTGGGAGTTTGGGGGGCACTATGGTAGATAGGAGGCACTGGGGAAGGTTAGGGGATCTGAAGCAGACTTGTTGGTCCTGTAGGGGGTAGAATTTACTAGTGGAGGAAGGAGAGCTGTTAGAAATGGGGAAATGGTAGGGAATGGGGTCAATGGTGGTCTCTCCAGAAGGCTGAGGACTTTGCAGGAGCACTTTGGGAGACTGGAAGGTGTTGTAGGGACCGGGGGAGGGCAACTGTGAGTGTTTGGAGGGCAGTGTAGGCCACTGTTGCAGGTTGGGGGTAAAATGGGAGGCTGGAGGCTCTACAGTACATAGGCTGTGTGGGCACTGCAGTAGGCTGGGAGGCACTGTGGGGGGTTGGAAGTTTGGGGGTCACTATGGTAGATGGGAGGCACTGAGGAAGGTTAGGGGATCTGCAGGGGGGCTGGGGGAAACTGTAGGGAATGGGGTCACAGGAGGCTGTGGACTTTGCAGGGGCACTGTGGGAGACTGAAAGGTGCTGCAGGGACTGGAGGGTGGGGGGTGGGGTTGTTAGCACTGCTAGTATTTGGAGGGCAGTGTGGGACATTTTTGAAGGTTGGGGGTACTATGGGAGGCTGGAGTGCTACAGTACATATAGGCTGTGTGGGCACTGTAGGATGCTTGGGGGCAGTGTGGGAGGCTGGAAGTTTGGGGGGCACTATGGTAGATGGAAGGCACTGAGGAAGGTTAGGTGGTCTGTAGCTGGCTGATGGCCCAGTAAGGGAGAACCACTTGTGAATTACTGTCATAGAGGCATCAAGCCATGGGCAAAAGCCCCCCCTGACCTGCAATCCCACCTGCCCCTGGGGTGGTGGAATGTTACAGAAAGATGACAAAATGAAAGTACAAACAGTGACGATAAAATGTTTTACATGTCTGTCCAATGTACCAATGTTTCTCTGATCTCCTCTCTTCTCTGTTTATCAAGGTGGGGGGTCCATGAAGAAAAATATGATTTTCTCCTTTCCCATGAAGAGGACATTTCATATGTGAGAACATCAGAACTATTTCTCCAAAATGTTTTTCCGGAGGATTAAAGTCATGTAAATGCAATGATGTTTTGGGTAGAGTGGTGAGGGATTAGAACCCCTGTCAGGTATTTATTGCTGTAAGAATCCATCACATCTCAGAAAACAATATTATACTTTAGAACACAAACAGACCAATCTGGAGTGTTTTCAGGTAGACGCCTTCCGTTCCATTCTATTGTGTCACCTGTCTGAGGGAGGGGCGATTTCAAGAATTCCTTTTACGTAGAATATCTATGTAATACTCACCGGGGGTAGAGTGTGAATATTTCTAGAATTCCAAAATTATTATTAACACCAAGAGCTAGAAGAAGTACCATTTGGTACGGAAATGCGGGCAGCGGAATGGCTAGTATATAGAAAGTATGTATACTCACTGAATGTGAGTATATAGAAAACTTTGAACATAAAGTGGTATTAAATCCTAAAATGTATTATAATGCAGCCTACCGGTCATCAGATCATTCTTTTTCAACCAGGGGTGAGGTCTCTTCATGGGTGCCTCGCCGTCTCTTCAGGGGTGCCTTGCGGTCTCTTTAGAAGTGCCTTGCAGTCTCTTTAGGGGTGCCTTGTGGTTTCTTCAGGGGTGCCTTGCGATCTCTTAAGGTGTGCTTTGACGTCTCTTCAGGGGTGCTTTGCGATCTCTTCAGGGGTGCCTTGCGGTCTCTTGAGGGGTGCCTTGCGGTCTCGTCAGGGGTGCCTTGCCGTCTCTTCAGGGGTGCCTTGCGGTCTCTTCAGGGGTGTATTGCAGTCTCTTCAGGAGTGCCTTGCGGTCTCTTCAGGGGTGCCTTGCGGTCTCTTCAGGGGTGCCTTGCGGTCTCTTCAGGGTGCCGTCTCTGGGTGCCTGGTTGTTTGTGGGTCTCTTCAGTCTCTTCAGGGGTGCCTTGCGGTCTCTTCAGGGGTGCCTTGCGATCTCTTCAGGAGTGCCTTGCAGTCTCTTCAGGGGTGCCTTGCGGTCTCTTCAGGGGTGCTTTGCGATCTCTTCAGGGGTGGCTTGCGGTCTCTTCAGGGGTGCTTTGCAATCTCTTCAGGGGTGCCTTGCGGTCTCTTCAGGGGTGCCTTGCGGTCTCTTCAGGGGTGTCTTGCAGTCTCTTCAGGGGTGCCTTGCCATCTCTTCAGGGGTGCTTTGCGATCTCTTCAGGGGTGCCTTGCGTTTTTTTTTAGGGGTGCTTTGCGATCTCTTCAGGGGTGCCTTACGGTCTCTTCAGGGGTGCCTTGCGATCTCCTTAGGGGTGCCTTGCAGTCTCTTCAGGGGTGCCTTGCCGTCTCTTCAGGGGTGCCTTGCCATCTCTTCAGGGGTGCTTTGTGATCTCTTCAGGGGTGCCTTGCCGTCTCTTCAGGGGTGCCTTGGCAAAATGCCTACAAATTGCCTAAAAAGTGTATACAGGTAGTGGGTGCCTTGCAGTCTCTTCAGGGGTGCCTTGCAGTCTCTTCAGGAGTGCCTTGCAGTCTCTTCAGGGGTGCCTTGCAGTCTCTTTAGGGGTGCCTTGCAGTCTCTTTAGGGGTGCTTTGCGATCTCTTCAGGGGTGCCTTGCGGTCTCTTCAGGGGTGCTTTGTGATCTCTTCAGGGGTGCCTTGGCAAAATGCCTACAAATTGCCCAAAAATGATCTTCTAGCTGACGACCTCCTGACAACCAATGACATCATCAGTTGATAAGAAGCTAGAAGAAATACCATTTGGTACGGAAATGCGGGCAGCGGAATGGCTAGTATATAGAAAGTATGTATACTCTCTGAATGTGAGTATATAGAAAACTTTGAACATAAAGTGGTATTAAATCCTAAAATGTATTATAATGCAGCCTACCGGTCATCAGATCATTCTTTTTCAACCAGGGGTGAGGTCTCTTCATGGGTGCCTCGCCGTCTCTTCAGGGGTGCCTTGCGGTCTCTTTAGAAGTGCCTTGCAGTCTCTTCAGGGGTGCCTTGTGGTTTCTTCAGTGGTGCTTTGCGATCTCTTCAGGGGTGCCTTGCCGTCTCTTCAGGGGTGCTTTGCGATCTCTTCAGGGGTGCCTTGCGGTCTCTTGAGGGGTGCCTTGCGGTCTCTTCAGGGGTGCCTTGTGGTCTCTTCAGGGGCGCCTTGCGATCTCCTTAGGGGTGCCTTGCAATCTCTTCAGGGGTGCCTTGCGGTCTCTTCAGAAGTGCCTTGCAGTCTCTTCAGGGGTGCCTTGTGGTTTCTTCAGTGGTGCTTTGCGATCTCTTCAGGGGTGCCTTGCCGTCTCTTCAGGGGTGCTTTGCGATCTCTTCAGGGGTGCCTTGCGGTCTCTTGAGGGGTGCCTTGCGGTCTCTTCAGGGGTGCCTTGTGGTCTCTTCAGGGGCGCCTTGCGATCTCCTTAGGGGTGCCTTGCAATCTCTTCAGGGTGCCTTGCCGTCTCTTCAGGGGTGCCTTGCCGTCTCTTCAGGGGTGCTTTGTGATATCTTCAGGGGTGCCTTGCCGTCTCTTCAGGGGTGCCTTAACAAAATGCCTACAAATTGTCCAAAAATTGTATACAGGTAGTGGGTGCCTTGCAGTCTATTCAGGGGTGCCTTGCGGTCTCTTTAGGGGTGCTTTGCGATCTCTTCAGGGGTGCCTTGCGGTCTCTTCAGGGGTGCTTTGCGATCTCTTCAGGGGTGCCTTGCGGTCTCTTCAGGGGTGCCTTGCGGTCTCTTCAGGGGTGCCTTGCGATCTCCTTAGGGGTGCCTTGCAATCTCTTCAGGGTGCCTTGCCGTCTCTTCAGGGGTGCCTTGCCGTCTCTTCAGGGGTGCTTTGTGATATCTTCAGGGGTGCCTTGCCGTCTCTTCAGGGGTGCCTTAACAAAATGCCTACAAATTGTCCAAAAATTGTATACAGGTAGTGGGTGCCTTGCAGTCTATTCAGGGGTGCCTTGCGGTCTCTTCAGGGGTGCCTTGCGGTCTCTTCAGGGGTGCCTTGCGGTCTCTTCAGGGGTGCCTTGCCGTCTCCTCAGGGGTGCCTTGTGGTCTCTTCAGGGGTGCTTTGCGATCTCTTCAGGGGTGCCTTGCGGTCTCTTCAGGGGTGCCTTGCCGTCTCTTCAGGTGTGCCTTGTGGTCTCTTCAGGGGTGCTTTGTGATCTCTTCAGGGGTGCCTTGGCAAAATGCCTACAAATTGCCCAAAAAACTGTATACAGGTAGTGGGTTGATGAAGCCTTTTACTGAAACAAAGCCACAAGTTTTCATTGTTCAGCATTACGACCTTCTAGCTGACGACCTCCTGACAACCAATGACATCATCAGTTGATAAGAAGGATGTCAGTCGCCTGCAAAGCATCCTTGTTGGACCCTCCGCTGTCCTTCTCTATCAGCTTTGGGGTCACATTGGCTCAGTGATGGAGAAAAACTGAGGAAGAAGAGAAACATTGGAATATTACTCAGTACCAGTGGCGGTAGGTGCTAAACCTTTTCGGGGGTGGCAAACAACCCCCCCCCCCCCTAGGTCCCCACTCACCTGTCGTTCTCCACTGATTGCTTATTTGGCTTTTCCTACCGGCCATCCAGATCCGCCTTCTGTCCTGATTGGCCAGGAGAAGAGGCCAGGCGACAATACAATAACAAATATTGATTCGCTAGTGTCCCAAGTGGATGGGTTTGGGGCGCAGAGCTCTAATCATGTGGCTTGAGGAAAAAACCTCATAGAAGCCTATGAGTCTGATGCCCTGCATGCAAACTAAGGGGGCGCCCCTGCAACCTTTGTGGACCAGAGGCCCCTGGTCAGTACCAGTTTTTACCTCTAACGTTGGGTCTCCTACGTGTGTGGATGTTGTTGCATTATGTAAAACTATTAGAATAATTTTTACATTTTAGGATGGGGTGCCTTAAGACTATGCATCATTGGGTGCCTCCAGATTGTCCATATTTTAACCACTTCAGCCCCAGTAGTATTGGCTGCTCAATGACCGGGGCAATTTTTTTCTATTCGGCACCCCTGTCTCATTGCAACTCTCTCTGTTTCAACTTTGCCCACCCCCGCCCCCCCCCCCCAAAAGCCCAAAAGAAGGGAAAAAAAGTGTCAGATTTAGGTATCAGTGCTGTAACGGTCACCACCGTTTACAACCTTCCATCCACCCAAGACAAGACAGCTTATCCGACAATCCTGCATACACGATCCATTCCCCCAGAATCAAGACGAGACTCAGCTCTGTACTTGTTCCAAAATGTATGATTTATTAGCCGCCCTATGCCCAAAAGGGGTACAGGGTGAACTTAGACACAAGAGTCCGTAGGGCCGCTGGCACAGGAGTATCCCCCATCCGTCAAAAGTCTCTGGGCGTCACGGGTCATCCCATTACAAGTGCATTTGTACAAGTAACGATACTCGTGGAAATGCTTAGTATTTGCACCGACACCGGAATCGGTATTGGTGCAACCATAATTAAAACTGGAGCACTCGGAATCTGATAGCCAATCATTCTATCTTCAGCTTGTTCAATTGAGTTTTGACAGTAAATCCCTGGAAGCTGGTTGGTTTTTATGCAGAGCTGCACCAGATTTGCCCGAGAACCATGGATCTTCACATAGGGCCAGATTCATGAAGAGTTAGGCTGGCGGATCCAGTGATCCGCCAGCCTAACTGTCACTTTAAGCCGGCGTTTCTGTTTTCTATAACCAGAAAACAAGAAACGCCGGGTTGAAGTTCCGATGCGATCGGCGTAAATGAATTTCGCCATCGCCGATTTACGCTCAAAAAATATGTTAATGAGCGGGAATCGGCAATTCACGATCTTTTTCGGGTGCGACGCAGTGACTTTACGACGTTTCCGGAAGCGATACGCGGCGTATAGATAAAGCAGCCCCCTAGTGGAGTATCCTATGTTAGGTATAGGCGTCGTCATCGCGTCGGAAAAAAAACAAATCGCGTCGTTTGCGTAAAACATTCATGAATGGGGACGTGACGTCATTGACGTTCACTGACAGAACTTGGAGCATGCGCACTGGGATGCATTGACACTCGACGCATGCGCAGTACGTTTGCCGCGGGATTGCGCGTAGTTTGAATACTACACGCCCCGTACCCGCCCAATTTGAATTCCGCTGTCTCATTTGCGATGCGCTGCCGCAACTTTAGGAGCAAGTGCTTCATGAATAACAGCACTTGCTCCTAAAATTTCAGCAGCGGAACGTAAATGAGATGCGTTACTCCAGAGCAAAGATGCTCCCATCTACCTTTTTTTTAAGAATGATGACATCACAGTGAAGAAAGTGCAATGTTTTGGAGTCACGCAGGACCTCTTTGTCAGTCATGTCAATATGAAACTCAATCTATCCAAAATCGAGCTCATAATATTTCCTCCCCCACGTGCCTCTTCCCCCGATTACCCTTTCAAAATCAACAGCTCAACTATCATCCCATCCCCCCCCCCCCCCATGCCCATGCCAGGGTGCTAGGGGTTATCCTGGACTCTAATCTATTCTTTTGGCCCCACATGCAATCAATGTCCAAAGCTTTCCGCCTCATCCCCCGCAACATCTCCAAGATACGTCCCTTCCTACCCAATGACACCACTAAGCTTCTAGTTCATTTCCTGTTCATCTCTCACCCCGACTACTGCAACTCCCTCCTCATTGGATTGCCTTTAAATAGGCTCCTCCCCCATTCAGTCCATCATGAATGCTGCTGCCAGACTCATCCACCTTACCAGCCATTCAGTGTCTGCTACTCCTCTCTGCCGATCCCTCCATTGCTTTCTGCTCACCCAACAAATTAAATTCAAGATAAGAATAATAACTTACAAAGCCATCCACAGGTCTGCCCCCAGCTACATCACCAGCCTGGTCTGAAAATTCCAACCAAGTCACCCTCTTCATTCCTCCAAAGATCACCTGCTCTCTAGCCGCCTTGCCACCTCCTCCCATGCTCATCTCCAGGGTCTATCCCAACCTGTGGAACTCTCTACCCTAATCTGTCTGTCTATCTCCTACTTTGTCCACTTTCAAACGATCCCTGAAAATTAACGTGTACATTTATTTTCTCCATTAGCCCATCCCCCACAGTTATTACCTCTTGTATCCTTTGACCCTCCCTCTAATGCCCTATACACACGATCGGTTTGTCTGATGAAAAAGAACCGATGGATTTTTTTCATCAGATATCCGATGAAGCTGACTTTCATCAGTCTTGCCTACACACCATCGGTTAAAAATCCGACCGTGTCCAACGCGGTGACATAAAACACAGCGACGTGCTGAGAAAAATGAAGTTCAATGCTTCCGAGCATGCGCCGACTTGATTCTGAGCATATGTGGATTTTTGACCGATGGATTTCCCCACACACGATCGTTTTTTTTCTATCGTTTTTTTTTAACCATACGAAAATTTTAAAACAGGTTTTATTTTTTTTCACTGATGGGAAAAAAACTGGTGGGGCCCATACATGATCGGTTCGCCCAATGAAAACGATCCATCGGTCCATTTTCATCAGACGAACTGATCGTGTGTACAGGGCATTAGACGCTAATGAGCAGGACTCTCTGATCCCTCCTGTATGAAACTGTATTGTAATTTTACTATATTCCCTTATGTCGTGAAGCAGTGCATAAATTGCCGGCACTATATAAATCCTGTATAATAATAATAATAATAATGTCATCACATACCAGACAAAGGGGTCCTATGTGGCTCTGAAACGTTGCACTTCTTCCACTGTGATGTCATCATTCTTCAATAAAACCTTTGGATGTTATATGAAGATCTGTGGTGATCTGGTAAATACATTACATACACGGATCTAGGATGTTTCCAGTCCCCATCTGTCTGGTGCTGCCCCACGCATTACCCCAAGACCATTCCAGGAACGTGTGCAATGGGGATATTGACATTGGCTTATCCAACAGCCCCGGGATTGGCCACTCTAACCCTGCTGGTCATACTTCAATGGGCATGCAGTGCATTTCTCACGGGTGAATCCACACATAATTGGTCAGGATGACAATGATGGGAAAATAACTACTTTGTAACACATTTGTGTATCATAGTGATCCTAATCACCCTACATAGATGGAGCTGGTCAGTGGTATCTGGCACCATCACCATTACGATTTGAAATCTATTTGTGATACAATAAAACTTGTTGTTTTTTTGTGCATTTTGTTCTTGTTAATATATTTTGGGCACTGGAAAAAGATCTCTAAAATGGAAAAAGAACTTCTATAATTGGGCTTTAAACACGTTTGTAAAATAGTTGAAAGACGTAATTTGGTAAGAGAACAAGGCGACATTTTCATCAGCTATAAATATGAAATGCCTCCAGAAAAATACATCAGTCTGTGACGATGGCTTTAAAGTTAAACCGTGACAGCCCGGGGGCCAAGTCCTGCCCGGGTGAGGTCCATTTACTCCAACGTCACCGGATCTCCACCTTCTAGTTTCTACGTAAGACAGACGCTCTGCATTCCATCTGGACCAATGAGTATATAAGTAGCTGAGTGATCGGTAATTGTACACACAACCTCCACCTCTACCCAACTGTCTATACTGAAGGAGGCAAAACTTAACTGACAACAGACTTTGCGCACTTGTTGGAAGAACATCGAGTTGTTGGAAGAACATCGAGTTGTTGGAAGCCACTTGCACACCCTGAACATTTCCACACATTTGTCGGTGAGTAGAAATCTTTGACTTCTAAGTAATTTATAGCTCATGGCAAGCAGTCAGGATACAATTATCATTTTCTAAAGCTGCCCATACACCTTACAATCTGATTGTCTCCTTTAGGGAGGGAATATTATGAGTTAATGATGGAGGCGGCCATTGGTGGCTCTTCATTTTGGGATTGCTGGTTGGCTGGTTATCATTATTATTCTTTAGCTTCATTGCTCTCTGTGTTGCTGCCTTTGTAACATATTTAATTGCAATATGAGGACTTATTTAACTATCCAATCAATTGTTAGAAGTTCTAATGGAGATTGAACAGTCAACATGTGTGTGGTGAGATTTAGATTTACCAAAACCATGTAACGTTACGTAAGGACTACTAGGGATTGATGTGTAATCAGTCAGGCAGAACCTTCTACTGAATAAGATCTACAGGGGAAAGTACAATCATCTTCTACTGTGTATGGTCACCTCAACAGTTTATCATTACAGGTTTGAATCTTATTGTTTGTTTGTAGTATAAATGGGTAGATAGATAGATAGATAGATAGATAGATAGATAGATAGATAGATAGATAGATAGATAGATAGATAGATAGATAGATAGATAGATAGATAGATAGATAGATAGATAGATAGATAGATAGATAGATAGATAGATAGATAGATAGATAGATAGATAGATAGATAGATAGATAGATAGATAGATAGATAGATAGATAGATAGATAGATAGATATTTTATTCTACAATATTGTTAAGTCTGGTATGTTACATAGTTATTAAAAATAAGAAAAAATGTAACATATATGGAAGCTTGTTGTATTTTTTGTATTTGTATTTATTTTGTTTTATTTGGGGTTTTACTGCATTACAGGTTTGAAACTTATTATCTATCTATCTATCTATCTATCTATCTATCTATCTATCTATCTATCTATCTATCTATCTATCTATCTATCTATCTATCTATCTCTCTCTCTATCTGGATATGTGTATATATATATATATATATATATATATATATATATATATATATATATATATATACATATATATATATATATATATATATATAGAGAGAGAGAGAGAGAGAGAGATTTATATATATATATATATATATATATATAGAGAGAGAGAGAGAGAGAGAGAGAGATTTATATATATATATATATATATATATATATATATATAGATATATATCTATAGGTATTTTTTTTTCCTGATCAAAAATTGTCTAATGTGTTACACATATGAATATTGGAACACATAGATGTTTGTTTGAATTTTTTATTTTATTTTTGTATTTATTTTGTTTTATTTTGACTGTATAAAACTAAAATTAAAATAATGCGAAACTCTGTAGGACTTTTCCTTTTATTATTATTATTATTATTATTATTATTTTATTTTATTAAAAAAATTGTTTTCTAAATTGCAAACAGAAATGTGTTGCTCATATAAGATGTATTTTCTAGGGTCCCTGATCACCATGAAGACAACACTGCTGCTCTCTGTACTGTGCGCTGTCATGGCGGGTGAGTGACGTTTGTCTCCTTTTATCCTTTAATATCACATCTGTAATACAGAGACAGCGATCGTTCCACGAAAATTGGAGGGTACGATCGGGGAGGGGCAAATAAAGAAAAAAGCGATGGAGATCTGATCTATAATTGAAGTGTATCTAAACCCAACAGTTAAAATCTAATATAATGCAGCGCGCTGGTCCTTAGTGGGGCTGCTTTGGTTTTATTTTTTCAGCCTTCTTTCACATATTTTCACCTGGTGATCCTGCCAGCCTTCCTGTTACATCGCCCACTCACCATATTGTGTCTATGACCAAGCAGTGTTATTGCCTTAGGACCACAAAACACCTTTTGTCATCCACATAACATAAGAGGAAGGGGTCTCTGTAGCTGTAGGGGGTCTCACACGTGAAAACTGGGCAGGAGAGATAACACTGTTTGAGATAAGACTGCAGCATACATAAGAACGCACTGCATTTCTGGCAGGATCAATAGTTATGTAAGGACACCCCGAGTATGAAAGGGGTTAGACTCCCGTCACAAGTTCAAACAAAATGAATTAAGAATTAAGGGCAACCCCGTATGTCTGCTAAATAGCAGTGTGGTTTGCCTGCAGGTGCGGGAATATGTGCGATTTACACACGTTCCCACACCCGCATATATGTGACTCTAGTCTTATTCATGAACACGGGGGATACAACACAGGGGAAGAGTGCTGAGGAGAACTTTGTTTATGAATTGTAACACTTTTGAAACAAGTTTGTATTTTGGAACATTTGGATACAAGTTGTAGAAGTCTGACACAAAGTGGATTGTTGTTGAACACTTTGAAACAAACCGGAGATTATCGCTGATTTATTTATTCTGATCCTTGTGTTACATTGTAGTCGGATTTGAGATCTCTTTAGACCTCCACACAGGAACACGGGATGTACTTTAATGTTTTATTTTTCTGTCTCTCCAGTGGCTGCGTCTCAATCTTGTGGAAGTGTTACCTGTGCTACTGATGAGATTTGTAACAATGTTACTAATACCTGCCAGTGCAATTCAACGTTCTACACATTTACAACAGGTACGGTATACTATAATACAATGGTCACAATGGATCTCATGCCTATTAAAACTAAATATTGAATTTTCCCATAAATCGTATGAGGTCCATGTAACATACATAGTACAGAAAGTGTAATGACCCGCTTACACCCGGCTGGTAAATTAACCAGCAATGGGGCGCCCCGGTGGGAATGAGCCCCCCCCCCAGGCTTGTCCCATATCTGATTGGTGGATAGTACAGGTATAATCTGACTGTCTACAGCATGGGTCTTCAAACTACGGCCCTCCAGTTGTTCAGGAACTACAATTCCCATCATGCCTAGTCATGGCTGTGAATGTCAGTGTGTTACAATGCCTCTTGGGATGTGTAGTTCTGCAACAGTTGGAGGGCCGTAGTTTGAGGATCCCTGGTCTACAGGCTGACTGTCACATAAACATTTACACTTGGATTGCTGCAAGAAATATGGAGATTGGAGTGGAAACCTTGGCAAGATCTCATAGAGGTCGGCTTATCTTGTTCCCAATGTAACAATCACTGAGATTTGTGGGTTAGGGAGGTTTGTATAACTGATCATCAATGTAAGGGGACACTACATGGATCATCAATGTAAGGGGGACACTACACTGATCATCAATGTAAGGGGGACACTACACTGATCATCAATGTAAGGGGGACACTACACTGATCATCAATGTAAGGGGACACTACACTGATCATCAATGTAAGGGGGACACTACACTGATCATCAATGTAAGGGGGACACTACACTGATCATCAATGTAAGGGGGACACTACACTGATCACCAATGTAAGGGGGACACTACACTGATCATCAATGTAAGGGGGAAACTACACTGATCATCAATGTAAGGGGGACACTACACTGATCATCAATGTAAGGGGGCACTACACTGATCATCAATGTAAGGGGGACACTACACTGATCACCAATGTAAGGGGGACACTACACTGATCATCAATGTAAGGGGGAAACTACACTGATCATCAATGTAAGGGGGACACTACACTGATCATCAATGTAAGGGGGACACTACACTGATCACCAATGTAAGGGGGACACTACACTGATCATCAATGTAAGGGGGACACTACACTGATCATCAATGTAAGGGGACACTACACTGATCATCAATGTAAGGGGACACTACACTGATCATCAATGTAAGGGGACACTACACTGATCATCAATGTAAGGGGGCACTACACTGACCATCAATGTAAGGGGGAACGACACTGATCATCAATGTAAGGGGGGCACTACACTGATCATCAATGTAAGGGGGACACTACACTGATCATCAATGTAAGGGGACACTACACTGACCATCAATGTAGGGGGACACTACACTGATCATCAATAATCAATGTTCTGTATGTAAACTGGAAGTATAATTAGGATTGATCTCTTTGACTCTATGGCAGATTTATCCCCAGTCCCTGGTCACAAGTCGGTATATATAGAAAACTCCCTATAGTGTATAATGTACATCAATCACATCACCGTCATTTTCTCATCTAAGAAATACTGAATGCATGTACTCTTTTTTCAGGAAGCCCTCCATCTCCAAATCTTACTTGTACCGGAGCAAAGTTCAATATACAAGTGTCAAAATGTTGGTTGGAAGAACAAGGTTATAATACGTCTGATATCAGGCTGAACAGCACCAACTCCGAGTGTGTCGCAGTAAATCAGAATGTGAATGGAATATCGGAGATGATCCTTCAGCGTCCATTGACAACTTCTGACTGTAACACGGTTCCTGAGGTAAGTTCTCCTGACACCGTCTGACTGTTTGTTATACAGGAGTAGTAAGAACAGATACATTAAAGTCTGTATAGACATAAATATGATAATTTAGGGTTTGAATGGAATAGAGAAGATGTAGAACCCTAACAAAACTGGAGACTTGTCAGGGAATACACTGACATTAATAGTAACTATTTGCTAATGTGCAATTTACTGTATGGCGGTACGTTTTCTGACCTGGTTTAATGACTTATTTGCTTCCTCTCTCTACAGATGAATGCAACCCATGTCATGTACACAAACCAGCTGTATATTTTTGGCAAGACGGATCCAATCCGAATAACAAATGATGTCGTCATGAATATTTCCTGCGCTTACCCACTGAATATGAATGTTGCTCTTAATGTGACACTGCACCCAATAATTGGGTAAGTATTATTTCATACTTTCAGGAATACATGCTGGCTATATCTTATAATATTGTATTCTAGCACCTACTACTCTTGTATTTAGCCCTAAACTAGGCTTGTTGCCAAGCTTCAATAGAAACAAAAGCTTAAATATAACTTAAATACAACTCTCCGAGGACACATGGGTGTATATATATATCTATATAGATGTATATATATCTAACTGAGATATAACTGAGCTCAACTCTCTGAGGACACATGGGTGTATATGGATCTTAAAGAATCCACAAAAGAAAAGAGTAAAAATGGAGATTTAAAATGGCAATAACACTACCAAAAAAACATTGTTTTTTAAGACATATAAAATATCATCAATTCACTCATTAGTAGAGATAACAGGTTAAAAGTTGGGTTAAACCTCTTGTGCCAAGCCTCAGTAAAATAGAAACAAAAGCTTAGATAGAACTGAGCTCAACTCTCTGAGGATACATGGGTGTAAGCAACTTGGGCCAAGTGTTTTCAAGCAACCAGGTCAAACTGAGAGTTCATGTCCCACATTAGAAGACTTTTTTAGGCCTTTGTCTCCTACCTTCCCTGAGCCTCATTGCTGCAGCCTTCGTGAGACTCTTTGGCATTCAATGGTTGTGCATTTTCTTGCCATACTGCATGGTTTCTTCCTCCTCACCCTACGACACTGCTGAGTCCTGTAGTCACATTGGAGTCAGAAGAGAAAACCATGGCATGCGCTGGAAGACACTTCCAGAAATGTTGAATACTGAAGAGTCTGGTGGGGGCTGCAACACTGGACCAATGGACAGGTAGGAGACATGGGCTGCCTGTCAGATGAGTATAAAAGCTCTTCTATTTCTGGAATGTTTCTTCTTGATTTTGTTCCAACCTGACAAGGTCACTTAATCATTAGTAAGACCTCATCTGGAATATGCCGTTCAGTTTTGGGCCCCAGCTCACAAAAAGGATATCGGGGAATTGGAGAAAGTGCAGAGAAGGGCAACCAAACTGATAAGAGGCATGGAGGAGCTCAGCTATGAGGAAAGATTAAAGGAACTGAATGTATTCTTTTTGAGAAGAGGAGATTAAGGGGCGGATATGATCTTCATGTATATAAGGGGTCCATAGAGTGAACTTGGTGTTGAGTTTTTTACTTTAAGGTCATCACAGAGGACACGGGGCACTTGTTATGTCTAGAGGACAGAGATTTCATCTCCAAATACAGCTATGGTTTCTTCACAGTGGTTCTGGCAAGCTCAGTAGATTGCTTTAAAAAAAGGCCTGTACATTTAGGTTAGGGTTAGGGGTTAGAGTCAGGGTTTAGGGTTAGGGGTAGGGTTAATGTTATGGTCAGGGTCAGGGTTTAGGGTTAAGGGTAGGGGTAGGGTTAAAGTTAGGGTCAGGGTTTAGTGTTAGGGGTTAGGGTTAGGGTCAGGGTCAGGGTTTAGGATTAGGGGTAGGGTTAGGGTCATGGTTTATGGTTAGGGGTATAGTTAGGGTAATATGTCCAGAGCTTAGAGAGGCTGTATTACGCCAGCTGGTAGCAGGCAATTTGGGTGACAGGAGAGTAAGTAAGTGCGCCCCTGTGACCCACAAGAGAAGTATGGACAATAAATGCTTTTGCTGTACTTCTCCCAAATCATTTTTTTTTTTTTAACCGTTCATTTTATATCACTGTGGTGCATTTGAAATTGTATATCAGCTTCATTGCTTCCATTTGTATACACAGAGCCAATGAAGATATCTAATAGGTTTGCTCTTTATCCTCAGTGCAAATAATATCAGTTCTCTGTATAACATTATTGATGAATGACCACATACCTGCAAGGGTTTCTAGGTAGGTAACCTTCTGTTGTGTGTCTATTTTCCAGGAGCACAGAAATAACTGGCCCATCAGGAAATGGAAGTTATACAGCCGTAATGATGGCCTTTAAAGATAGCACATATACCACCCCTCTCTCTGACTCCGACACCCTGACAGTGGAAGATTCGATTTACCTTTCAGTGAGAGTACCAGATCTGGATGCCACCACCTTCAAACTCAAAGTGGTGAATATTTATGCCTCTCCTACCAATTCAAGCGACCAAAAGTACTATCTTCTTCAGAGCGGGTAAGTACACAGTACACTGGGTTAGCAGTTCTGTGTGTTCTTTGTACACTTTGACTACAAAAATAATTCTCTAAATACACAAGACAACACTCAGTATCACCTTAAGGTCTTAAGATTGACCCATAGACAGTATGTGGATTTGTGAAAAAAAAACATGTAATCATGTCTTTAACGAAAAAAATGGACTTTGTAGGCACAACCCAATAAAATTTATGATACTTTTAATAGAAAAATACAAAATACATAGCAATTGCACTATAATACACAATAAGACAAAACAAAACAAAAGAAGGACCCCATTCTTATCGCTCTGAAAAAAGAACGCTCAATAGCCACAGGGCTATATGTAGATAATACATAGACGATCCATAGACAGAGCACATTTCTTTACACGGGAGCCATTGTGTGGCTATACCAGCTGCCAGCACTCAATCAATAATAATGTAAAATCCAAC
Source organism: Rana kukunoris (assembly GCA_029574335.1). Taxonomy (NCBI): domain Eukaryota; kingdom Metazoa; phylum Chordata; class Amphibia; order Anura; family Ranidae; genus Rana; species Rana kukunoris. The sequence continues at coordinate 158,849,237 of CM056058.1, read as the reverse complement.
AGTTTGGTTATACTCAAGTTGATCGATCAACTTCCATACATTCAGCTTGACCATACACGGTTTGAGACTTGAAATGTCTATGGAGTATGTTGCTGAAGTGTTGGCATGAAGTTCTGAACTAATCTGGACAAGCCAACTTTATAAAGTTTCCTGAGTTCATCTTTACAGCCCAACTCAAGTCAACAGGGTTTGAATTAATAACATGGAAATTGATGTATTTCATTAATCTCAATGCATTAAGGAGAAGATCATGTAGGTGTGAGGAATTATGGGTCACGGCGCAGGTATAAATTTCTTGTGTACGGCACAATAATTGCACCAATTACAATGTAAATTGTTTAGATATAATATACATATTAATAATGAAGACATGCGATGTATTGTCCATCTATAATATAAAGTATATATATATATATATATATATATAATGAACACACCCCATATATTGATCACCTCTAATAGTATGTACCAGTATTGTGTTCTCATCTTTAGATTACAGTAACTGAAAACTAATGAAAGGTTTTCTCTATCCAGGTGCCCATCAAGCCAAATTTCTTCTGACCAGCTAACAGTGGACAGCAATGGAGTCGGCGCTGAAGCTCGTTTTCCTATGAAAGTCTTCAAGATTACCAGTTCTAACACCGTCTACCTCTATGCCGATCTTGCACTCTGCACTACTGATTGTAATTCGGTAAGACTCACCATACACATAGAGGGTGTTCTGTGATTTCTGTGCCTGAAGGAGGAGGCGGGTTCTTTTTTTAGCCATACACACACATACTAGCACCAGTTTAGACAGGAGCCAAATATCCAACCTGCATGTCCTTGGAGGCAACCAACACAAGCAGGACATGCAAACTCCATGCAGATAATGCCCTGGCTGGCATTCAAATTGAGGTCCCCAGTGCTACAAGGCAAGAGTGCCAATTATCAAACTACTGTGCTGCCTCAATGTCCACAGTTGGCCTTCTAATCATTGCACAGCCTTATTAAGATGCTTGGAGGTGTTTATGGACTGAAAATTAAATATTGAAGATACCGACTTCCCTCTTGTTTACCTGATCTACTGCTGCTAACCAAGCAGGTAGCACATTGCTGTGTGTAATGAGCACAGTTGCTGAATTAATCGCCAACTCCACACAAAAAATGGTGACTAAAATCATATGATTGCTTCTGATATTGAGAAATCACCACCAGAATTCACAGTTCTGCCCATCTGCTACAGCCATAACATGGGATGAGCTATGGTTTGGCCCAAACCCAAGTGCATCCCTAACAAAGACAATTGGTGGTTTCATGCCTATCCCCAATAAAGACAATTGATGGCGTCATGCTGCCCTGTTACAATGTAGAATAATGTGGAGGGGAAATGCAAATTATTCCAGGGAAGTCTCACCATTGGAGTGATGGAAGAACCTGCTGTGCCCGCATTCTCCACTGTTTCCTTTGTAGGGATTACACAGATAAAGGGAGGTTGTGACTTTAGCATAACTGGGGTATTTCTTGGATACAATTTACAATTTCTTCATCGATTTCACTTGTCTGGAATTTCTCTTGAATGAATTTTATTTCCTTACAGACCTGCAGCGCTCGATCCATATCACGTGATTCCCCGGACATTGCAGGAAGGGTCAGCATCTATTTGGATGCAGGTAAGTCATCTCATGGTCACAGTTTTGCTACAGTAATTTTCTGTGTTTCTTCAGTCACATATATTAAATCCCAACTCCAGATACATCATTTATTTCCTTTTTTTGTTTTTTAATAAGGTTCGAACCCTTCACTGTTGTAATAAAAAAAAAAATTATTGCTCCATGTGTCCCGTATATTTACCAGACCAATAAGGGAGCAAATTGCCCATTGTTAGGGATTATTGTCAGGCATTACCAACGCTTTGACTTCTATGGAGATCACTACACAATAATTTCACCCTACAGTGAGTGTGAATATCATACGATATATCCAGAAGAATGAGTATCAGTGCGGTTGAGATCTCCAATTGACAGATATTTTTCTCTTTATTTCCAGCGGATACCATATACGATTTGAATACCAGCTCTGCCAGTGGTAAGTAATCTCTTACATTGAGAATTTTAATGGTTTAAAGTGATGTAGCGAAACATGTTCAGCCCCTTTACAGCAACAATATCCTTATATGTGGGGGGAGGGCAGGTAAACCTTAACATCCAGCCCCTGCATTTCTGCATTTCCCTTTGCTTACTGTCCCAATGTCAATGGTTTCACCAGACAGAGTGCAGTACGGAAAGGTCAAAGTACCGATCAGCTTTATTTTTGCTCTCTAAAGATTTTCCCTCAATTCCTATCCGGTAAAACCATTGCCACCTTGACAGTAAATGAGGGTAAATCCCTCCAATGCCGCCACGCTACACAAAAGTTAAAAAACAAACATTTTGGTTGGACATACACCTGAAATTCTCACAATCTCCCAATCTGGTATAAAAGTTGTCTGATCACCAGATTGCAGCTACAATGAAAACTTAGAACTGAACAGAAGATCTTCCATAGAAAGATGAAGCGGCTCCATTCCTAATATCTCCTGTGTGTTGTTCCAGGTTTCTCCATGCCTTGGACTTTGTCTGCTCTGATCTCCTCCTGGATCTTGATGAAACTGATGTAATCCCTCCGAGAACCGACCATCCCGGCACCATGAGACTTTGTCATATCGTCACCCCCAATGCTCTCAGCAGAGAGAAGTTATGAAGGAATCTTGTATCTAATTCTTTTTCTGTGGACGGTGTTGGCTGCATCATATATAACGCTTCCTAAGATCACCTTCCCGCCGGGCGTCCCCCGATTATCTCTCATTGTGTACAGTGCTGATACTCCACTGTGCGTCCCGATTATCTCTCATTGTGTACAGTGCTGATACTCCGCTGTGCCCCCCGATTATCTCTCATTGTGTACAGTGCTGATACTCCGCTGTGCCCCCCGATTATCTCTCATTGTGTACAGTGCTGATACTCCGCTGTGCCCCCCGATTATCTCTCATTGTGTACAGTGCTGATACTCCGCTGTGCCCCCCGATTATCTCTCATTGTGTACAGTGCTGATACTCCGCTGTGCCCCCCGATTATCTCTCATTGTGTACAGTGCTGATACTCCGCTGTGCCCCCCGATTATCTCTCATTGTGTACAGTGCTGATACCCCGCTGTGCCCCCCGATTATCTCTCATTGTGTACAGTGCTGATACTCCGCTGTGTCTGCTTTATACCTGAATTATTTATTATATTGTATTTATTGTAAAGTAGGAATTGTTTATGGAGTAGGCAATATATATATATATATTGTATCCCTGGAGAGCACACCCTGTACTTTCTACTGTTCTTTCACATATAATAAACTTCAAAGTAAAGTAATTCAAAGTGTTTCTTTGTCTTTATATTTAGTCATTATAGGTGCTATGGTCAGGGGAAGGCACCTCCTAAGGAATAAATAAATCCAAAAAATTTAGTATATTGCAGCTCACCAGCCATTAGATGTGGTGGTCGCATTTTAGAAATCTCTATTGGTTGTGGAGTACAGAGGGTGAGGGGATCTCCTCTATCCAATGTCCTCATCAAGTCCAATCTCCTTCATCCCATGTCCTCCTCAAGTCCCATCTCCTCCATCTTATGTTCTCATAAAGTCCTATCTCCTCCATCTTATGTTCTCATCAAGTCCCATCTCCTCCATCCCATGTTCTCATCAAGTCCCATCTCCTCCATCTTATGTTCTCATAAAGTCCTATCTCCTCCATCTTATGTTCTCATCAAGTCCCATCTCCTCCATCCCATGTTCTCATAAAGTCCTATCTCCTCCATCTTATGTTCTCATCAAGTCCCATCTCCTCCATCCCATGTTCTCATAAAGACCTATCTCCTCCATCTTATGTTCTCATCAAGTCCCATCTCCTCCATCCTATGTTCTCATCAAGTCCCATCTCCTCCATCCCATGTTCTCATCAAGTCCCATCTCCTCCATCTTATGTTCTCATCAAGTCCCATCTCCTCCATCCCAAGTTCTCATCAAGTCCCATCTCCTCCATCTTATGTTCTCATCAAGTCCCATCTCCTCCATCCTATGTCCTCCTCAAGTCCCATCTCCTCCATCCTATGTCCTCCTCAAGTCCCATCTCCTCCATCCCATGTTCTCATCAAGTCCCATCTCCTCCATCTTATGTTCTCATCAAGTCCCATCTCTTCCATCCTATGTTCTCATCAAGTCCCATCTCCTCCATCCTATGTCCTCCTCAAGTCCCATCTCCTCCATCCTATGTCCTCCTCAAGTCCCATCTCCTCCATCCTATGTCCTCCTCAAGTCCCATCTCCTCCATCCTATGTTCTCATCAAGTCCCATCTTCTCCATCATATGTTCTCATCAAGTCCCATCTCCGCCATCCTATGTTCTCATCAAGTCCCGTCTCCTCCATCCTATGTTCTCATCAAGTCCCATCTCCTCCATCCTATGTCCTCATCAAGTCCCTTCTACTCCATCCTATGTTCTCATCAAGTCCCATCTCCTCCAACCTATGTTCTCATCAAGTCACATCTTCTCCATCCTATGTTCTTATCAAGTCCCATCTCCTCCATCCTATGTTTTCATCAAGTCCTATCTCTTCCATCCTATGTTCTCATCAAGTCCCATCTCCTCCATCCTATGTCCTCCTCAAGTCCCATCTCTTCCATCCTATGTCCTCCTCAAGTCCCATCTCCTCCATTCTATGTTCTCATCAAGTCCCATATTCTCCATCCCATGTCCTCCTCAAGTCCCATCTCCTCCATCCTATGTTCTCATCAAGTCCCAAGTCTACTAATTCAGCGCAGCTGCCCGCACTGTCCCCACTTCCATAAAATATGTGCAAATAGAATTATAACAAATAGGTGCAGCGCTTACCTATATATACGGAAGAATATCCCATAAGGGATGTTTGCAGTGCAAAGAAATGTGAACAAATAAAGTGCAAAGTGATAAATATTAGAATAAAAGTGAATCACATAAATCCATAAAATGTCCTTACAAATACATCAAATATTTGTGAACCCAACGTGCCAGTCCACTTTCTAAATGATAAAAACAAACGTATGGATGAAACGATCTATTCAAAATCATCCACCTCTGTGCATGTTATCAAAATCCTGTGCTCCATCCACCGGATGTGCCCTCACCTAATGTACTTTAACCACTTCCCGCCCGGCCTATAGCAGAATGACAGACGGGAAGTGGTTGAGTTATTCTGAATGGGCATCATAGCAGTCCAGCAGGATGTGGTGGTCTAACACAGGCATCTCCAACCACAGCTCATCTCAGTGTAAATGGGAAAAGCCCTGTAACGGACGTGTGCCCTCCAGTGCCACCTATGAGTGCCTGTCGGTGCCACCTATGAGTGCCCATCAGTACCTATATGTGCCACATAAAAGTCCCCATCAGTGCTACCTATCAGTGCCCATCAGTGCTGTATATCAGTGCCATCTATCTGTGCCCGTCAGTGCTGTTTATCAGTGCTGCCTATCAGTGCTGCATATAAGTACCACCTCATTAGTGCCAATCAGTACTGCCTCATCAGTGCCCATCAGTGAAGAAGAAAACTTACTTATTTACAACGTTTTGTAACAGAAACAAAGGAACTTTTTTTTCCAAAATGTTGTTCTTTTTTTATTTGTAGCGCAAAAAATAAAAGCCCCAGACGTGATCAAATACCACCAAAAGAAATCTCTATTTGAGGGAAAAACATGGTAACATTTTGCTTGGGTACAGCATGGCATGACCGTGCAATTGTTATTCAATATGTGAGAGCGCTGAAAGCTGAAAACTGGTCTGGGCAGGAAGGTGTATAAGTGCCCCGTATTCAGTGGCGTCACTAGGTTTGGTGTCATCTGGTGCGGTAAAACATGGTGTCCTCCCCCCCATGTATACTGCCTAGCACCCTGCAGGCAGTGCACGATCACAGTGTGCACCCCAAACCGGTCCCTGTAAATGACAGTATAGGGTGGTATAGTGGCAGATTAGGGTAGTATAGGGTGGTATAGGGCCAGTGTTGTAAGTAACGGAGTTACAATAAACGCAGTTACCTAACGCAGGCCCCTTTTGAGAGTAACGAGTAATCTACCTGATTACTCTTCCCCTCACGGTAACGCAGTTCCCATTACTTGGGCGCCATTACTGCAATTACATCTACCGCCACTAGATGGCAGCAGAGTAATTGCTTCTGCCGGCGCTGTGAACATAAATATGGGTGGAACTCCGCTTTAGAATCATGTGACCGCTGTGATGGCCTGTCACAGCGGTCTGAAAACTCTCAATCGCAAGGAGCCCTGGATACAATGAGCCCCACCCGCCGCACACTGACCTATCGCCGGGGAACAACTCACATCGATCACACACTGTGTGTGTAACCTGATCAATGATCCGGGGAACACATGGCCGGAAAACAAAATGTTCCACACAACAAACGCTCCCTATACAACACAGTGTACACAGCGACATCTAGTGGTCAACATGGTAAGTGCAGGACACCTATACAGACCAATGATCAGCAGGTTATTTTTGGTCAGTGATTTCATCTCTTCATCAGACAACAAAGAAACATCTGACATCCCCATTCCAGATCCCTTGCATCTAATAAAGCTTATATAAAAGATAAACAATAAACTATAGAAAATTCTAATAAAGCCTAATATAAGATTTTAAATTACAGACTCTGTAAACGTCAAGGGAATGTATATTATAAACATACATTTTAATGCAGCTTATAATTTGGATGTAATATGTAGCAGATGGATAAGGGTTTTAAGTCCTATTAGCTGCACATACATGGTGGGACGGTTGCGCCTAGGCTGGGATATACATGGTGGGACGGATGCACCTAGGCTGGGATATACATGGTGGGACGGATGCACCTAGGCTGGGATATACATGGGGGGACGGATGCACCTAGGCTGGGATATACACGAGATCACCATTTGTTTCCGGTTTTCTTCTCTCAAGGATCTGGCATTCTTTTGTCTTGGAGTATTAACTTATTGTTCCCTGGCAAGCGCCTGTCATCTGCTTCTCAACAAAGCATTGTAGAATATTAAAAAAATCAGTTACTTTGCTGAGTAACTAATTACTTTTTCAATGTAGTAACTGAGTCACTAACGCAATTACTTTTTCGGAGAAGTAATTTGTAACTGTAACTAATTACTTTTTTAAAGTAAGATGAGCAACACTGTATAGGGCAGGCTCGGGTGGTAAAGGGCAGGTTAAGGTGGTATAGGGCACGTTTTGGTGATATAGGGCAGGTTGGGGTGGTATAGTTCAGGTTGGGGTGGTATAGTGCAGTTTAGGGTAGTATAGGGCAGGTTGGGATAGTATAGGGAAGTTTGGGGTGATATAGGGCAGGTTAGTGAGGTATAGGGCAGTTTGGGGTGGTATAGGGCAGGTTAGTGAGGTATAGGGCAGTTTGGGGTGGTAAAAGGCAGTTTGGGGTAATATAGGGCAGTTTGGGTTAATATAGGGCATGTTAGTGAGGTATAGGGCAGTTTGGGTTGGTATAGGGCAGGTTAGTGAGGTATAGGGCAGTTTGGGTTGGTATAGGGCAGGTTAGTGAGGTATAGGGCAGTTTCGGGTGGTATAGGGCAGTTTGGGGTGGTATAGGTCAGGTTAGTGAGGTATAGGGCAGTTTCGGGTGGTATAGGGCAGTTTGGGGTGGTATAGGGTAGATTAGTGAGGTATAGGGCAGTTTGGGGTGGTATAGGGTAGATTAGTGAGGTATAGGGCAGTTTGGGGTGGTATAGGGTAGATTAGTAAGGTATAGGGCAGTTTGGGGTGGTATAGGGCAGGTTAGTGAGGTATAGGGCAGTTCGGGGGGTATAGGACAAGTTAGGGATCTATGCAGTGACAGTTTGCAGTACCTCAAGGCTGCTGTGTCCTCACTTGTTCCTCCTTCAGCCGTGGGATCAGCTGAGTAAAGAAGTGTGTGTGTCAGGACCGGGTTTTGAACCTGGGACCTCAGCTGTGTCTGGCAGTGAGCCTTTTCACTGAGCTATCTGGGATGCTGGACAGCTCCCTGTCTGTTCTGCTGCACAAACCCATTTGATCCATTGAACCTTGCTGCCTTGTGTCTTAATTTGTCTTGAACCTTGAACCCCTTGCTCCTCCCACGAACTTCCTGATATAAGCCATGTCTCTGCACTTCCTCCTTGCCAGGTTATTGTGCCTTCCCAGCCAGTGCCTTGCAATTTGTCTGCTCTGCTACCATTGTATCTGCAACCACCTGTGTTTGACCTTCGGCCTGTTCCTGGACTTCTATACTGCCTGATCCTAATCTGCTACCGTCTGTGTTTGACCCTCGGCCTGTTCCTGGACTTCTCTACTGCCTGATCCTAATCTGCTACCGTATGTGTTTGACCCTTGGCCTGTTCTTTGACTGCTCTTCTGCTTGATCCCAGCCTGCAGCCGCTCGTGATTGATCCCTTGGCTTGTTTCCTTACCAAGCTACTGTTACCTCCTTGTCTGCTTATCCGCTATTGGACCCCGGCTTGCTCACACCCTGGTGGGGCAAACTTGAGGACCGCGACCTGGTACTAGCTTGCAGCTAAATCCATCTCCACCATCATGAGGTCTGGGGAAAACCAGCTATTACTTAGATTCCGCACCTCAAGGAAGCCTGTGTTATCTGCCAGAAGTGACTGCCTGTTCTGCCACTGCTATTGCAATTGGCCTCTGAGCCTGACACCTGATCGTGACAGTGTGAGAGGAGAGGAGGAGGCAGCTATACCCCCAGCTCCGCCCACGAACCCCGGCTGAAGGAGGAGATATTGGAGATCCCCGTCAAGGGTTAGCTTCACTGACTGGGGAGTGTTATAGGCAGCCTTGCACCACTCCGCTGCAGCTCTGCAAGTGCACGCAATATAGTGTACTGTGTAACGGCGACCCCGGTATCACCGTTCTGGCAGGTGTCACCCGGTGCGGGCCACACCCCCTGCCCCCCTTTAGAAAAGCCACTGCCCGTATTGAAGTGGTTAAAACTGTGCCTTTGTAAATGGTTAATCCTCTGGAACTCTCCTCTTAGTATTTTTCCTCCTTAGTAGCTTCTTGTGAACTCCAATCACATTGATAACATGTAAAGCAATCAGACCTTGCAATAGTTCTTTATCATTTAAAAAAAATGTATTCAAACCATACAACATATATGCACTCACATTTGGAAAAAAATAAACAGACATGTGTATATTACATGTGCAGGGGATGAAATTCTGGGGACTGGAAAAACATAAAAGGCACTGGAGGGGTAGTAATAAGATCAGAACACTTAGCCAAAGGGAATCCTGGTGGATGTACGAATTAAAATCATTAGCACCTACGGGGACTAAACTAAGAGTTTAATCTACTCTGCTTTTTGGCAATTTTTTTATTTTAATTGGTCATATTTTAACCACTATCTATATATTGCATTTTTTCCTCCTATTTTGTATTCAGTTTTAAAACATATTTTTAATCTATTCTAGGTTTATTCAAATATAATTAACGTCATGATTAGGGGTGAACTGAACAGCCCCCGGTTCAGTTCGCACCAGAACATGCGAAAAAAGTTCTAGCGAACATGCAAACCCTATTAAAGTCTATGGGAATAATAACATAAAAAATCAAAAGCGCTAATTTTAAAACGCTTAAATGCAAGTTATTGCCATAAAAAGTGTTTGGGGACCCGGATCCTGCCCCAGGAGACATGTATCAATGCACAAAAAAGTTTTTAAAATTATTGTTTTTTTCTGGAGCAGTGATTTTAATAATGCTTAAAGTGAAACAATAAAAATTAAATATTCCTTTAACCACTTGACCACTGGGCACTTAAACACCCTTAATAACCAGACCAATTTTCAGCTTTCGGTGCTCTCACATTTTGAATGACAATAACTCAGTCATACAACACTATAACCAAATGAAATTTTTGTCCTTTTTTTCCCACAAATAGAGCTTTCTTTTGGTGGTGTTTCATCACCTCTGCGGTTTTTATTTTTTTTGCTATAAATGAAAAAAGAACAACATTTTGCAAAAAATAATAATTTTTCTTCATTTCTATTATAAAATTTTGCAAAAAAGTAATTTTTCTTCATAAATTTGGCCTAAAATGTATACTGCTACATATCTTTGGTAAAAAAAAATAAAAAATGTTGGATATTATTTAGTCTGGGTGAAAGTTATGGGGTCTACAAGCTATGGTACCAAATCCTGAAAATTGATCAATTTCATCACACCTGATGTACTGACAGCCTCTCTCATTTCTTGAGACCCTAACATGCCAGAAAAGTACAAATACCCCACAAATGACCCCTTTTTGGAAAGAAGACATTCCAAGGTATTTAGAAAGAGGCCTGGTGAGTTTTTTAAAGTTGTAATTTTTTCCCACAATTCTTTGCAAAATCAAGATTTTTTTTTTTCATCAAATTTTCATATTATTAGGTTATTTTTCACACACAGCATATGCATACCACAAATTACACCCCAAAACACATTCTGCTATTCCTCCCGAGTATGGCGATACCCCATGTGTGAGACTTTTACACAGTGCGGCCACATACAGAGGCCCAACATGCAGGGAGCACCCAGGCCAATTCTGACATTTCTCTCCTACATGTAAAAATCATCATTTATTTGCTAGAAAAATACATAAAACCCCAAAACATGATATAAAGATACCTCACATGTGGTTTGAACACCGTTTTTATATGTGGGCGGGACTTGCGTATGCGTTCGCTTCTGCATGCGAGCTCGCGGGGACAGGGGCTGCTGTATGCCCAGAGTATTGCTAAGTATGCCCAGAGTATTGCGGAGTATGCCCAGAGTATTGCCAGAGTATTGCCAGAGTATGCCCAGAGTATGCCCGGAGTATTGCCAGAGTATGCCCGGAGTATTGCCAGAGTATGCCCGGAGTATGCCCAGAGTATTGCGGAGTATGCCCAGAGTATTGCAGAGTATGCCCAGAGTATTGCAGAGTATGCCCAGAGTATTGCAGAGTATGCCCAGAGTATTGCCAGAGTATGCCCAGAGTATTGCCAGAGTATTGCGGAGTATGCAGAGTATGCCCAGGGTATTGCAGAGTATGCCCAGAGTATTGCAGAGTATGCCCAGAGTATTGGCAGAGTATGCCCAGAGTATTGCAGAGTATTGCGGAGTATGCCCAGAGTATTGCCAGAGTATTGCAGAGTATTGCCCAGAGTATTGCCCAGAGTATTGCCAGAGTATGCCTGAGTATTGCCCAGAGTATTGCCCAGAGTATTGCCCAGAGTATTGCCCAGAGTATTGCCCAGAGTATTGCCAGAGTATTGCCCAGAGTATTGCCAGAGTATGCCCAGAGTATTGCCAGAGTATGCCCAGAGTATTGCAGAGTATGCCCAGAGTATTGCCAGAGTATGCCTGAGTATTGCAGAGTATGCCCAGGTGAGTATTGCAGAGTATATGCAGCAGGGATGGCTGAGCAGGGAGGGAGGGATGGATGGATCTGTGACTGCATTTGTCACAGATCCAGCCCGCAGCACTGGCGCTGCCATCCGCTCCCTCCCCTCTCCTCTCACACTGTACCGATCGGTACAGAGAGAGGAGGGAGGAACCGGCGTCATCAAATGACGCCGGTCTGTTTACATCTGATCGCGCCGTCATTGGACGGCGCGATCACGTGGTAAACCGCCGCTATCAGCGGCGATTTACCGTGATCCGTGATGCGCCGGGTCCTCTGGACCCGGCGGTCACGGATGTTCCCGTGTGCGCGCCTCAGGAGGCGCGCGGGAGCGCGATTCTGACAGGCCGTTAATTAACGGCCAGTTAGAATACAGCAACCGCCCTAGAGCCGTACTTTCGGCATAGGGCGGTTGCAAAGTGGTTAAATATCATGCCTGGGGGGGTCCCCTTAGTCTGCCTGTAAAGTGGCGCATCTGTGCGATGTGTAGAACAGTGCTGCAGCAATAATGACAATTCTAAAGGAAAAAATGTAATTCAGACTTGAACCGGCTGTAATGTATTTCCACCTCCCAGGAATATATATGAAAAATCAAGGAAAAAACGGCATGGGGCACTTCTGGTCTGGTATGGATATTAAGGGGAATGCCAATATTTAAAAAAAATGCGTAGGGGTCCCCCCCAATATCCACATCAAATCCTTATCCGTGCATGCAGCCTGGAGGTCATAATAGGGGGCAGGGGAAAAAAAGCGCCCCCCCTCCTGAACCATACCAGGCCAAAGCACCTTCTCCCCATGTTGATGTGGACAAGAGCCTCTTTCCAACAACCCTGGCCATTGGTCATCAGGGTTTACAGGCTCCCAGATCCCGCCCCACCCCCCCTTATGTGAATGGGTATCAGGCACATTGTACCCCTACCCCAAAAAAAAGTGTCAAAAAGTAAAAACCCCATAGACAGTTTTTGACAATTCTTCAATTAAAAAAGAAGGAAAAAAAGTGCCCCGCAATGTCCTTACAAGGATGTCTTTATGGACCTTGCTTTGTGTATTGGCAAAAAATTGTTTGGTGGAGGGGGGATTATGGTGTGGGGTTGTTTTTCAGGGGTTGGGCTTGGCTCCTTAGTTGGGCATCTGTGTACAACGACATTTTGGACAATTTCATGCTCCCAACTTTGTGGGAACAGTTTGGGCATTTGAAGTATATTGGGTAGCACATATAGTTAGTTACAAGACAGCTTGCCCGTAATTTATTTTGAAACAGCACAGAGGCATTGACGCGTTTCAAAACCACCTTCTTCTTCAGAGATGCCACAGATTTAAAGAATAAACTGAACATGCTCAAAGGTATAAAGTCGCTGAATAAAAGTATTAAAAACAAATTGAATGGCATTCCACTGGTCCAACCGAGGGAGGGGCGTAAATAGACCCCCCCTCACCCACATCCCCCACCTTCCCACCACTGGGGCAGCAAAATGAGGCAGTTCAGGAGATCAGATATAGATAGTCTAGAGATGTAAAACACGAAAAATAATCACTCAGGTAAAGTGAATAACGGGACAGACAAAATGTAGGATGGATATGGCAGCCAACACAACACATTTGTCTAAGACACAGAGTGGGAACAATGTTACATTGTCACTGTGGGGGGAAGGGGGTTCTAAAGGTGGTTGGGAGAGAAGAAATTCTATGGAATTACCTCCATACCTCCTTTCATAGAAACTCCCTGCTTATAAAAAAAATCCCCCCCCCCAGATTATTTTTGTGGTGGAGCGACATGGCCATTAATTGTGTCCCTGCCCTTAGGGAGTGGGGTCATTGGTGGTCTCTCCAGGAGTCTGAGAACTTTGCAGGGGCACTGTGGGAGACAGGAAGGTGCTGCAGGAACTGGGGGGGGGGGGCAATGTGAGTGTTTGGAGGGCAGTGTAGGACACTGTTGCAGGCTGGGGGTACAATGGAAGGCTGGAGGCTCTACAGTACATAGACTGTGTGGGCACTGCAGTAGGCTGGGGAGGGGACTGTGGGAGGTTGGAAGTGTGGGGGGCTATGGTAGATAGGAGGCACCGAGGAAGGTTAGGGGATCTAAAGCAGACTTGTTGGTCCTGTAGGGGGTAGAATTTACTAGTGGAGGAAGGGGAGCTGTTAGAAATGGGGGAAATGGTAAGGAATGGGGTCAATGGTGGTCTCTCCAGAAGGCTAAGGACTTTGCAGGGGCACTGTGGGAGACAGGAAGGTGCTGCAGGGACTGGGGGAGGGAAACTGTGAGTGTTTGGAGGGCAGTGTGGGACACTGTTGAAGGTTTGGGGTACAATGGGAAGCTGAATTCTCTACAATACATAGCTGTGGGGGGACTGCTGTAGGCTGGGAGGCACTGTGGAAGGTTGGAAGTTTGGGGGGCACTATGGTAGATAGGAGGCACTGAGGAAGGTTAGGGGACCTGCAGCTGACTTGTTGGTTCTGTAGGTGATGGAATTTTTAATAGGGGGGGGGGGGGCTGGGGGAAACTGTAGGGAATAGGGTCACTGGTGGTCTTTCCAGGAGGCTGAGGACTTTGCAGGGTTATTGTGGGAGACTGGAAGGTGCTGCAGGGACTGGGGGAGGGGGGGCACTGTGAGTTTTCGAAGGGCAGTGTGGGACACTGTTGAAGGTTTGAGTACAATGGGAGGCTGGAGCACTACAGTAGGTAGGCTGTAGGGGCACTGTAGTAGGCTGGGGGGCACTGTGGTTGATTGGGAGACACTGAGGAAGGTTATGGGATTTGCAGCTGGCTGGTGGCCCAGTAAGGGGGAACTGTTTGTGAATTACTATGATAGCAGCATCAAGCCAAGAGCAAAAGCCCCCCTGACCTGCAATCCCACCTGCCCCCGGGGTGGTGGAATGTTACAGAAAGATGACAAAATGAAAGTACAAACAGTGACGACAAAATATGTTTTACATGTCTGTCCAATGTACCAATGTTTCTCTGATCTTCTCTCTTCTCTGTTTATCATGGTGGAGGGTCCATGAAGAAAAAATTTGATTTCCTCCTTCGCTATGAAGAGGACATTACATATGTGAGAACATCGGAACTATTTCTCCAAATTGTTTTTCTGGAGGATTAAAGTCATGTAAATGCAATGATGTTTTGGGTAGAGTGGTGAGGGATTAGAACCCCTGTCAGGTATTTATTGCTGTAAGAATCCATAACATCTCAGAAAACAATATTATACTTTAGAACACAAACAGACCAATCTGGAGTGTTTTCAGGTAGACGCCTTCCGTTCCATTCTATTGTGTCACCTGTCTGGGGGAGGGGCGATTTCAAGAATTCCTTTACGTAGAATATCTATGTAATACTATAGAATTCTTAATAACACCAAGAGCTAGAAGAAATACCATTTGGTACGGAAATGCGGGCAGCGGAATGGCTAGTATATAGAAAGTATGTATACTCACTGAATGTGAGTATATAGAAAACTTTGAACATAAAGTGGTATTAAACCCAAAAATGTATTATAATGCAGCCTAAGGGTCATTAGATCAGCCCTTTTCAACCAGGGGTGAGGTCTCTTCAGGGGTGCCTTGCCGTCTCCTCAGGGGTGCTTTGCGATCTCTTCAGGGGTGCTTTGCGATCTCTTCAGGGGTGCCTTGCCGTCTCTTCAGGGGTGCCTTTCCGTCTCTTCAGGGGTGCCTTGCCGTCTCTTCAGGGGTGCCTTTCCGTCTCTTCAGGGGTGCCTTTCCGTCTCTTCAGGGGTGCTTTGCGATCTCTTCAGGGGTGCCTTGTCGTCTCTTCAGGGGTGCCTTGTCGTCTCTTCAGGGGTGCCTTGCGATCTCGTCAGGGTGCCTTGTGGTCTTTTCAGGGGTGCTTTGCGATCTCTTCAGGGGTGCCTTGCCGTCTCTTCAGGGGTGCCTTGCGATCTCTTCAGGGGTGCTTTGCGATCTCTTCAGGGTGCCTTGCGGTCTCTTCAGGGGTGCCTTGCGATCTCTTCAGGGGTGCCTTGCCGTCTCTTCAGGGGTGCCTTGCCGTCTCTTCAGGGGTGCCTTGCCGTCTCTTCAGGGGTGCCTTGCCATCTCTTCAGGGGTGCCTTGCGGTCTCTTCAGGGGTGCTTTGTGATCTCTTCAGGGGTGCCTTGCCGTCTCTTCAGGGGTGCCTTGCGATCTCTTCAGGGGTGCCTTGCGATCTCTTCAGGGGTGCCTTGCTGTCTCTTCAGGGGTGCTTTGTGATCTCTTCAGGGGTGCATTGCCGTCTCTTCAGGGGTGCCTTGGCAAAATGCATACAAATTGCCCAAAAACTGTATACAGGTAGTGGGTTGATGAAGCCTTTTACTTACACAAGTTTTCATTGTTCAGCATTACGACCTTTCAGTTGACAACCTCCTGACAACCAATGACATCATCAGTTGATAAGAAGGATGTCAGTCGCCTGCAAAGCATCCTTGTTTGACCCTCCGCTGTCCTTCTCTATCAGCTTTGGGGTCACATTGGCTTAGTGGTGGAGAAAACCTGAGGAAGAAGAGAAACATTGGAATACTACTCAGTACCAGTGGCGGTAGGCGCTAAACCTTTTAGGGGGGTGGCAAACAACCCCCCCCCCCCCTCCAGGTTCGCACTCACCCATTCTCCACTGATAGCTTATTTGGCTTTTCCTACCAGCCAACCAGATCCGCCTCCTGTCCTGATTAGCCAGGAGGAGAAGCCAGACAACAATACAATAGCAAATATTGATTCGCTAGTGTCACAAGTGGATGGGTTTGGGGCGCAGAGCTCTAATCATGTGGCTTGAGAAAAAAACCTCATAGAAACCTATGAGTCTGATGCCCTGCATGCATCCCCGCATGCAAACTAAGGGGGCGCCCCTGCCCCCTTTGTGGATCAGCGGCTCCTGGTCAGTACCAGTTTGTACCTCTAATGTTGGGTCTCATACATGTGCGGATGTTGTTGCATTATGTAAAACTATTAGAATCGTTTTTACATTTTAGGATGGGGTGCCTTAAGACTATCCATCATTTTAAAGGGTGCCTTCAGATTGTTCATATTTTAACCACTTCAGCCCCGGAAGTATTGGCTGCTCAATGACCGGGCCATTTTTTTTCTATTTGGCACCCCTGTCTCATTGCAACTCTCTCTGTTTCAACTTTGCCCACCCCCGCCCCCCCCAAAAGAAGGGAAAAAAGTGTCAGTTTTAGGTATCAGTGCATTTGGTATCGGTATCGATATTGGTGCAACCATAATTAAAACTGGAGCACTCAGAATCTGATAGCCAATCATTCTATCTTCAGCTTGTTCAATTGAGTTTTGACAATAAAACCTGGAAGCTGCTTGGCTTTTATGCAGAGCTGCACCAGAGTTGCCCGAACACCATGGATCCTCACATAATGTCCAAAGTTTTTTTTTTTTTTAAGAATGATGACATCACAGTGCAGAAAGTGGAAAGTTTTGGAGTCACGCAGGAACTCTTTGTCAGTCATGTAAATATGAAACTTATTCTATCCAAAACCGAGCTCATAATATTTCCTCCACCACGTGCCTCTTCCCCCGATTTCCCTTTCAAAATCAACAGCTCAACTATCATCCCATCCCCCCCCCCCCATGCAAGGGTGCTAGGTGTTATCCTGGACTCTGATCTATCTATTTGGCCCCACATGCAACCAATGTCCAAAGCTTTCCGCCTCAACCCCCGCAACATCTCCAAGATACGTCCCTTCCTAACCAATGACACCACTAAGCGTCTAGTTCATTCCCTGGTCATCTCTCACCCCGACTACTGCAACTCCCTCCTCATTGGATTGCCCTTAAATGAATGAATGAATGAATGAATGAAAAACGTATATAGCGCAGCACATGCAAACTGAAACGCCTCTGGGCGCTTGTTGTTCCTGTCTCCTTTGGTATCAAAAGAGATGAGTCTTGATCTTTCTCCTGAATGCTGAGTGATTCTCCTCCAACCGAATACTGGTTGGTAAAGCGTTCCATAGTCTGGGACCTTGGACCGCGAATCTTCTTTCTCCCTTGGACTTGTATCCGGCTTTCGGTATCTGTAGCAGATTTTGGTTGGTGGATCGCAGAACGCGATTGGGATTGTGAACTTTTATTTTTTCGCATAGATAATGGGGAGCATTCCCATGGATACATCTATGCGTTAGACAGAGTGCTTTAAAAGTAATTCTGTCTTTTATTGGTAACCAGTAAAGGGCTCTCAGTGAAGGTGAGATGGATTCCCAGGGTTTTTTCCCAGTCACAAGTCTAGCGGCCGTATTTTGAACGACTTGAAGACGAGCGATTTGGTACTTGGGGAGTCCGAGGTAAAGGGCATTTGCATAGTCCAATCTTGAGTTTACAATTGCTCCCACCACGACCGCTATATCTTATTTTGGGAATGAAAGGGGTAAGTCTGCGTAGTAGGCGCAGCAGATGATGTGATCCGCTTACTACTGACCCTATTTGTGCGTCCATTGTCATGTAGGCATCGAAGATGACCCCAAGACTTCTGACTTTGGCGCTGGGGGCGATGATTTTGCCCAGAATGGGCGGGGGTGTCCATTAGTGTTGCTCACGAATATTCACATTGCGAATATTCGTTACGAATATTGCATATTCGAGTATTCGCCAATAAATCGAATATCGCGGTGAATATTCGCTATCGCGAATATTCATATTTTTTCAAATTTATTTTTAAAACAGATCACATCCTAGTGATCTCCATCGACGTCTAAAAGCATTGCTGGTATGATTGCTGGTATGATTAGAGACCCTGGGCCGAGTAGCTGAGGCGATCCTTTTATGTTACCGAATATTCGCAATGCGAATATTCGTATTACGAATATTCGCAAATGCGTTCTCTGCCCTTCTGTGTTTTGTGTATAAAAAAAAAAAATTAGCTTTAGTTTAGTCATATAAGTTTGTGTAAGTAGAGTAAGTGTTTAGTGCATATTAGTTTAGTAATCCAGGAAATGATCTCCGTTTTCGCGTGTTGACGAGAATTTCGCAATCAATTTTGCAATCGCACTAGCACATTTTTTTTTTTTTGATAAAATATCACGAATATTCGATATTAACGAATATTCGCGAATATTCTTCTATATATTCGCGAAATATCGCTAAATCGAATATGGCGTATTCCGCTCATCACTAGTGTCCATGTTGTTGCAGGTTGATTCATACGCTTGGCGTGAAACAGGAGAAGTTCTGTTTTCGCTCCATTGAGTTTGAGATAACTCTTTGTCATCCAGTTCTCTATCAAAGAGAGGCATGTCTCTAGATTGAGGTGATGATCCTTTTTATTGCAAATGCGGAAATACAGTTGCGTGTCGTCTCCATATGAGTGATAGAGCAGTTTTTGGCTGCTAATGATTTAAAAAAGAGGACGAAGATAGATGTTGAATAACACCGGCGACAGAGGGGATCCTTGAGGGACTCCGCACGTTAATGTGCGTTTTTCGGAAGTGAAAGGTCCTAACTTCACTATTTGCGATCGGTTTTCCAAAAAAGAGGAGAACCAAGGTAAATCGCCTTCTGCGACTTTGGCTACTTCAGCTAGCCGAGTCAGTAAAAGCTTGTGGTCTACAGTATCGAAGGCTGCGCTTAGGTCCAACAGAACCAGAAGACAAGATTCTCCTTCGTCTGCGGCCTCGAGAACGTCATCCTGTATTTTGAGCAATGCGGTTTCTGTCCCGTGTCCGGGCCGGAAACCCGATTGGAATGGATCAAGTAAGTTGTGGGTATCTAGATGCTGTTGCAGCTGTTGTACCACTACTTTTTCCATTACTTTTGAGAGTACATTTAGGCCTGTTATGGGACGGCGGTGGAGTGGGTCCCTGGGGTCCAGGGTGGGTTTCTTCAGGATGGGTCGAACTATGCCCTCCTTCAACTGGGAGGGCACTGTGCCCTCCCTGAAAGATTGGTTGATGAGCTGCGTGATAGGGGGCGCCATGATGTCGGCGCATTTCTTCAGCAGTTTGGTGGGGATGATGTCATTCGGAGCAGTGCTGTTTAGCAGAGTACCGATGACATTTTCAGTGGCATGGATAGAGATGGATTCCAGCGTGAATTCACCAGGTTGTGGTGAATTACTGCAGGTGTTGTGTAAATAATTACAGGGGGGGCTACGGGGGGAATTGTTTTGCTGAATGCTTTGCCGAATTCCCTCGATTTTATTAATGAAGTAATCCGACAATTCATTGCAAAATTCTTGTGAATCCGAATTGGGGGCTTCAAGACAGCCTGGATTCATGGTCTGAGTGACCAGCTTGAAGAGTTTGCGGGGGCGGTTAAGGGCGCTGCTAATAGCCTCAGAAAAATAGTTTTTCTTGGCTTTGAAAATTTCTTTGTGATATTTGCTAGTTATTGCTTTGTAGGCGAAGAGGTTTTCATCTGAAGAGTTTATTTTCCAGGCGGCTTCCGCCCGTCTGCGCTCTTGCTTCAGCAACGCCAGTTGGTTGTTGAACCAGCTGGAGTTATTTTTCCGGCTGGCTCTTCCCCCATTCAGTCAATCATGAATGCTGCTGCCAGACTCATCCACCTTACCAGCCATTCAGTGTCTGCTACTCCTCTCTGCCGATCTCTCCATTGCTTTCTGCTCATCCAACAAATTAAATTCAAAATACTAATAATAACTTACAAAGCCATCCACAGGTCTGCCCCCAGCTACATCACCAGCCTGGTCTCAAAATACCAACCAAGTCACCCTCTTCATTCCTCCAAAGACCGCCTGCTCTCTAGCCGCCTTGCCACCTCCTCCCATGCTCATCTCCAGGACTTCTCCAGGGTTTATCCCAATCTGTGGAATTCTCTACCCCAATCTGTCAGTCTATCTCCTACTCTGTCCACTTTCAAACGATCCGTGAAAATTAATGTGTACATCTGTACATTTATGTTCTCCATTAGCCCATCCCCCACAGTTATTATCTCTTGTATCTATTGACCCTCCCTCTAATGCCCTATACACACAATCAGTTCGTGGATTTTTTCATCAGATATCCGATGAAGCTGACTTTCATCAGTCTTGCCTACACACCATCGGTTAAAAATCCAACTGTGTCCAATGCAGTGACGTAAAACACAACGACGTAATGGGGAAAAATGAAGATCAATGCTTCCGAGCATGCGTCGACTTGATTCACCGATGGGAAAAAAACGATGGGGCCCACACACGATCGGTTCGTCCAATGAAAACGATCCATCGGTCCG
This sequence comes from Rana kukunoris, assembly GCA_029574335.1. Lineage (NCBI taxonomy): Eukaryota > Metazoa > Chordata > Amphibia > Anura > Ranidae > Rana > Rana kukunoris. The sequence continues at coordinate 158,828,637 of CM056058.1, read as the reverse complement.
TTTTCATCAGACGAACCGATCGTGTGTACAGGGCATTAGACGCTAATGAGCAGGACTCTCTGATCCCTCCTGTATTAAACTGTATTGTAATTGTACTGTCTGCCCTTATGTTGTAAAGCACTGCATAAATTGCTGGCACTATATAAATCCTGTATAATAATAATAATAATGTCATCACATACCAGACAAAGGGGTCCTATGTGGCTCTGAAAATTTACACTTCTTCCACTGTGATGTCATTATTCTTCAATAAAACCTTTGGATGTTATTTGAAGATCTGTGGTGTGCTGGTAAATACATTACATACACGGATCTAGGATGTTTCCGGTCCCCATCTGTCTGGTGCTGCCCCACCTATTACCCCAAGACCATTCCAGGAACGTGTGCAATGGGAATATTGACATTGGCTTATCCAACAGCCCCGGTATTGGCCACTCTAACCCTGCTGGTCATACTTCAATGGGCATGCAGTGCATTTCTCACGGGTGAATCCACACAGAATGACAATGATGGGAAAATAACTACTTTGTAACACATTTGTGTATCATAGTGATCCCAATCACCCTACATAGATGGAGCTGGTCAGTGGTATCTGGCACCATCACCATTATGATTTTAAATCTATTTGTGATACCATAAAACTTGTTGTTTTTGTGCATTTTGTTCTTGTTAATATATTTTGGGCACTGGAAAAAAATCTCCAAAATGAAAAAAAATTGCTATAATTTTTTTTAAGCACGTATGTAAAATAGTTGAAAGACGTAATTTGGTAACAGAACAAGGTGACATTTTCATCAGCTATAAATATGAAATGCCTCCAGAAAAATACATCAGTCTGTGACGATGGCTTTAAAGTTAAACCGTGACAGCCCGGGGGCCAAGTCCTGCCTGGGTGAGGCCCATTTACTCCAACGTCACCGGATCTCCACCTTCTAGTTTCTACGTAAGACAGACGCTCTGCATTCCATCTGGACCAATGAGTATATAAGTAGCTGAGTGATCGGTAATTGTACACACAACCTCCACCTCTACCCAACTGTCTTTCCTAAAGGTGGCAAAACTCAAAACTTCCTAAACTCAACTGACAACTAACTTTGCGCACTTGTTGGAAGAACATCGAGTTGTTGGAAGCCTCTTGCAGACTCTGAACATTTCCACACCACATTTGTCGGTGAGTAGAAAATTTTGACTTCTAAGTAATTTATAGCTCATGGCAAGTAATCAGGATACAATTATCATTTTCTTAAGCTGCCCATACACCTTACAATCTGATTGTCTCCTTTAGGGAGGGAATATCATGAGATAATGATGGAGGCGGCCATTGGTGGCTCTTCATTTTGGGATTGCTGGTTGGCTGGTTATCATTATTATTCTTTGGCTTCATTGTTCTCTGTGTTGCTGCCTTTGTAACATATTTAATTGCAATATAAGGACGTACTTAACTATCCAATCAATTGTTGGAAGTTCTAATGGAGATTGAACAGTCAACATGTGTGTGGTGAGCTTCAGATTTACCAAAACCATGTAATGTAATGTAAGGACTACTAGGGATTGATGTGTAATCAGTCAGGCAGAACCTTCTACTGAATAAGATCTACAGGGGAAAGTACAATCATCTTCTACTGTGTATGGTCACCTCAACAGTTTATCATTACAGGTTTGAATCGTATTGTTTGTTTGTAGTATAAATGTGTATATAGATAGATAGATAGATAGATAGATAGATAGATAGATAGATAGATAGATAGATAGATAGATAGATATTTTATTCCACAATATTGTTAAGTCTGGTATGTTACATAGTCATTAAAAATAAGAAAAATTGTAACATATATGAATGTTTGTTGTATTTTTTTTATTTGTATTTATTTACTTTTATTTTGGGGTTTACTGCATTACAGGTTTGAAACGTATTGTTTGTAGTTATAAATTAATATACACAATTACATTTATATATATTTTTTTATTTAAATCTATCTATCTAGCTATATGGATATGTGTATATATATATATATATATATATATATATATATATATATATATATATATATATATACAGAGAGAGAGAGAGAGAGGGATAGATATATATAGATATATATTTTTTTCCTGATCAAAAATTGTCTAATGTGTTACACATATGAATATTGGAACATATAGATGTTTGTTTGAATTTTTTATTTTATTTTTGTATTTATTTTGTTTTATTTTGACTGTATAAAACTAATAATAAAATAATGTGAAACTCTGTAGGGCGTTTATTATTATTATGATTATTATTATTATTATTATTATTTTATTTTATTTTCTTGCTAAATCACATACAGAAACTGGTCGCTCATATAGAATGTATTTTCTAGGGTCCCTGATCACCATGAAGACAACACTGCTGCTCTCTGTACTCTGCGCTGTCATGGCGGGTGAGTGAAGTTTAACTCCTTTTATCTTCTAATATCACAGCTTCAGCTGCTTTAGTATTATTTTTTTCAGACCTTTTTCACATATTTTCACCTGGTGATCCTGCCAGCCTTCCTGTTACATCGCCCACTCACCATATTGTGTCTATGACCAAGCAGTGTTATTGCCTTAGGACCACAAAACACCTTTTGTCATCCACATAACATAGGAGGAAGGGGTCTCTGTAGCTGTAGGGGGTCTCACACATGAAAGCTGGGCAGGAGAGATAACACTGTTTGAGATAAGACTGCAGCATACATAATATCGCACTGCATTTCTGGCAGGATCAATAGTTATGTAACGGCCCCCGAGTATGAAAGGGGTTAGACTCCCGTCACAAGTTATAACAAAATGTATTAAGAATTAAGGGCAACCCCGTATGTCTGCTAAATAGCAGTGTGGTTTGCCTGCAGGTGCGGGAATATGTGCGATTTACACACGTTCCCACATATATGTGACTCTAGTCTTATTCATGAACACAGGGGATACAACACAGGGGAAGAGTGCTGAGGAGAACTTTGTTTATGAATTGTAACAATTTTGAAACAAGTTTGTATTTTGGAACATTTGGATACAAGTTGTAGAAGTCTGACACAAATTGGATTGTTGTTGAACACTTTGAAACAAACCGGAGATTATCGCTGATTTATTTATATTGATCCTTGTGTGACATTGTAGTCGGATTTGAGATCTGTTTAGACTTCCACACAGGAACACGGGATGTACTTTAATGTTTTATTTATCTGTCTCTCCAGTGGCTGCGTCTCAGACTTGCGGAACCTGTGCTACTGATGAGATTTGTAACAATGTTACTAATACCTGCCAGTGTAATACAACGTTCTACACATTTACAGCAGGTACGGTATACTATAATACAATGGTCACAATGGATCTCATGCCTATTAAAACCAAATATTGAATCTTCCCATAAACCATATGAGGTCCATGTAACATACATAGTACAGAAACTGTAATGACCCGCTTACACCCGGCTGGTAAATTAACCGCAATGGAGCCCCCCGGTGTGAATGAGAAAACCCCCTATAATGTATCAGCCCTCAAAATTTCCACTCGCCTGCTAGCATTTGGCGAGTGGATTTCAGCTGGGGGCGAGTGATGACAGGGCTGCATGACTAATCTCCCTCCAATCTGTGCCTACACTTAGAGTCCCGATGAGATTGGCGGCCGAAGAGGAAAGGCGCATGCTCGGGATTGGTAGTCTGGTGAGCCGCGCACAGGCAGAGCAGTACACAGGAGCTCTCCTTACAATTCTCATTAAGCCATGGGACCTAACAGTATGACCTCTCTGAGCCTGCCCCCCCCCCCCCCGATCAATGTAGCTGGAGAGCAGGGAGCAGGAAGTAATGAGTAAGGTGGAGGATTGCGAAAATGACCACTCCCATGTAGGCAGTGCAGCGATCACTGAAAGTTGCCCTGACATGAGAGCGACAGCCTTCCAGTTTGTACAGTTTTCTTCTCCTTGTGCTCTATGTAAGTGTCCAGCAGTTCAGCCTGAGCACTGCGAGCAGACTGGTCTCAATGTGTGCTGTGCAGTGTCAGTGTGCACTGTGCTATGGTGTCAATGGTTGTGCAGTTGTGTGGATCTCAGCACTGGATTGTACTCCCTCCCGCTGTGCTGCAGCTCCTCTCCTTACTGCCAGCCTGAATAAAAGGAGGAAATGGGGACATGCAAGCGTGGAGCCGCACACAGGGGCTCCTGATGATGAGATGAATAGGAGAGGGGGGGAGAGAGAGAGAGAGAGAGAGAGGATGGATTGGAGTTGCAGAGGTGACTGGATGGATGGGAGTTGCAAGAGAATGGGGAAGAGACCCGGTTCTAGTGCCCTGTGCCTCTGGTCTGCCCCCAGTGCCCTGTGCCTCTGGTCTGCCCCCAGTGCCCTGTCCCTCTGGTCTGCCCCCAGTGCCCTGTCCCATTTTGTTAAAGTTGTTGGTAATATTTAATTGTGTAACTTGATTCTGCATTAAACATTTAACAGTGTCATTCCATGAGATAATCTACAAGGGCGTGTTTAGGGGTGCAATTAGGCGCGGGGCAGTGTATGAATGGGCTGTTGGGTGGGGCAACTGGTGGCGAGTAACTCTTAAGGCCTGGCTAGTAGCTCATGGCTTGAAATTTTGAGCCCTGATGTATAATGTACATCAATCACATCACCGTCACCTTCTCATCTCAGAAATACTGAATGACTTTTCTCTTTTTTCAGGAAGCCCCCCATCTCCAAATTTTAATTGTACTGGAGCAATGTTCAACATACAAGTGTCAAAATGTTGGTTGGAAGAACAAGGTTATAATACGTCTGATATCAGGCTGAACAGCACCGACCCCCAGTGTGTCGCAGTAAATCAGAATGTGAATGGAATATCGGAGATGACCCTTCAGCGTCCATTAATAACCTCTGACTGTAACACGGTTCCTGCGGTAAGTTCTCCGAAAAACCGTCTGACTGTTTGTTATACAAGAGAAGTAAAAACAGATACATTAAAGTCTGTATAGACATAAATGTGATAATTTAGGGTTTGAATGGAATAGAGAAGGTGTAGAACCCTTGTCATGTCTGTATTGTTGTCTTTGCCCCCAGAAGAGTGTTTTACCCTCTAGTTATGCTTTTTTATCTTTTGGTGGGCTATTTATTTTTATCTGGTTGTTTTGATCTGGAGTTCTGCCCTAAGAGCCGGTTCACACTCCCATGGCACGACTTTGGGGGTGACTCTGCAAGTTGTCCTGAGGACGACTTCAGAGGCGACCAGCAAAACTACTTCTGTATAGAAGTCAATGCAGGGGGCCCCGAGCCGCCCCCGAAGTCATACAGGAACCTTTTTCTAAGTCAGAGCAACTTGCGTCGCTCCTGTTAGAACGGTTCCAATGCATTGAATGGGACGCGTGTGAATCGGCTTACAAAACTGGAGACTTCCTTTTTGACTTGTCCGGGAATACACTGACATTAATAGTAACTATTTGCTAATGTGCAGATTACTGTATGGTGGTAAGTTTTCTGACCTGGTTTAATGACTTATTTGCTTCCTCTCTCTACAGATGAATGCAACCCATGTCATGTACACAAACCAGCTGTATATTTTTGGCAAGACGGATCCAATCCGAATAACAAATGACGTCGTCATGAATATTTCCTGCTCCTACCCTCTGAATATGAATGTTGCTCTTAATGTGACACTGCACCCAATAATTGGGTAGGTATTATTTCAAACTTTCAGGAATCCATGCCGGCTATCTCTTATAATATTGCATTTTAGCATCTACTACTCTTGTATCTTCTCTACAGTAGATGTTAAACTCACAGGTCTGTAGTTACTGCTTGAAGACCTCAATTCCTTTTTAAACAAAGGCACTAAACTAGGCTTGTTGCCAAGCTTTAATAGAAACAAAAGCTAAACTATAACTTAGCTCAACTCTCCAAGGACACATGGGTGAATATATATAGATCTAACTGAGATATAACTGAGCTCAACTCTCTGAGGACACATGGGTGTATATAGTAGTGTTGCTCACGAATATTCGCATTGCGAATATTCGTAACGAATATTGCATATTCGAGTATTCGCTAATAAATCGAATATCGCGGTGAATATTCGATATTGCGAATATTCGTATTTTTTCAAATTTATTTTTAAAACAGATCACATCCTAGTGATCTCCATCGACGTCTAAAAGCATTGCTGGTGTGATTAGAGACCCTGGGCCGAGTAGCTGAGGCGATCCTTTTATGTTGCCGAATATTCGCAATGCGAATATTCATATTACGAATATTCGCGAATACTTTCTCTGCCCTTCTGTGTTTTGTGTGTAAAAAAAAAAAAAAATTAGCTTTAGTTTTAGTCATATAAGTTTGTGTAAGTAGAGTTAGTGTTTAGTGCATATTAGTTTAGTAATCCAGGAAATGATCTCCGTTTTCACGTGTTGACGAGAATTTCGCAATCAATTTCGCATTCGCATTAGCGAAATTTCTCAAAAAATTTTTTTGATAAAATATCACGAATATTCGATATTAACGAATATTTCACGAATATTCTTCTATATATTCGTGAAATATCGCGAAATCGAATATGGCGTATTCCGCTCAACACTAGTATATAGATCTAACTGAGATATAACTGAGCTCAACTCTCTGAGGACACATGGGTGTATATACATCTATATAGCTATATAAATAGATATATTTTATATTTATATAGATAGATATATATTATCAAAGCAAATCTCATAGGGTTGTCTAACATGTCAGCATCGCACAATCTTAAAGAATCCACAAAAGAAAATCATATAGAAAAATGTACATTCGCTCTCTATTAGAGAGTAAAGATGGAGATTCCCGTTAGGGTGGGATTTTAAACGGCAATAACAATACCAAAAAGTGGTTCTGGCAAGCTTGGTAGATTGCTTTAAAAAGGCCTGTACATTTAAGTTAGGGGTCAGGGTCAGGGTTTAGGGTTAGGGGTATGGGTAGGGTTAATGTTAGGGTTAGGAGTAAGGGTTAGGGGTAGAGGTAGATTTAGGGGTTAGGGGTTAGGGTCAGGGTTTAGCGGTAGGGTTAGGGGTAGGGTCAGGGTTTAGGGCTAGGGTAATATGTCCAGAGCTTAGAGAGGCTGTATCATGCCAGCTGGTAGCAGGCAATCTGAGTGACAGGAGAGTAAGTATGTACGCCCCTGTGACCCACAAGAGAAGTATGAACAAAAAATGCTTTTGCTGTACTTCTCCCAAATTATTTTATTTTATTTTTTATCTTTATAACCATTTGTTGTATACCACTGTGGTGCATTTGAAATTGTATATCAGCTTCATTGCTTCCATTTGTATGCACAGAGGCAATGAAGATATCTAATAGGTTTGCTCTTTATCCTCAGTGCAAATAATATCAGTTCTCTGTATAACATTATTGATGAATGACCACATACCTGCAAGGGTTTCTAGGTAGGTGACCCTCTGTTGTGTGTCTATTTTCCAGGAGCACAGAAATAACCGGCCCATCAGGAAATGGAAGTTATACAGCCGTAATGATGGCCTTTAAAGATAGCACATATACCACCCCTCTCTCCGACTCCGACACCCTGACAGTGGAAGATCCGATTTACCTCTCAGTGAGAGTACCAGATCTGGATGCCACCACCTTCAAACTCAAAGTGGTGAATATTTATGCCTCTCCTACCAATTCAAGCGACCAAAAGTACTATCTTCTTCAGAACGGGTAAGTACACAGTGCACTGGGTTAGCAGCTCTGTGTGTTCTTTGTACACTTTGACTACAGAAATAATTCTCTGAATACACAAAACAACACTCAGTATCACCTTAAGACCATAAGGCCGACCATAGACAGAGAACATTTCTTTCCTACAGAGAAAAACAATGTTGACATGGGAATCCGTCCCACTGAGCCATTGTGTGAAAGCTGCTAGCAATAATCGCATGTAAAATCCAACAGGCTGGTTGATCGATCAACTTCGATACATTCAGCTTGACCATACAATTACAATGTACATTGTTCAGCTATAATATACATATTAATAATGAAGACATGCCATGTATTGTCCATCTACAATATAAAGTATATATATATACATATAATGAACACACCCCATATATTGATCACCTCTAATAGTATGTACCAGTATTGTGTTCTCATCATTAGATTACAGTAACTGAAAACTAATAAAAGGTTTTCTCTATCCAGGTGCCCATCAAGCCAAATTTCTTCTGACCAGCTAACAGTGGACAGCAATGGAGTCGGCGCTGAAGCTCGTTTTCCTATGAAAGTCTTCAAGATTACCAGTTCTAACACCGTCTACCTCTATGCCGATCTTGCACTCTGCACTACTGATTGCAATTCGGTAAGACTCACCATACACATAGAGGGTGTTCTGTGATTTCTGTGCCTGAAGGAGGAGGCGGGTTCTTTTTTTAGCCATACACACACATACTAGCACCAGTTTAGACAGGAGCCAAATATCCAACCTGCATGTCCTTGGAGGCAACCAACACAAGCAGGACATGCAAACTCCATGCAGATAATGCACCGGCTGGCATTCAAATTGAGGTCCCCAGTGCTACAAGGCAAGAGTGCCAACTATCAAACTACTGTGCTGCCTCAATGTCCACAGTTGGCCTTCTAATCATTGCACGGCCTTATTAAGATGCTTGGAGGTGTTTATGGACTGAAAATTAAATGTTAAAGATACCGACTTCCCACTTGTTTACCTGATCTGCTGCTGCTAACCAAGCAGGTAGCACATTGCTGTGTGTAATGAGCACAGTTGTTGCTGAATTAATAAACAACTCCACACAAAAAATGGTGACTAAAATCATATGATGGCTTCTGATATTGAGAAACCACCACCAGAATTCACAGTTCTGCCCATCTGCTACAGCCATAACATGTGATGAGCTAGGGTTTGGCCCAAACCCAAGTGAATCCCTAATAAAGACAATTGGTGGTTTCATGCCCATCCCTAATAAAGACAATTGGTGGTTTCATGCCCATCCCTAATAAAGACAATTGATGGTGTTGCACTCATTTCTAACATAGACAATTGATGGCATCATGCTGCCCCCGATACAATGTAGAATAAATAGGTGATTGGGGAATGTGGCTTAGAGAGACTGAAACCAACGTGGAGGGGAAATGTAAATGATTGCAGGGAAGTCTCACCATTGGAGTGATGGAAGAACCTGCTGTGCCCGCATTCTCCACCATTTCCTTTGTGGGGATTACACAGATAAAGGGAGGTTGTGACTTTAGCATAGCTGGGGTGTTTCTTGGATACAATTTACAATTTCTTCATCGATTTCACTCGTCTGGAATTTCTCTTGACTTTCTTTTATTTCCTTACAGACCTGCAGCGCTCGATCCATATCACGTGATTCCCCGGACATTGCAGGAAGGGTCAGCATCTATTTGGATGCAGGTAAGTCATCTCATGGTCACAGTTTTGTTACAGTCATTTTCTGTGTTCCTTCAGTCACATTTATTAAATCCCAACTCCAGGCAAAACTTTAATTTTTGGTTTTGGATAATGCAGGAAAAGGTTTAAAGCTTCTGTCAATTTTTAAATGCTATCCTATGGGGGGTTCCATCACTTCCTGTTCTGTGTGACGCCTGTCACATGACCAGAAAGTAAGGAGAAACGTCCCAGAGTGGACAAAGCAATAAAAACCTGCAGAGGTTCAAATCCTTCACCGTTCTAATAAAAAAAATGTATTTATTGTTCCATGTGTCCCGTATATTTACCAGACCAATAAGGGAGCAAATTGCCCATTGTTAGGGATTATTATCCAAGCTTACAAAAGGGTTGACTTCTATGGAGATCACTACACAATTATTTCACCCTACAGTGAGTGTGAATATCATACGATATATCCAGAAGAATGAGTATCAGTGCGGATGAGATCTCCAAGTAACAGATATGTTTCTCTTTATTTCCAGCGGATACCATATACGATTTGAATACCAGCTCTGCCAGCGGTAAGTAATCTCTTACATTGAGAATTTTAATGGTTTAAATTGATGTAGCGAAACATGTTCAACCCCTTTACAGCAACAATACCCTTATATGTGGGGGGGGGAGGGCAGGTGGACCTCAACATCCAGCCCCTGCATGTCTGCATTTCCCTTTGCTTACTGTCCCAATGACAATGGTTTCACCAGACAGAGTGCAGTACGGAAAGGTCAAAGTACCGATCAGCTTTATTTTTGCTCTCTAAAGATTTTCCCTCAATTCCTATCCGGTAAAACCATTGCCACCTTGACAGTAAATGAGGGTAAATCCCTCTAATGCCGCCACGCTACACAAAAGTTAAAAAACAAACATTTTGGTTGGACATACACCTGAAATTCTCACAATCTCCTAATCTCTCTGGTATAAAAGTTGTCTGATCACCAGATTGCAGCTACAATGAAAACTTAGAACCAGGGGCGGACTGACAACTCATGGGGCCCCCAGGCTTACAGATGGCCACCAAGCCAGATAGCAGTACAGAGGTGGGGCAGCTAAAATCTCTGGATTTTCACATCAAAAGCATGTAGGTTTTGGACATATCAGGGACAGATGTAAAAAAAACACAGATTTGTAAATACTGTCCCTGGTTTTAATGAGCCTGGCAACCCTGATGGGGCCCCCTAGTGGCATGGGGCCCTCGGGCAGTGCCCGAGTTTCTCAATGGTCAGTCCGCCCCTGCTTAGAACTGAACAGAAGATCTTCCATAGAAAGATGAAGCGGCTCCATTCCTAATATCTCCTGTGTGTTGTTCCAGGTTTCTCCATGCCTTGGACTTTGTCTGCTCTGATCTTCTCCTGGATCTTGATGAAACTGATGTAATCCCTCCGAGAACCGACCATCCCGGCACCATGAGACTTTGTCATATCGTCACCCCCAATGCTCTCAGCAGAGAGAAGTTATGAAGGAATCTTGTATCTAATTCTTTTTCTGTGGGCGGTGTTGGCTGCATCATATATATAACGCTTCCTAAGATCACCTTCCCGCCAGGCGTCCCGATTATCTCTCATTGTGTACAGTGCTGATACTCCGCTGTGCTTGCTTTATACCTGAATTATTTATTATATTGTATTTATTGTAAAGTAGGAATTGTTTATGGAGTAGGCAATATATATATATTTTGTATCCCTGGAGAGCGCACCCTGTACTTTCTACTGTTCTTTCACATATAATAAACTGCAAAGTAAATTAATTCAAAGTGTTTCTTTGTCTTTATATTTAGTCATTATAGGTGCTATGGTCAGGGGAAGGCGCCTCCTAAGGCATAAATAAATCCAAAAAATGTAATTTAGTATATTGCAGCTCACCAGCCATTAGATGTGGTGGTTGCATTTTCGAAATCTCTATTGGTTGTGGAGTACAGAGGGTGAGGGGATCTCCTCCATCCCATCCTTAAGTCCCATCTCCTCCATCCTATGTCCTCCTCAAGTCCCATCTCCTCCATCCCATGTCCTCCTCAAGTCCCATCTCCTCCATCTCATGTCCTCCTCCTCAAGTCTCATCTCCTCCATCCCATGTCCTCCTCAAGTCCCATCTCCTCCATCTCATGTCCTCCTCCTCAAGTCCCATCTCCTCCATCTCATGTCCTCCTCAAGTCCCATCTCCTCCATCCCATGTCCTCCTCAAGTCCCATCTCCTCCATCCTATGTTCTCATCAAGTCCCAAGTCTACTAATTCAGCGCAGCTGCCCGCACTATCCCCACTTCCATAAAATATGTGCAAAGACAATTATAACAAATAGGTGCAGCGCTTACCTATATATACAGAAGAATATCCCATAAGGGATGTTTGCAGTGCAAAGAAATGTGAACAAATAAAGTGCAAAGTGATAAATATTAGAATAAAAGTGAATCACATAAATCCATAAAATGTCCTTTCAAATAAATCAAATATTTGTGAACCCAACGTGCCAGTCCACTTTCTAAATGATGAAAACAAATGTATAGATGAAACGATCTATTCACAATCATCCACCTCTGTGCATGTTATCAAAATCCTGTGCTCCATCCACCGGATGTGCCCTCACCTTATGTACTTTAACCACTTCCCGCCCGGCCTATAGCAGAATGACGGACGGGAAGTGGTTGAGTTATTCTGAATGGACATCATAGCAGTCCAGCAGGATGTGGTGGTCTAACACAGGCATCTCCAACCACAGCTCATCTCAGTGTAAATGGGAAAAGCTGTATATCCTCTACTCACGATGACAGATGTGAGTAGAGGGGAGCCGATCGGCTGCTCTCCTGACAGGGGGGTCTGAATTGATCATTAGTGCAGCCCCCCAAGGATACTCACCCAGGACCACCAGGGATTCCCACCCATGTTCAGCAAGGATGCCCACCCATAGCCACCAGGTAAGCCCACTAGAGCCCACCAGGGATGGCAATCTGTGCCCATCAGTGATGCCTGCCAGTGCCTCTGATCAGCACTGCCTGCCAGTGCCTCTGATCAGCACTCCATATCAGTGCCATCTATCAGTGCTGCCCATCAGTGCCCACCAGTGTTGCCTATATGTGCCCTCCAGTGCCACCTATGAGAGCCTATCAGTGCCACCTAATAGTGCCAATCAGTGCCCAAAAGTGCCACCTAAAAGTCCCCATCAGTGCCACCTATCTGTGCCCATTAGTGCTGTTTATCAATGCCGCCTAAATTGTGCCTATCAGTGCTGCATATAAGTACCACCTCATTAGTGCCAATCAGTACTGCCTCATCAGTGCCCATCAGTGAAGAAGAAAACATACTTATTTACAAAGTTTTGTAAACGAAACAAAGAAACTTTTTTCAAAAATAAAATAAAAATAAAAGCCCCAGATGTGATCAAATACCACCAAAAGAAATCTCTATTTGAGGGAAAAACATGATAACATTTTGCTTGGGTACAGCATGGCATGACCGTGTGTAACGGTCACCACCGTTTACGACCTTCCATCCAACCACGACAAGCTTATCTGTCACACTCCGACAATCCTGCATACACGATCCATATCAATTCCCAGAATAAGACGAGACTCAGCTCCGTACTTGCTTCAAAATATATGAACACTTTAATGGCATCTTTCCAACTCTTTTATACAGTACAAGATGTTACAGCTAATCACAGGACAATGCCATCTCCACCCCCCTATTCACACTGGGGCTAATTCGAATCCGTAGCTATAGACATGTGGGCACCGCATCATCAATAGAGTTCAATTAACCTTGAATAATACACAATCACAGATAATCTTCACACATATCAGGAACCTCAATCACATTATCTTAGACAGACAATTCGGCACCAATACTGACAGATACAGTCAGTCAGTGGGAGAGTAGGACGCTCCGGCCTTCCGCTCGAGTCTGCTCTCGCCAGGGACCAGATAGACCAGACAGTGATTCTGACAGGCTGCTAGGTAGGCTCTCCACAGCTCCGTGTCTTTCCAGAGACTCACCATCCAGCTCCCCTCGGCTTTACCTGACCCCCCTGGTTCCTTTTTCTCATCCCACAACCAGCAGGTAAGCCACCCACTGTGGATACAGGCGGCCGTCCTTTTCAGGATAGCCGCTGCTACCCACCCCATGCCTCGGCTCTCCCCTTGCCATAACTCTCCATAAAAGCATTTCCTGTACCCCCACACTATCTCCCCCACTCTAGCAACCTATCCGCCACCCAGCCAGTTGCACCTTTTCGGGTGGTTTTCGGGTGTTTTTCACCCCTCCGCGCCGGCCTGGAAGCAATCGCGGCAGCCGTGACTAGGAAAGGCCGCGGCTTCAATTGCGGCCTAGTGGCGTGCCGCACCTCGCCATCCCAAGCTCTCCCAAACTCCTGAAACGGCCCAGATACCCCCCCATAGCCCTAGAAAGTAGCTCCTACCCCCACTCGATCCGTCCTGGCCCCCACAGCAGCACCGATCCACCCAATCTGGGAGTTCACCAACTTGGACTTTGCTGCTGGTTCAGCGGCCATCCCTACTACACCCAGCCCCAGCCCCCCCCCTGGTGGACACCGTAATACTTGATCCAGGGTTCGTCCGATCGCCTCTCGAGGGGTCAGGAAGGAATTTTTTCCCTACCACTGCATATTGGCATAGCATGATCAGGGTTTTTTGCCTTCTTCTGGATCAAGTCAGGATAGAGGATTCGGCTAATCCTTGACTATCCTCCCATCACCCCCCCCCCCCTCGGTGTTTGGCAACCATGATAAATCTGCAATACTCAGCAGAGACCATCTGGGGTCTGAGGCGATTTGCCGCAATACTACCAGCCATCACCAAAAAAGCCCTGCAAGCTGAGCGTCTCTTTAGAACCGATCGACGATCGACTATCAAGAGTCGCAGCCGTTTGCCACAACCGAAGCAAATATCATGTGCTTTGATTAACACTAGATCGGCAGTAAAACACCGACTAGAAATCCATGACTTCATCCTGCAATACGATTTAGACTGTCTCTTTATTACAGAGAGCTGGCTCACAGCCGACTGTAACACCATTCTAGGAGAATTGGTGCCAGAAAATTATCGTATTATTACGGAAAACAGAATAGGGCAAAGAGGAGGAGGACTGGCGGTGATCCATAAGATTCATCTGGCGATCACAAAACCAGTCTTTCAAAACCCTCTTCCATTCATGGAAACCCTTACTCTACAATTGCAAGCAAACTCCCAGGAGACCGTCCGGATTCTACTCTGCTATAGGCCACCCGGCCCAAAGTTGCAGCTTCTCCCATTATTGACGGACTTTGTCTCCACCTATACCCTGAATAGCAAACATCTTTTGCTGCTCGGGGATTTCAACCTCTGGGCCAATTCCCCACAAGACCCCGTTGCTGACGCCTGCATCGACCACCTGGAAGGATTAGGGCTTCAGCAACTAGTAGGTGGGCCCACACATGCTTCAGGTCACACACTTGATCTCATTTTCAGACAAAATCTGGAAATAAAAATCTTGGAAAATGAACCGTTGCCATGGTCAGATCACCATGCCATCAAATTCATTCTTTCCAACTTCCCCCCCTTAACAAAAACATCAAATCCAGTGACTACACACTGGACTAGATGCCAGAAGAAGCTCCACTCGGAATTCTTCAAAACTGCATTAAGGAAAAAAAATAAAAACAAGCCAGCCACACCAAACGGCTGAAGAAACATTGGAATCCATAAACACAGCCCTATTACAGTCAGCTGACTTAATAGCGCCGAAACGTAAAACCAACATCCGGAAAACAAACTCCAGCTGGTTCAACAACCAACTGGCGTTACTGAAGCAAGAACGCAGAAGGGCAGAAGCTGCCTGGAAGAGAAGCCCATCAGATGAGAACCTTTCTATCTACAAGGCAATAACTAAGAAATATCACAAAGAAACCTTCAAAGCCAAGAAAAATTATTTTTCTGAGGCTATCAATAGCGCCCTCAACCGCCCCCGCGAACTCTTCAAGCTGGTCACTCAGACCATGAATCCAGGCTGTCTTGAAGCCCCCAATTCGGACACACAAGAATTTTGCAATGAATTATCGGATTACTTCATTAATAAAATCGAGGGAATCCGGCAAAGCATTCAGCAAAACAATTCCCCCCGTAGCCCCCCCGGTAATAATTTACACAACACCTGTAGTAATTCACCCCAACCAGGTAAGTTCACGCTGGAACCTATCACTATCCAAGCCACAAAACATATCATCGGTACTCTGCGTAACAGCACTGCGCCGAATGATATCATCCCCACTAAACTGCTGAAGGAATGTGCTGACATCCTGGCACCTCCTATCACGCAGCTTATTAACCAATCTTTCATGGAGGGCATAGTGCCCTCACAGTTGAAGGAGGGTATAATTAGACCCATCCTGAAGAAATCTACCCTGGACCCCAAGGATCCACTCCACCGCCGCCCCATAACAAGTTTAAACACTTTCTCCAAGATTATGGAGAAAGCAGTGGTGAAACAGCTGCAACAGCATCTAGATACCCACAAACTACTCGACCCATTTCAATCAGGTTTCCGACCCGGACACGGGACGGAAACAGCATTGCTCAAGATATGGGACGACGCCCTCGAGGCCGCAGACGAAGGAGAATCTTGTCTTCTGGTTCTGTTAGACCTGAGCGCAGCCTTCGACACAGTAGACCACAAGCTTTTATTGACCCGGCTAGCTGAAGTAGCCAGAGTCGCAGAAGGCGATTTATCTTGGTTCTCCTCTTTTTTGGAAAACAGATCGCAAATAGTGAAGTTAGGACCTTTCTTTTCTGAAAAACGCACGGTATCATGCGGAGTCCCTCAAGGATCCCCTCTGTCACCGGTGCTGTTTAACATCTATCTTCGTCCACTATTTGAGATCATCAGCAGTCAAAAACTGCTCTATCACTCATATGCAGACGACACGCAACTGTATTTCCGCATTTGCAATAAAAAGGATCACCACCTCAATCTAGAGACATGTCTCTCTTTGATAGAGGACTGGATGACAAAGAGTTATCTAAAACTCAACGGAGCGAAAACAGAACTCCTTCTGTTTCACGCCAAACGTAAGAATCAACCTGCAACAACTTGGACACCCCCGCCCATTCTGGGCAAAATCATCACCCCTAGCGCCAAAGTCAAAAGCCTCGGGGTCTTTTTCGACTCCTACATGACAATGGACGCACAAATAGGGTCAGTAGTCAGCGGATCTCACCATCTGCTGCGTCTACTACGTAGGCTTATTCCTTTTATTCCCAAAGATGACATTGCGGTCGTGGTGGGAACAATTGTAAACTCAAGATTAGACTATGCAAATGCCCTTTACCTTGGACTCCCAAGGTACCAAATCGCTCGTCTACAAGTCGTTCAAAATACGGCCGCCAGACTTGTGACTGGGAAAAAACCTTGGGAGTCCATCTCACCTTCACTGAGAGTCCTTCACTGGTTACCAGTAAAAGACAGAATTACTTTTAAAGCACTCTGTCTAACGCATAGATGTATCCATGGGAATGCTCCCCATTATCTATGCGAAAAAATAAAAGCCCATAACCCCAATCGCGTCTTGCGATCCACTAATCAAAATCTCCTGCAGATACCGAAAGCCGGATACAAATCCAAAGGAGATAGAAGATTTGCGGTCCAAGGTCCCAGACTATGGAACGCCTTGCCAACCAGTATTCGGTTGGAGGAGAACTACTTAGCATTCAGGAGAAAGATCAAGACTCATCTCTTTTGATATCAAAAGAGACAGGAACAACAAGCGCCCAGAGGCGATTCAGTTCGCATGTGCCGCGCTATACAAGTTTTCATTCATTCATTCATTCAAATACTATCACACCTGAGCATCAATACATTCCTAAACCTAACTGACATGCTAATTCAGTACATCTGAATGGAGACTTTAACACATTGTTTTAAACACAATGAATCACACAATCAAAAGGTCTTTCAGACCCTGATGCAATTAACACCTTTCAAAAGCATGTGTCTTTCACAGTGAATAGCCAACACCTCAAGACATCCACTTTGTAATATTCCAGTCCTGCAATATGAATTATTATTAATGTCCCATCTCATGTAATACATGAATTATGATTCTTTGTCACCCTATGGCCCTAGTGGACATAAGGTGACCCTAGACATAGGAGAATCTCAGTCTGTCACGGTTCATCCCGTTACACCGTGCAATTGTCATTCAATATGTGAGAGCACTGAAAGCTGAAAACTGGTCTGGGCAGGAAGGTGTATAAGTGCCCCGGTCGTGCGACGCGGTTCCCAATCAAAATTGGCGTCCTTTTTTTTTCTCACAAATAGAGCTTTCTTTTGGTGGTATTTGATCACCTCTGCGGTTTTTATTTTTTGCGCTATAAACAAAAATATAGCGCCAATTTTGAAAAAAATTCAATATATTTTACTTTTTCCTATAATAAATATCCCCCAAAAATATATATATATATATAAAAAAAACATTTTTCCTTAGTTTAGACCAATACGTATTCTTCTACATATTTTTGGTAAAAAAAAAAATCGCAATAAGCGTTTATCGGTTGGTTTGCGCAAAATTTATAGCGTTTAAAAAATAGGGGATAGTTTTATTGCATTTTTATAAAAAATATATTTTTTTATTACTAATGGTGACTATCAGCGATTTTTTTTTGTGACTGCGACATTATGGCGGACACTTCGGACAATTTTGACACATTTAGGGGACAATTGTCATTTTCACAGCAAAAAATGCATTTAAAATGCATTGTTTATTGTGGAAATTACATTTGCAGTTTGGCAGTTAACCACAAGGGCAGGGACGTTCTTCAGCTCCGGGGACCGTTCGCCGCACTCTGCGAATCCCGCGGTCCCGGAGCTTCGGACCGGGTCACGGGAGCGCACCGCGGGCGCACGCCCGTGACCCATGGCTAGATACTAGCACAGCATGTACATGTACGTGCATGTGCACAGCCGTGCCATTCTGCCAACGTATATGTGCGGGAGGCCGTCCTTGAGTGGTTAAAGTGGATGTAAGAATGTGTGGGAATGGGGCAGGTGACTGGTGGGGTGGAAGGTGAATGAAGGTGAATTTAGGACAACATAATAACCAACATTATACAATGGACAGTGTGAATGATTGTACACATTAAGGGTGATTACCAATAAATATTGTGACAACAAAGGAAAAATAACTAGCCGGTGCAATGTGAAACCAAAAAAACCTTAAATACAATACTAGATCCAAACAGACTATAAGACCAGAGAAAAATCCATGGGGGAATGCCTCTGGATACACAAATAAATAAATAAATGAATAGATAAAGGGCCAGATTCAGGTAGATGAGAGTATCTTTCCTCTGGAGTAACGCTTCTCATTTACGTTACTCTGAAGACCCTTTCAGCGCAAGTCCTGTAATTCACATAGCAGTTGCGCGTAAACTTGCGCCAGAGTAACGATAATGCGCTGGCGTAACCCGACGCAAGTGGAAGTGGGTGTGCTCATATGTAAATGATGGGCGGAGCCCAGCGTAGAGGCTTACGTTCAGCGCATCATCCACGGAGCATGCGCAGTGAGTGCGGCTCCACTCGCCCCCTTGTGCGCATGCTCACAACTTCCGTCGGCACCACTTCCTGGGAAACGTCAGCGCAATGCGTTCCGCTGGGCGCTTAAAAGCGCTGGCGGAAACGCCATTCCGGCGCAAAAGTAGTTCCGTTTCCCCCCACCCCAGGGAAGATACTTTTGCACTGTAATGGCTGCTCCCGCTACCCCCAGAGAGAGGAGGAACCTCAACTTTAATGCCCAGGAGGTCTCAGTGATTATCTCGGCTATGGAGACGGATAATGAATTTCTCCATGGCAAAAAAAGCCGGAAGACCAGCCGGGAGAGGAAGCAGGGCATCCTGGAGTCGATTGCTGCCAGGGTCAATGTCCTGGGCTACTCCACCCGGACTGCTGGGGACATACAAAAGAAAATAAATGACCTGCGGCGCAAGGTGAGGGACAAGGTGGCCTCCATCAGGAGGTATGAGAGGGGCACAGGTGGTGGTCCCCCATGTCCTGTCACCCTGACCGCAGAGGAGGAGGTGGTTGCTCGCTGCCTGGAGAGGGAGCAGGTGGAGGGGGTCGCAGGCTATGACTCCGTGGAGGAAGGCACAAGGACAGGTAAGTGTTTTATAATCCCCTATTTGTTGTTTTGCATTTGTGGGGGGGGGGGGACATGTGCCAAGTGTGTGGGACCACCAACATGTGTCTGCTTTGTGTCATCCACAGATGACGGAGCTGGGCCATCATCTGTCAGCCTGCATTCCACCCCATCCCCCCCACGCCATCATGTGCCCGAGCCACTGGGTGGTGAAGAGGTTGTGGAGGAGGAGAGTGGCCACACCACACCTGCCGAGGTGGTTGTGGAGGATCCTGCTGTGGCAGAGCAGGACTTTTCATTAGTCTTGTCTGTCTCCTCCCCTTCTCCTGGCCCGTCTGTCGTCCCCTCCCCCATCCTTGGAAGCCCCTCAAGGGCGACACCTTCCACCCGAGGACATCCATCTTCTGGCCCCAGGAAGGCGACCCAGAAGACCAGGGGGGTGTCTGATGGTGTCCAGGACCAGTTGGCGAGGGATCACGCCAGGCAGACGGAACAGATGGGGGCCATAGCGGTGCACTTGGAGAAAGTGGCTGACAGCCTGGGCTCCGTTGCCAACCTCAGCAACGCAGTGCAGGATGTCAGCTGCAACTGCGCTGCAGTGGTCACCACTTTGGGGGAGGTGCAGGGGGATATAAGGCACCTGACTGCAGCCGTCCAGGCCAACACTGCTGCCATCCATGGGAACAGTGCTGCCATCCGGGAGCAGGGGAGGCTGAGTCGGCGGGCCCAGCATTACCAGGTGACCCGTCAGCTCCGGATGCAGGCCCAGACGAACACATACCTTGGACGGATAGCCAGGGCCTTGGAGGGCACGCAGGCCACACCTGCCAGGAGTGGCCCACCTGGGGATCAGCCACCTCCAGATGCCCCCCCACCCCCACCCACTCCATCCAGGCAGCTGCGGAGCCAGAGAGGGGCCCCCAGAAGAAGCCCCCGGCATCCCAGATGAGGCCTTTTTTTTTTTCTTGTTTTATATTATTGTTTTTGACATACTCAGGTCATGAGTTTATTTTTTATTTTTCTCAGGTTATGAGATTTTTTTTCTTTTAATGATCAGGATATGATATTTATAATTTCTTTTTGTACTGCACACGGTCAGGAGTGCAGGGGACAGTGTGAATGGTGTGTGAATGTGAGAGGGTGGCACTCCTGAAAGTAAGGGGTGTCACCCTCGGCCGTGGTGGTGAAGTTAACCCCACGGCTGTATGAATGACGTGTGAAAGATGTATGAATGGACAGTGACATCATTGGGGCCTTGACGCTGGCGTTACTGCTCCCAACTCCTACATGCTGGACTTGGGCTAATCCAATGCGATGTGCATGTGGTGTGTGTGATCTAGGGACATTAGTGGTGTACACGCGTGCACTGTCTGTGTTATTAATGTTTTGGTTTAGTGTCCAAAGATGCCTACAGCGAGGACCCTCCTGACTGCTCTTCCATCAGCAGACTGGGTGTCCTCTGGCAGGTGGGGACTGTGTGGGTCGGGGGTCAGGTCATCACGTATGTCAATATGCAGGCCTTTTCTCATAGCAAAGTTATGGAGTATGCAACATGCACCGATGATCTGACACACAAAGGTAGGGGAATACAATAGGGCCCCCCCAGACTTATCCAAGCATCGGAAACGGGACTTCAGGAGCCCAAATGTTTGCTCAACCACTGCACGGGTTTTGATGTGTGCTTCATTGTATTTTCTCTCTCCTCTGGTTTGGGGGTTCCGGAAAGGAGTCATTAGATGGGGTCCCAATGCATATGCAGAGTCACCTGTAAGGTAAAAGACAGGAGAATGTTAGTCATGCATGTGCGATTTCTGTTGTGCATGACGGGAGGGGATAGTCATGCCTGACTCCCTTGTCACTCACCAACCAGCCAGCTGTCCCCATACATATTCTGGTTAAATTCTGCTGGGATGGGGCTCTGACGGTATATGAAACTGTCATGGCTGGACCCGGGGTGTTTGGCACGGACGTGCCATATGAGGCGTTGGGCATCAGCTATCACCTGTACGTTGATGGAATGCCAATGCTTCCGATTGCGGTATATGTGCTCTGTGGCACTGGGGGGCTGTAGGGCCACATGTGTGCAATCAATGGCCCCCACAGTGCGTGGGAATCTGGCAATGTTGTAGAAATCTGTCATTGCCTTCAGCCGCAGCTCCTCAGTGGTGGGTCTGATGAACTGGTGGGACATGCGTCTGAGGATTGCAGGGACAACCTGGTGCACACATCTGCTTATGGAGGACTGTGACATCCCAGCCACCACTCCACTTGTACGCTGGAATGATCCACTTGCAAGGAAATGGAGTGTTGCCAGGACCTTCACCAGTGGCTGCACTGCTTGTGATCGGTGTGTTGGGCTGGTGATGTCATCCTGCAGGGTTGTGGTTAGTTCAAGTATTGCATCTGGGCTGAATCTGAAGAGGCGATACACCTCCTCATCCCCCATGCCAAAGAGGTTCATACGTGTGCGGTATATCCTCTCACGTGCCCGCCTTCTTGGTTCCAGGGGACCCATCAGTAGTTCTAGGACCACGAGTGCCCCTGGCATGTTGGCACACAGAGGTGTTGTCCTTGCAAGTGGGGGTGCTCAGCTAGCTCCTATCGTCGGTAACGCTGCTGTAGCTGCTCTCCTGCTGACCTGTGACCGTCTGGAGTAAAGATAAAGCAGCCTTTTGTAGAAATAACTTTGCGCCGGACGGACGAGATACGCGCGGCGCATGTAGCCAGCGTATGGTGCTAATCCGTTCGTGAATTGGGAAAAATCCCTCATTTGCATATTTGCAGGGGAAATCAATGGGCGCGACTGATGCGCCCAGCGAAAATAAACGCTGACGATACTCTGGCGTCGGAACGTTCCGCCGGTCGCAAATGACCCGTTATTGGGCGCATCTAGTTTGGTGGGTACGGGCACATAGAAACGACGGCGCATCATCACAGTTATGCGGCGCATATCCAAATACTCCAGCGCAAGTGTTCGTGAATCTGGCCCTTAGTCTCTGGTGAAAAAAACAAAATGTCCAGAAAAGTCCAGAGTGAAATAGTGGTGCCAGGAAAGGGTGACAGCAGAAAACACCTCGGGTGGTCCCCAGCTCCTCACCTCAAGGCTATTGCACGGATAGCCTACAACAGCACCTCCCGGTGGAGGACAGTGATCCCTCAGCAGGGCAAGCAGCAGAAGCACTCCTCAGCAGTAAAAAATGAAGCAGGTAGAAGCGGGTGAGTGAAAATACAAAAACTTCTATATGGACAGCTTGTGTCACTCATACATCCACTCACCACAAGGTGATGGATGATGGGCCTATCTCCCACGAACAGCGAGTTCGTTCTTGATCAAGTAGCAGGTACCTTCTTCTAAGGTGGCCAAATAGTCACTCAAAGCAATGGACCTCTCAGGTAGCATACATGATAGAAAAGAAACAGACCATAGCGCAATCCCGCAAGGTAAAAACACATTTAATAAAAAATAACACTCACATTTAAAACGATCCAATGGGCATAAAACAAACAGACGTCAGGTGGAACACTCTGCGTCAGGCGTCTGGACTCTGGCTCCTCGATCGAGATATGACAGGCTCTCCCTGGGGATACATATCGGCCATCACACCAAGCTATTTGCTTACCAGCGCCTTTGGCTCTCCTCATACCCCATAGGTTGCTACGTGCACCTATTAGTTTGTGATGCTGCCTTTCATCCCCAGTATTTTGTAAATTTTAAACCTTTTTCGGAGCTTTTGTCAGCTTCCCCGGCGCGAGCCATTTTGTATTCTTTGTTTTGTTTGGGGGACACGTTTGTTGTCTGCTCATTCCGGGCCACCTGCCATCCCATATCCTCCTGAAGAAGCGGTATCAACCGCGAAACCGGTCGAGGTCGCAGATTGGCTCCACGCATCTGACCAATACGGTTTTGCTTTGTTTTGTGTTATCTTAACAAACACCTTACTGTGTCCGAACTGTGGGGCCTGTCCCATCTTTTTATTATTGATGTATTGTTCTTTTTGTAATAAACCTATTTTTATATGAATTACGTCTCTCTACTAGTGTTGAGCAGAATATGCCATATTCGATTTCGCGATATATCACGAATATATAGTCGAATATTCGTGATATATTCGCTAAATACGAATATTCGTGATATATTTTGGAAATGAAATCATTGCGAATTTTCGCTATCGCGAATGCGAATGCGAATTGCGAATTGCGAATGCGAATGCGAATATTCGAGAAATGCGGAATGGAGCACTCTGATTGGCTCAGAATATTCGTGATATATTACAATATAAAATAATTGCGATTATTCGAGGAATGCGGAATGGAGCACTCTGATTGGCTCAGAATATTCGTGATATATTACAATACACAATAATTGCGAATATTCGAGAAATGCGGAAGGAGCACTCTGATTGGCTCAGAATATTCGTGATATATTACAATATAAAATAATTGCGAATATTCGAGAAATGCGGAAGGAGCACTCTGATTGGCTCAGAATATTTGTGATATATTACAATATAAAATAATTGCGAAATTTCGAGAAATGCGGAATGGAGCACTCTGATTGGCTCAGAATATTCGTGATATATTACAATACAAAATAATCGCGCGATATCGCTATTGCCGAATAATCGCATTGCGATTTTTCGGCAATATAAAATGAGCGCTGCAGCTACTCGGCCCAAGGTCTCTAATAATACCAGCAATGCTTTTACACGTCGATGGGGATCTCTAGGATGTGATCTGTTCTAAAAAAAATTTTAAAAAATACGAATATTCGAAATAGCGAATATTCGCCGCGATATTCGCGTTATTCGCGAATACTCGAATATGCAATATTCGTAGCGAATATTCGCAATGCGAATATTCGTGAGCAACACTACTCTCTACAAGTACCTTGAAAATCCCAACCAAACCCATACCGATCGATATAGTATAGACCAGTTTAGTGTCAAGCAGCTTTGCTGTCTCTATCTAGTTGGTCCCTCCCCCCTGTTCTCAAATATTTCGGGATGCTGGTACATTTTAAATTTATTGTCCGAAATTGAATAACTGAGACTATACTCTCCCTTTTTCACTTATTGGTAATCACCCTTAATGTGTACAATCATTCACACTGTCCATTATATAATGTTGGTTATTATGTTGTCCTAAATTCACCTTCATTCACCTCCCACCCCACCAGTCACCTGCCCCATTCCCACACATTTTCACACATTTCCCCCTCCCCCTTTCACTTTTTCAGCGCAGACACCACCCCCTCCCTTTTTATATGCCATTTTCTCTCTGCCCAGGACAGAGTGTTAGGGGTCTGCTGCAGTATCCCCAGTCCACCTCCCAGCCCAACTTCATCCCAATCCATCCCCCTTGGTAGCGCAGGAGCCTTCCCATATAAAGTGGATGTAAACCCAAAAATGATTATTTATTTTTATTTTTGATGTCACAATGTAGAGAATACGATTTCCAATCATCTGTGCCCAGTCTTGCCACACAGAGTTAATCCAGGGCTGAGCAATCCTCTTTTTACTGTTCAGTGAAATAAAACCTGGTATACAAGGAGAGGGGCTGTGGAGGGGACTGGTATACAGGGAGAGGGGCAGCTGTGGAGGAGACTGGTATACAGGGAGGGTGGCAGCTCTGGAGAAAACTGGTATACAGGGAGGGGGGCAGCTGTGGATAAGACTGGTATACAGGGAGGGGGCAGCTCTGGAGAAAACTGGTATACAGGGAGGGGGGCAGCTGTGGGGGGGACTGGTATACAGGGAGGGGGCAGCTGTGGATGGGACTGGTATACAGGGAGGGAGCAGCTGTGGAGGAGACTGGTATACAGGGAGGGGGCAGCTGTGGAGGAGACTGGTATACAGGGAGGGTGGCAGCTGTGGAGGGGACTGGTATACAGGGAGGGTGGCAGCTGTGGAGGGGACTGGTATACAGGGAGGGGGCTGTGGAGAGGACTGGTATACAGGTAGAGGGGTTGTGGAGAGGACTGGTATACAGGGAGAGGGGCTGTGGAGGGGACTGGTATACAGGTAGAGGGGTTGTGGAGGGGACTGGTATACAGGGAGAGGGGCTGTGGAGGGGACTGGTATACAGGGAGAGGGGCTGTGGAGGGGACTGGTATACAGGGAGAGGGGCTGTGGAGAGGACTGGTATACAGGTAGAGGGGTTGTGGAGGGGACTGGTATACAGGGGAGGGGCTGTGGAGAGGACTGGTATACAGGGGAGGGGCTGTGGAGAGGACTGGTATACAGGGAGGGTGGCAGCTGTGGAGGGGACTGGTATACAGGGAGGGTGGCAGCTGTGGAGGGGACTGGTATACAGGGAGGGGGGCTGTGGAGAGGACTGGTATACAGGGAGAGGGGCTGTGCAGGGGACTGGTATACAGGGAGAGGGGCTGTGGAGGGGACTGGTATACAGGGAGAGGAGCTGTGGAGGGGACTGGTATACAGGGAGAGGGGCTGTGGAGAGGACTGGTATACAGGTAGAGGGGTTGTGGAGGGGACTGGTATACATGGGGAGGGGCTATGGAGAGGACTGGTATACAGGGAGAGGAGCTGTGGAGAGGACTGGTATACAGGGAGGGTGGCAGCTGTGGAGAGGACTGGTATACGGGGAGGGTGGCAGCTGTGGAGGGGACTGGTATACAGGGAGGGGGGCTGTGGAGAGGACTGGTATACAGGTAGAGGGGTTGTGGACGGGACTGGTATACAGGGAGAGGGGCTGTGGAGGGGACTGGTATACAGGGAGAGGGGCTGTAGAGGGGACTGGTATACAGGGAGAGGGGCTGTGGAGGGGACTGGTATACAGGGAGAGGGGCTGTGGAGGGGACTGGTATACAGGGAGAGGAGCTGTGGAGGGGACTGGTATACAGGGAGAGGGGCTGTGGAGGGGACTGGTATACAGGGAGAGGGGCTGTGGAGGGGACTGGTATACAGGGAGAAGAGCTGTGGATGGGACTGGTATACAGGGAGAGGGGCTGTGGAGGGGACTGAGGTTCAAGAAATGGGGCTGAGGACACTGATGTAAAGGGGGGAAAGAGGGCATTGATTTAAAGAGGTCTGTGATGTAAAGCAGGAACTGTATTGCAAATCATTCTTTGTCTTCAGGCCGGTTCCACAGGCGCTGGTGGCTGAGGAAATAGGTGGAGAGGTGACACAAAAAAACTCCACCCCCGCCACATACATAGGCAGGGAAAAAGAAGCTATTGGGGGGCGGCAAAATCAGGTTTTGCCTAGGGCGTCAAAAATCCTTGCACCAGCCCTGAGTGTTGCTTTAGCAGTGTGTTTGGGGTCATTGTCCTGCTGGAAGTGGAACCTCGGTCCTCGCCTCAAATCACACACAGAGTGCTACAGGTTTTCCTCAAGAATATCCCTGTATTTATCACCATCCATCTTTCCCTCAACTCTGACCAGTTTCCCAGTCCCGACTGCTGAAAAACATCCCCACAGCATGATGCTGCCACCACCATGTTTCACGGTGGGGATGGTGTTCTTTGGGTGATGTGATGTGTTGGGTTTGCGCCACACATAGCTATTTCATTGATAGCCAAAAAGTTCAATGTCAGTCTCATCAGACCAGAGCCCCTCCCTCCATACATTTTGGGAGTCTCCCACATGCCTTTCCCCGAACTCAAAACGTGCCTTTTTGTTGTTTGCTGAAAGTAATGTCTTTCTTCTGGCCGTCTCTGCTGTGGAACTCTGCAGCTCCTCCAGGGTCAGTGGTGGTGCGTCTATAGAGGGCGCCGGAGTGCCGCCCCCTCTCTCCCGCACCGCCGTTGATTACAATACATGCATTGCATGAATCTATGTATTGTCGCCGCTGCTGCCAACCTTTCAGGTGGCCAAATGGTGAGTGCCGGCCATCTGGATAACGGCAGCTGGTTGGCTGTGTGGAAGTGCCTATCAGAGCTCTCAGACTGTATTCGGCTTCCAGATGCTTATCCAAGGGACAGGGGGGTGTGTTCCTTGGATAAGACTGACAGGCGTCTCAGCCAATCAGGTTCACGGGTTCCGGTAACCTGATTGGCTGAAGCGTCATCGAGGGCGGGAGAACACATCAAGGGACATGGAAGGAGGATGGCCGACACCAGAAAGGTAAGTGCCGGGCGGGGAGGAGCATTTTACAGGGCACAGTGGCATCAATTGGCACAGTTGCAACAATGGGAACAGTGGCATCAATTGGCACAGTGGGCACAGTGGCGACATTTGGCACAGTGACAGTGGCATCCATTGGCACAGTGGCGAAAATAGTCACAGTGGAGACATTTGGCACAGTGGCGACAGTGGCAACAATTAAAGGGCACAGTGGTGACAATTAAAGGGCACAGTGGTACAGTGGCGACAATTGGCACAGTGGTACAATTGATTGCACAGTGGCTGTGTTTGATGGCATGGTGCAGTGGTGACAATTGATGACACATTGGCTGCATTTGATGGGCAGAGTGGCAACAATTAAAGGGCACAGTGGCTGTGTTTGATGGCATGGCACAGTGGCGACAATTGAGGGCACAGTGGCTGTGTTTGATGGCATGACACAGTGGCGACAATTGAGGGCACAGTGGCTGCATTTGATGGGCACAGTGGTGACAATTGAGGACACAGTGGCTGTGTTTTATGGCATGGCACAGTGGCGACAATTGAGGGCACAGTGGTTGTGTTTGATGGCATGGCACAGTGGCGACAATTGAGGGCACAGTGGCTGTGTTTGATGGCATGGTGGCACAGTGGTGACAATTGAGGGCACAGTGGCTGTGTTTGATGGCATGGCCCAGTGGCGACAATTGAGGGCACAGTGGCTGTGTTTGATGGCATGGCACAGTGGCGACAATTGAGGGCACAGTAGCTGTGTTTGATGGCATGGCACAGTGGTGACAATTGAGGGCACAGTGGCTGTGTTTGGTGGCATGGCCCAGTGGCGACAATTGAGGGCACAGTGGCTGTGTTTGATGGCATGGCACAGTGGCGACAATTGAGGGCACAGTAGCTGTGTTTGATGGCATGGCACAGTGGTGACAATTGATGGCACAGTGGCTGCATTTGATGGGCACAGTGGCTGCATCTGATGGGCACAGTGAGGCTGAAATTGTTTTGTTTTTTTGTTTTGCCCGGTCCGTGAGGTTTTGGTGTGCGGCCGTCTCTTGGCAGGTTTACTGTTGTGCCGTGTTCTTTCCATTTGGTGATGATAGATTTGATGGAGCTCCTAGGGATCATCAAGGATTTGGATATTTTTTTTTTATAACCTGACCCTGACTTGTACTTCTCAACCAACATTGTCCCTTCCTTGTCTGGAGAGTTCCTTGGTCTTCATGGCCGTGTTTGGTTAGTGGGCTGCCGTTACAGTAAACTGATATATCTTTACACTACATCTCCATCTTGTGGTCACTTTTTATTATAGCGCTCCTGTTTGTTCAATGTGTGAGGGATATTGCACTTTTCCCAGAGCTTGGTGAACGGGATAATATCTCATTTTGCAAAGAATACCCCAATCATGTGCAAGGAAAACAGCCCTTTGCTTGCACATAATTGGATGATAGAAGTCAGCAGAGCTTTACCTCATTCACTAAGCTCTGGGGAAAGTTCCCTAGCAAAGAGCAACTTCTAACAGTCTATTTGCCTTTAGTAAATCAACCCCTAGAGGTGGATGTTTTACATGCTCAGAGGCGGCTCTTTAATTAGGCAAATTAGGCGGTCGCCTAAGGCCTGGCACTTCCAGGAGCCTCGCAGCCGCCTTACTTACCCAATGCATTACCCCAGTTTTGAGGGACAGGGGACCTTAATGCTGCATTCAGGCAGCGATAAGAGCCACGACTCAGGAGTGGGGCCGCCAGCATCCCTAACAACCAGTGAATATCGGTGCGACCACCCCTTGTGACGTCACTGACCCAGCATGCCCTCTGATGTCACAAGGGTGGCGGGTTCACTTGGCGAAATCACCGGGTGGCCCCCGCCCCTTCGTTTTTAAAGAGAAGGATCTGGGGGGCTTCCAGATTTCGATAAGCCCCCTGCATGCAGAGCCCCACAAGCACCGGCCAGGGTTGTGGGGAAGAGGCTCTTGTTCTTGAATTATTTTTACCATCATGGGTGTGAGTGAGGCCCCATGTCAACTTTTGCCTAAGGCCTCACAAAGCCTAGAGCCGCCTCTGTACATGCTACTATCCTCCATACCCTCTAATGTCTAACTTTAAATAAGGTGCTAACGAGACCTCAACCACTGAAGGTTCCCATAGATATTAGACGATCATTACAATCAGATTGGGAAATGATTGTATGTCAGTAATCTTCTCCTGTCCTCTGCAAACCCTCCTAAGCTGGTCGATAAGACCCCTATTAGGGCTTCACTGATACGGCAATTGGAGCTGTAAAAAAAATAAAATAAAAGCAGCCGGGCAATGTTTATCAACAACATTACTCAGCCGCTCAGCAGAAAGATAAAAAGAAACATTGTTTCTTGTTTGTATCTTACTGTTTTTCTTCATCTACAGATCAAGGAGATGAACTTCAATCTACAGATGAAGTCAGTTTAAAGCAACCTGTCAAGTGAAAATAAATAAATGTTGTTTTTTTCTTTAACCACTTAAGACCCGGACCAAAATGCAGGTAAAGGACCTTGCCCCTTTTTGCGATTCGGCACTGCGTCGTTTTAACTGACAATTGCGCGGTCGTGCGACGTGGCTCCTGAACAAAATTGGCATCCTTTTTTCCCCACAAATAGAGCTTTCTGTTGGTGGTATTTGATCACCTCTGCGGTTTTTATTTTTTGCGCTATAAACAAAAATAGAGCGACAATTTTGAAAAAATGCAATATTTTTTACTTTTTGCTATAATAAATATCCCCCCAAAATATATATAATTTTTTTTTTTCCTCAGTTTAGGCCGATACGTATTCTTCTACCTATTTTTGGTATAAAATCGCAATAAGCGTTTATCGGTTGGTTTTCGCAAAATTTATAGCGCTTACAAAATAAGGGATAGTTTTATTGCATTTTCATTATTTTTTTTTTTTTACTACTAATGGCGGCGATCAGCGATTTTTTCGTGACTGCGACATCATGGCGGACCCTTCGGACAATTTTGACACATTTTTGGAACAATTGTCATTTTCACAGCAAAAAATGCATTTAAATTGCATTGTTTACTGTGAAAATGACAGTTGCAGTTTGGGAGTTAACCACAAGGGGGCGCTGTAGGGGATATGTGTTCCCTGTGTGTGTTTACAACTGTAGGGGGGTGTGGCTGTAGATGTGACGTCACCGATCATGTCCCCCTATAACAGGGATGACGCGATCGATGCTGCGGCCGCAGTGAAGAACGGGGAAGGTGTGTTTACACACGGCTCTCCCCGTTCTTCAGCTCCGGGGACCGATCGCCGCACTCCAGCGGCGATCGGGTCCGCGAGTCCCGCAGTCCCAGGCACGGAGCTTCGGACCGGGTCACGGGCGCGCGCCCGTGACCCACGGCTGGGTACTGGAACCGACGTAAATATACGTGGATGTGCCCAGCCGTGCCATTCTGCCGACGTATATGTGCAGGAGGCGGTCCTTAAGGAGTTAATAACCTCTTCACGACCAGAAGGATTTGCCCCCTTAATGACCGGGCCATTTTTTTGTGATATGGCTCTACGTGGCTTTAACTGACAATTGCGCGGTCGTGTGACGTTGTACCCAAACAAAATTTATATATTTTTTTCCTACAAATAGAGCTTTAATTTAGTGGTATTTGATCACCTCTAAACAAAAAACAAAAAAATTGCAACAATTTTGAAAAAAAAATAACAATATTTTTTACTTTGTGCAGTAATAAAAAAAAATCTTCATCAGTTTAGGCCGATACGTATTCTTCTATATATGTTTGGTAAAAAAAAAATCGCAATAAGCGTTTATTGATTGGTTTGCACAAAAGTTATAGGGCCGGATCCACAAAGGCCGGCGTAACTTTTTTCCGGCGTAGCGTATCTTCTTTACGCTACGCCGCCATAAGTTAGGAATGCAAGTGCCGTATCCACAAAGCACTTGCGTCCAAAGTTACGGCGGCGTAGAGTAAATGGGCTGGCGTACGCGTGTCTAATTCAAATAGGGAAGAGGTGGGCGTGTTTTATTTAAATTATTTGTGACCTGACGTAAATTACGTTTTTATTAACAGTGCATGCGCCGTCTGTGGAGGTATCACACTGCGCATGCACGAAATCACGTCGCAAAAAGTCAATGTTTTCGACGTGAACCTAACTTACGCAAAGCCCTATTCGCGAACGTTTTACGCAAACGATGGAAAATTTGGCGCTGTCCCGACGTCCAAACTTAACATTGCATATGCCTCTTTAGAGCAGGGGTAACTTTACGCCGGACATACGCTTACGCAAACGACGTAAAAAGAATGCACAGGGCGTACGTAAGTTCGCGGATCGGCGTATCTATCTCATTTGCATATTTTATGCTGAACATCTACGGAAGCGCCCCTAGCAGCGCCCCCTAGCAGCCAGCGTAAATATGCAACTAAGATTTCGCGTAATTCCGGCGTATCTTGTTTTCTGAATACAAAACAAAGATACACCAGCGCAAATTTGAAATTATGGCGGCGTATCTGGAGATACGCCGTTGTAATGCTTTGTGGATCCGGCCCATAGCGTTTACAAAATAGGGAATAGTTTTATGGCATTTTTTTCTTTTACTAGTAAAGGCGGCGATCTGGGATTTTTATCGGGACTGTGACGGACACATCGGACACTTGTTTCTCAACTCCAGTCCTCAAGCCACCCCAACAGGTCATGTGGTGATTACTAAGGCAGTGAAACTGATCAAATCACCTGTGCAAAATAATGGAAATCCTGAAAACCTGACCTGTTGGGGGGCCTTGAGGACTGGAGTTGAGAAACACTGCTTTAGACACATTTTTGGGACTACTGACAGTTATACAGTGGTCAGAGCTATAAAAAAAAGGAGCTGATTACCGTGTAAATGTCACTGGCAGGGAAGAGGCTAACACTAGGGGGCGATCAAGGGGTTAAGTGTTCACTAGGGAGGTGTTTCTAACTGTGTGGGAGGGGACTGACTGGAGGAGGAGAGTAATCACTAGGAAAAGACAATCTGTCTATCCTCCCCAGAAAGAACAGAGATCTGTCTGTTTACATTGACAGATCCCCGTTCTGTCTCTCCCAGGAGCGATCGTGGGTGGCCGGCGGACATTGCGCACTCCGGCCGCGCACATCGGCTCCAGCATTGCGCACCCTAGTGGAGAGCCAACCTGCCGCAGTTGGTCAGCTGGTCTTTAAGAGGTCAAATGTTCCTCTGTTTAAGTCAATGGAGCTTCGCCTTGTTCTCTAAGCTGTGGGGAAAATCCCATTGCAAAGTGATCAGCCTACTTGCGGGCGGTGCTGTTTACGATAATGGTGGGTCTCTGTGGCGGATTCACCGCAAGATCATTGTTATCAGTGGCAGGAGAAAGGCCCCCCTCCTGCCGCTCTCCCGCGCCCTCCGCCACTTACTGGAGCTGTCAGTAGCGGTGGAGGCGATCTGGTCCTTCTGCTTCCTGGGAATGGATACGAGTGAGGGCAAGATGGTCCCCACCCGTCTCCATACCAAAGCAGGGCAGAAGTGACGTCAAAATATCACTTCCACTCATGCTTCTTAACCACTTCAATACCGGGCCATCGTCGTATGACGTCCACAAAGGGGCTCTCCCATCCCGAGTGGACGTCATATGACGTCCTGGACTTTGGGGGGGGGGGTATCTGAATGATGCCTGCAGTGAGAGGCATCATCCAGATATCCATCTCTTCTGCCGGCGATTCTGCACAACATAAGAATGATCATAGCGGCGGTTCCGCCTCTTGATCATTCTTATAGGCGGCGGGAGGGTACATCCCCCCCTCCCGCCGCCATCCGGTGCTTCTCCGGGCTCTCCCATGCCATCGGGGGCCCGGAGAATGAATCGTCCGGCGCAGGCAGGAAGCATAGAGATGACTGGTGACCAGATGGTGACCAGTCATCTCTATGACCGTCGGAGGACCGGGCCTGATGTGATGATGTCATGCCCGGGTCCCGTAAGTAAACAAAGCCGCAATTGCGGCTACTAAGCAAGAGTAATCATGAGATCGGTGAATTTTTTTCACCGATCTCATGGTTTCCAGCCTGGAGGAGAGATGTGGGGTCTTATTGACCCCTCCCCCCCGCATCTCTGCATAAAGAGGACCTGCCACACACATTTCCTATTACAGGGGATGTTTACATTCCTTGTAATAGGAATAAAAGTGATAAAAAAATAAAAATAAAAATAAAAAAAGTGTAAAAAAATAAATAAATATGTAAAAATAATAATAATAAAAAAAAAAACGCCCCTGTCCCCTGTAGCTCGCGCGCAGAAACGAACGCACACGCAAGTCCCGCCGACATAATGTGAGGTACCGCCGCGTGCGTTAGAGTGGCAGCACTAGATCCCGTCTGTAAATCTAAACTGGTAACCTGTAAAAAAAATTCAAGCGTTGCCTATGGAGATTTTTAAGTACAGAAGTTTGGCGCCATTCCATGAGTGTGCGCAATTTTAAAGCGTGACATGTTAGGTATCTATTTACTCGGTGTAACATCATCTTTCATATTTTACAAAAAAATTGGGCCAACTTTACTGTTTTGTTATTTTTTTAATTCATGAAACAATTTTTTTCCCCAAAAAGGGCGTTTGAAAAATTATTGCGCAAATAGCGTGCAAGATAAAAAGTTGCAATGACCGCCATTTTATTCCCTAGGGTGTCTGGTAAAAAAACATATATAATGTTTGGGGGTTCTGAGTACATTTCTAGCAAAAGAATGATGATTTGTACATGTAGGAGAGAAGTGGCAGAATAGGCCCCCCCAGTATGGAGGTGGGTATTAAAGCCCGGTATTGAAGGGGTTAAAGGGATATATTTTTAGGTCATTTTTTCAAATAACCAAAAAGATTTTTCTATTGCATTTTTGTCTAAATATGAGGTGTGACGTCTTTTTGACCCCCAGATCTCATATTTAAGAGGACCTGTCATGCTTTTTTCTATTACAAGGGATGTTTATATTCCTTGTAATAGGAATAAAAGTGACCAAAGCTTTTTTTTTTAAACGGAATAAAATAAAGTAAAATAAATACGATTTTTTTTGTTTTTTTAAAGTGCCCCGTCCCAACGAGCTTGATCCCAAAAGCGAACGCATAAGTGAGCAGCGCCGCATATAAAAACGGTGTTCAAACCGCACATGTGAGGTATCGCCGCAATCGCTAGAGCGAGAGCAATAATTCTAGCCTCAAATCTCCACTGTAACTCAAAACTTGCAACCTGTAGATTTTTTTAAAACATCGCCTACGGAGATTTTTAAGGGTAAAAGTTTGTCGCCATTCCACGAGCGGGCGCAATTTTGAAGCGTGACATGTTGGGTATTAATTTACTCGGTGTAACTTCATCTTTCACAATATAGAAAAAATTGGACTATCTTTACTGTTGTCTTATATTTTAATTAAAAAACGTTTTTTTTCCCCAAAAAAAGTGTGCTTGTAAGACCGCTGCGCAAATACGGTGTGATAAAAAGTATTGCAATAACCGCCATTTTTTTTCTAGGGTGTTAGAAAAAATGTTTGAGGGTTCCAAGTAATTTTCTAGCAAAAAAAAAAATATTTTTAACTTGTAAACAACAAATCTCAGAAAGAGGCTCGGTCCTTAAAGCGGAGTTCCACCCAAAATTCGAACTTCCGCTAATCCCACTCCTCACCCCCATACATGCCACATTTGGCATGTAATTTTTTTTGGGGGGGGGGAGTGGGGGCTTCAGGAGGAGTGGGACTTTCTGTCCCACTTCCTCCTTCCGCCAAGGGGCTGGTTAGGCGATTAAGCTTAATCGCCAACAGCAGCCCCTCCCTGTAGGCGATCGCCCAGGACACATGACAGGTCCCATGCGATCGCCTGTCCAATAGGAGAGCGCAGCGCAGTGGGTGCCCGGCCGTGAAGCCGAAGGCTGTCACGGTCGGGTTCCCACACTTAGGATGAAGACGCCGGCTGGGGAAGGGGGGGGGGGGGGGAGCCCCGGCCGGCGCGTCGCTGGATCGTGGAGCAGGTGAGTGTGTGTTTATTAACCACTTGAGCCCCGAGCCTGTTTTTCAGACTCTGTGTTTATGAGACTAAAACATTTTTTTTTTGCTATAAAATTACTTAAAACCCCCAAACATTATATATATTTTTTTCTAACACCCTAGAGAATAAAATGGCGGTCATTGCAATACTTTTTGTCACACTGTATTTGCGCAGCGGTCTTACAAGCGCACTTTTTTAATTAAAAAATAAGACAACAATACTTTTGACCCAATTTTTTTACATATTGTGAAAGATAATTTTACGCCGAGTAAAATGATACCCAACATGTCATGCTTAAAAATTGCGCACGATCGTGGCATGGCGTCAAACGTTTACCCTTAAAAATTTCGATAGGCGACGTTTAAAAAATTCTATAGGTTGCATTTTTTGAGTTACAGAGGAGGTCTAGGGCTAGAATTATTGCTCTCGCTCTACCGATCGCGGCAATACCTCACTTGTGTGGTTTGAACACCGTTTTCATATGCGGGCGCTACTCGCGTATGCGTTCACTTCTGCGCGCGGGCTCGTCGGGACGAGGCGATTTAAATTTTTTTTTTGTTTTCGGATTTATTTTTATTTATTTTACCAATTTTTTAACACTAAAATTAAAAAAAAATTAAAAATTATCACTTTTATTCCTATTACAAGGAATGTAAACATCCCTTGTAATAGAAAAAAGCATGACAGGTCCTCTTATATATGAGATCTGGGGGTCAAAAATACCTCAGATCTCATATTTAGGCTTTAATGCAAAAAAAAAAAAAAATTAAAATGTAATTTTTTAAATAACATTAAAAAAAAATGTCTCTTTAAGACGCTGGGCGGGACTGACGTTTTGACGTCACTTCCGCCCAGCAGAGCTACGGGGATGGATGAGGGAAATATTTCCCTCACTCGCATCCACACTGAGCATGGGAGCGGACCCGATCGCCTCCGCCGCTACCGACGCAGCGGGAGGGGGGGGTCCTCGCCCGCCACCGATAACGGCGATCTCGCGGCGAATCCGCCGCGGAGACCGCCATTATCGTTTGACCGACCGCCCACAGAAGAGAAGGATATCTCGGTTGTGGCGGCAGCTGCTGCCGTTACCGAGATATCCATCTTTAAAGTGATGACGTATAACGGCGGTGGGCGGTCGGGAAGTGGTTAAAAGCCAGCAGCTACACTTTTTGTAGCTGCTGACTTTTAATAAACACTACATTTGGCTGGAAGTCCCCTTTAATTGGTTAATAACTGGATTATTTGCATATAAGATTGATTTGTGAGATCCCATTACAGTTAACTGATATATCTACACACAAACAGCACCATCTTGTGGTCAGTTTTTTCATTACCGTCACTGTCCCGGCCCTTGCAGCCCTTCCCATCTGTGCAAGGAGCCGAGTCTCCAACTGACGCAGCGGTTCCTATCCCGGGGCTGTTGCTCTAAATTTCTCACTTTGTCAAAGTTTCCAGCAAAGCAAAAATGTGAGCAAACCGGAATGTGAGCGCTACAGAAACTTATATAACCCCTGTAGTAAAAAAAAAAGTGACAGAAAAGGTATTTTAACCGCTTCAGCCCCGGACCATTTTGTTGCTAAAGGACCGGGCCACTTTTTGCGATTCGGCACTGCGTCGCTTTAACTGACAATTGCGCGGTCGTGCGACGTGGCTCCCAAACCAAATTGGCATCCTTTTTCCCCCACAAATAGAGCTTTCTTTTGGTGGTATTTGATTACCTCTGCGGTTTTTATTTTTTGCGCTATAAACAAAAATAGAGCGACAATTTTGAAAAAAAAAGCAAAAAAATAAAATAAAAAAAAACATTGCCAGCGGCTCTGATAGGCTTTCCGATTACAACCTGAGGGCTGTAATCGGCTTCCAAATAGTTAACCAGGGGACGCAGGGGGGGTGCGTATCTTGGTTAACACTGACAGGCGTCTCAGCCAATCAGGTTCAGCGGTTCTGGTTACCGGTAACCTGATTGGCTGAAGTGACATCGAGGGCGGGACTACATAGAGGGATCATGGAGGAGGATGGCTGACAAGAAAGGTGAGTGTCAGGCGGGGGAAATATGGTGGTATTTTGGGGCAATCTGGTGGCATTTTAAGGGCAAACTGGCGGCAATTGATGGGCACAGTGGCGACAATGGCATGGCACAGTGATTGCGTTTGGCATGGCACAGTGGCGACAATTGATGGGCACAGTGGGGACAATGGCATGGCACAGTGGCGCCGTTTGGCATGGCACAGTGGTGACAATTGATGGCACAGTGGCTGCGTTTGGCATGGCACAGTGGCGACAACTGATATGGACACAGTGGCGACAATAGCATGGCACAGTGGTGACAATTGATGGCATGGCACAGTGGCGACAATTGATGGGCACAGTGGCGACAATTGATGGCATGGCACAGTGACGACAATTGATGGGCACAGTGGCGACAATTGATGGCACAGTGGCTGCGTTTGATGGCATGGCACAGTGGCGAAAATTTTATGGCACAGTGGCTGCGTTTGATGGGCACAGTGGCAGATATTGATGGGCACAGTGGCGGCAATTGATGGGCACAGTGGCGGCAATTGATGGGCACAGTGGGGCTGCAATTGATGTTTTATTTTATTTTTTTGTTTGTTTGCGCCCCCCCAAAAAAATTTGAGGACCAGCTTCCACTGGTGCCGGGGTCATATATATGTAGGCAGTGACACACACACACGTGTGTTTGAGCTTTAGGAATGCACACCCTAATGCAATAGGCTGCACACACCTGTGGAGGGGGTAGCTGGTGAAACAAAAGGTAGTTACAGTAAAACCTTGGATTGCGAGCATAATTGGTTCCAGAAACATGCTTGTAATCCAAAGCACTTGTATATCATAGATGGACGCCGGGTCCCGGGATATTTGCTGCTTCACCTTTCTCTCTCTCTCTCCCCCTCCCTCTCTCTCTCTCTCTCCCTGTCTCTCCCTCTCCCTCTCCTTCTACCTCTCTCTCCCTCTCTCTCTCCCTGTCTCTCCCTCTCCCTCTCTTCTACCTCTCTCTCCCTCTCTCTCTCTCCCTCTCTCTCCCTCTCCTTCTACCTCTCTCTCCCTCTCTCTCTCTCTCCCTCTCACTCCCTCTCCCTCTCTCTCCCCCCATCTCTCCCTCTCTCTCTCCCTCTCCCTCTCTCTCCCTCTCTCTCCCTCTCCCTCTCTCTCCCTCCCTCTCTCTCTCTCTCTCTCTCTCTCCGCCCTCTCTCTTGCCCTCTCTCTCCCCGCCCTCTCTCTCCTTCTCTCTCTCCCTCTCTCTCTCTCTCTCTCTCTCTCTCTCTCTCCCTCTCTCTCTCTCCCTTTCTCTCTCTCCCCCTCTCTCTCCCCCCCTCTCTCTCTCTCCCTCTCTCTCTCCGTTTCTCTTTCTCTCTCTCTCTCTCTCTCTCTTTCTCTCTCTCCCCCTCTCTCTCTCTCTCTCTCTTTCCCCTCTCTCTCTCTCCCCCCTCTCTCTCTCCCTCTCTCTCTCCCCCTCTCTCTCTACCTCTCTCTCCCTCTCTCTCTCTGCCCTCTTTCTCTCCCTCTCTCTCTCTCCCTCTCCCCCCTCTCTCTCTTTGCAGAGAGAAATAAAAAACAAGTGTATGTGTGTAATAATAATAATGATAATAATAATAATAATAATAAATAATAATATAAAATGAAATCATTAAAGATCAATGTTTGATATAGGTCAATCCAGGGTTAGTGTTTGGCTCAAGTAAGGGTCAAATGTCTAAGATCAAGGTCAGGAGAAATGGTCAGGGTCAAAGGTCATGGTCAGTGTATTTTGCACAGGATAAAAAAAAAACAATGTTTAAATTAGTATCAGTGTCAGTGTGTTTTTAGGTAGGATAAAAAAAAAAGCAAACTCTACATTAGTTAGAAACATTCTGCAATCCTCTATGACAATTCCCACAAATATGAAAAAAAATATGTGGTCTCCTTGGATTTCATCTCTTCTTCCTCCAAACTTTGATAGTTTAAGAGTGCCTACTACACCTATGAAATAGGGGAAGGGATGTCACCGCTCCAGGTAGGTCAGCGTAAAGTAAAACCTCTCCTCCAGTTTAGAAGAACTGACGCGTTTCACACAATCAAACAGTGCTTAATCCTGATTAAGCACTGTTTAATAGTGTGAAACGCATCAGCTCGTCTGTCCATTCTGCTGTGGCATGTATTTTTGATCCTATTTTATGAATAAAAGGCACATTTTTTGGAGTAAAGTTGTCCAGAACTTTGTCATTACACCTATGAAATACCAACTATTATTATTAGTATTATTATTATATATATTTTTTTTTTTAAGCGAGCCATTTCAGTGACCCTTATCTTGATTCTTCTCTCCTGCTCCTCCTTCCCATTCCTTTGCATACAGTTTGTACCTTATTGTGAATTTCTCCTTTACTTTATCTACAAATATATATACTGTATATGATTTACCAGTCATTATTCACATGTATATCTCTAAATATTTATATATTTTGCAATTGTAAATGGTTTACTTTTTTACTTTATGTATAACATATTGTATTGTCTCTCTCCTATATTCTTAAACTAAAAAAATGTATTAAAAAAAAAAAAATGAAAATGCACTATTGTTTCTGGGCTGTACTGCGGGTACAAACAATAAATAGCATACACACATGTGGTATCATTGTGATTGTCAGGAGCAGGAGAATTTATTTTTGGTTGTTCTTTGGTGGTAGGTTATGTAGTAACAAGAAAAATACAGCTAAATCTAAAAAAATAAAACAAAATATATCATTTGTACTATTTTGGGAATTTCCCTTTGCTACTCAAAAACAAAATCAGCAGATATCCATTACTGTTTACCACCAAATAAAAGGCCAATTTGTTTAAAAAAAAAAAAAAAAGTATAATTCACTGGGATGTAAAAAGTAGTTGGGCGGGGCTTAATGTACGGATTTACAAACACATGTCAAAGTTGCAAAATTTTGCTTAGGCATTAGGATTTCTTTTACCCTAAGAGGTTAAATCTATTTATGATACAATAAAATAATTTTTCTCTGCCTCCAACCACAACAGCTTCCCTTCTACCTCTGACCACAACAGCTTCCCTTCTACCTCTGACCCTATAGATATCGCTACTCCACCCACTCACCCACCAAGTACAGAAATCTCCTTACCCAAAGATCCCCTCGCTATCTCTACCACACAACCAATAGAGATATCTACCCCTACCCACTCAGCCACCAAGTACAGAAATCTCCTTACCCAAAGATCCCCTCGCTATCTCTACCACACAACCAATAGAGATATCTACCCCTACCCACTCAGCCACCAAGTACAGAAATCTCCTTACCCAAAGATCCCCCCACCCCCTCAACCCCACAACCAATAGAAATCTCTACCCCCATCCACTCACCAAGTACAGAAATCTCCTTACCCAAAGATCCCCTCGCCCTCTCTACCCCACAAACAATAGAAATCTCTACCCCCATCCACTCACCAAGTACAGAAATCTCCTTACCCAAAGATCCCCCCGCCCCCTCAACCCCACAACCAATAGAAATCTCTACCCCCATCCACTCACCAAGTACAGAAATCTCCTTACCCAAAGATCCCCCCGCCCCCTCAACCCCACAACCAATAGAAATCTCTACCCCCATCCACTCACCAAGTACAGAAATCTCCTTACCCAAAGATCCCCCCGCCCCCTCAACCCCACAACCAATAGAAATCTCTACCCCCATCCACTCACCAAGTACAGAAATCTCCTTACCCAAAGATCCCCCCGCCCCCTCAACCCCACAACCAATAGAAATCTCTACCCCCATCCACTCACCAAGTACAGAAATCTCCTTACCCAAAGATCCCCCCACCCCCTCAACCCCACAACCAATAGAAATCTCTGCCCCCATCCACTCACCAAGTACAGAAATCTCCTTACCCAAAGATCCCCCCGCCCCCTCAACCCCACAACCAATAGAAATCTCTGCCCCCATCCACTCACCAAGTACAGAAATCTCCTTACCCAAAGATCCCCCCACCCCCTCAACCCCACAACCAATAGAAATCTCTACCCCCATCCACTCACCAAGTACAGAAATCTCCTTACCCAAAGATCCCCCCACTTCACATCCCCCCTGAAACTCACTCACCATGCCTCAGATACAACAGCAGTTTGGAGTCAAGGGAAGTTTTCCCATTGGCTTTCTTATGTGCCCAGAGCAGATCCGGATCTTAGGGGAACCTCTTGGCATTGCAAGGGGCCATACTTGAAAATTAAAAGTAAAAGAAAAAATGTCAGGCAACCATGGCATCAGGAGCAAGGGCACCCCAGCCTAGATTCAGTGCACCTGCCCCCCTGGGTGCCTAGCACTACATAACCACCTATGCCAGAGTTTCCATTAGGACTGTCAAAGATGGGATTTTCCCCTATTTTGGAGAGATTTTTTTTCTCAGTTGATGTTGTGTCTCCTGGATAGGAAATGATGGGAAGTCACACATATCAACAAATACCTATCAGCTGTATTAATACTTATTTACTCATATTTACTTTAAAACAAGAATAAAAGGTTTGGACTAGAGTTACACTTGAAGTATAGATACAGTAAAGTCACAATTTGTGGGGGCTTTTCCCCTTTATTTTAACCTGGTGATCCTTAAATAAGACAATTCCTGTCCCTTTGTAGTCAGGAAGATGTCCTGGTCGCGGGAAGGTGATCTTAGGAAGCGTTATATATGATGCAGCCAACACCGTCCACAGAAAAAGAATTAGATACAAGATTCCTTCATAACTTCTCTCTGCTGAGAGCATTGGGGGTGACGATATGACAAAGTCTCATGGTGCCGGGATGGTCGGTTCTCGGAGGGATTACATCAGTTTCATCAAGATCCAGGAGGAGATCAGAGCAGACAAAGTCCAAGGCATGGAGAAACCTGGAACAACACACAGGAGATATTAGGAATGGAGCCGCTTCATCTTTCTATGGAAGATCTTCTGTTCAATTCTAAGTTTTCATTGTAGCTGCAATCTGATGAAAGGCAACTTTTACACCAGATTGGGAGATTGGGAGAACTTTTTTTTTTATAAAACTTTTAATTACGTTTTTCTTAATACACAAACAAAACACAACAAAACATCATACACATAGAACCTATAATACTGTCTTTCCCCAAAAATAAGACCTAGTGTTATTTTCCAGGATGGTTGCAATATAAGCCCTACCTCAAAAATAAGCCCTAGTTAAAAGTGCTTGTAAAATTCTATAATCCACTCTATTACAGTAGTATATAATGTACAATCAGGGCTGGACAGGGACAGAAATTTGGCCCTGGACTTCATCCAGACTGGCCCACTTTGACAGGTCTCTCCTATGGTGACCGGACAACTCCCCTCGCCCCCCGGCCACCCAAGCCCCCCCTCTTCACTAGCCACTAGACGTTCTACTTTATTAGAGTAGAACGGCTGGTACTGGTACTCTTATAGGCAGTATGAGTGGGGAAGC
Organism: Rana kukunoris; assembly: GCA_029574335.1. Lineage (NCBI taxonomy): Eukaryota > Metazoa > Chordata > Amphibia > Anura > Ranidae > Rana > Rana kukunoris. The sequence goes on along the minus strand of CM056058.1, from coordinate 158,785,578 downwards.
TAGACATTATTTCACCCCGGGCAAAGAATCAGTTCGGTGCCCCTCCCCCCCTTATGGGACAAGATTAGGTAGAAGGGAGAAGCTCCCAGGTCATAGCTGTTGAGTCAGCTGTCTGTCCCCTCCCCCGTACTCATTCTGGTCCCCCACATGCTCATCTGTTGTCCCCCCTGCTCCTCTGGTCTTCCCCCTGCTTCTCTGTTCCCCCCCAGGTGAGCGCTGTGGGGAGGGAGAGACAGAGGAGCGGCCCTTCACTAGCCACTAGCTAGTAGAACAGCTAGTGGCTAGTGAAGGGGGAGAGGAGGCTTGGGTGGCCGGGGGGGGGGGAGTTGTCTGGCCGCCATGGGAGAGACCTGTCAAAGTGGGCCAGTCTGGATGAAGTCCAGGGACGCATTTTTATCCCAGTCCAGCCCTAGCGGCATTAGATAAATGTATTCTAAATTACTGTCAAGGTGACAATGGTTTTACCAGATAGGATAGATAGATTGTCCTGCTATAAGGACAATAAGAAAGCATTTACGCCAGCGTATCTCGAGATACGCTGCGTAAATACTTAGAATAGCCGGCGTATCTTTTTTTGCTATTCAGAAAAGAAGATACGCCGGCTTTCTTCTAAGATACGACGGCTTACACCGTTGTATCTTAAGTTGCATATTTACGCTGGCCACTAGGTGGCGCTTTGCGTAAATTATGCAAATGAGCTACTTACGCAGATTCACAAGCGTACTTGCGACGGCGCGTCGTAGTTTACGTTGTTTGCGTTAGCATTATAGCGGCGTAAGGTTACCCCTGCTATAGCAGGCGCAGCCAATGTTAAGTATGGACGTCTGGACCGCGTCGCATTCAGGGGCCGTAAGTTCATCCTTGGCCGGCAGCAGGAGCTAGAGGGATTCCTGACGGATCGAACCTTCCTCAGCAACCAATTGGGGAGTTTCGTCTCTCGCTGGGCATGCTGGGAGGGGTATATCTGGGATAGAGGTCAGGTGTTCGGGGTCTTGCCTTTTGCATTCTCCTGCAGGGTATCCCGGGAGTCGGGGTGCGGCATCCACCTTTAGGGTGTGCGCACCCATGGACCCCCTCGTTGTGGCTCGCCTGGCCGGGATCCAGGCTTTGTTGAGTCTCGATCGGGGACAGATCTGAACGGACCCCAGTGGTTGGCTGTGTTCCTAAATGTCGCCGGGAGGATCCGGTACCCAAGCCATTGACAGGTACGCTTCGCTGTCACATGGTGCCGGATGCACGGAACAGTAGCTGGAAGGATTTTCTCTGTTCGAGTATTGACACATTATTCAGATTGCATTGGCCTGTGACAGGGGCCTAGAGCCGGGTTAGTAGAAGAGACCCGTTCCTCCTAGCCTGCGTTGTAGCGGTGACACGAGAAAAAATGGCGCTACCTATGGCTGAGTTGCGCTGCGAGTTTATCCAGGCCTGACATCTCTCTATACCTCAACTTGTCCTGCCCTTTCCTAATTGAAGTTGATGTTTGGCGATGTTGGCCTGGGATTAAAGCTTGAAAAGATCTTTATTGGCTGTCTGGACTTTCGAGTTATTGCAAAGTGTTCTGGTGCATCTCTAGACCAAGCAAGGGTAACTTCAATATGCCGGTCCCATCATCAAACCAGCGGCCCCTTCGGGGGTGAGCGCTACATATGTATATTTCTGTCTGTGTAGCTGTTGGAGGTTTTCTCTCACTTCCTGTTTGGTGAAACTGTTGTCACTGGGACAGTTAGCAAAGGGAAATTTCTCTAACATATCCCAAGATTCCAATAAAAGCTCAAAAAGGGGTTCTTATGCCTCGTACACACGATCGCGATTTCCAACAAGAAAGCCAAGTTTTTTTTTCCAGCAGGAAAACGGCTGAAACTTGTGTTGCACACACACGGTCACACTAATCTTGGACGAAATTCCGACCGCCAAGAACGCGGTGACGTACGACGAGCCGAGATCAATGAAGTTCAACAGGCAGTTCGGCTCTTCTGCTTGATTCTGAGCATGCGCAGGTTTTTTTTTGCATTGTGCATACAGACGATCGCGATTGGAATTTCTCCTGTCACGGAAAATTGAGATCCTGCTCTCAATCTTTTCTTGGCCGGAAATTCTCACAGAAAAAGTGCGATGGAGCCTACGCACGTTCAGAATTCGCGACAAAAAGCTCACATCGCAACTTTTCTCTTCGGGAATCACGATCGTGTGGACGAGGCATAATCCTTCCTGACTATTTTCAAAGCTAAAAAAAAATGTATTGATTGGATATACACTTTAATAGAGAGATCCCCTCCTCTTCAGTTGTGTTGACCATACAGGAAGTGATGGGAAATTTGGAAATTTGTTCCATGGGGGGAGGGGGGCAGCAATAAATATCACCAAAAAAACATTCAACACAGGATATACATCTGTGATATTGGTGCCACAGAAAATGATGTGTTTTCCAAAGACAGCACAACAGAAGCTGTTTGCCTTCAGACTGTCTCTCTGTAATTGAAAGTCTATATACAATTGTATAATAAAACTAATATCAGTAACTATTTAGATGAATACTAAGGGGCCAGATTCTCATAGAATTCCGGCGGCGTAGCGTTAGCCATTTACACTACGCCGCCGCATCGTACTGGAGCAAGTGCTTTATTCCCAAAGCACTTGCTCCGTAGTTTGCAGCCACGTAGCGTAAATGGCCCAGCGTACGGCCGCGTAATTCAAAGGGGGCGGCTTGTATTTAAATTAAGCGCGCCCCCGTGCCGATTGAACTGCCCATGCGCCGGCCGTGACAAAATCCCAGTGCGCATGCTCCAAAGGACGTCACGATGTAAACGACGCACAACATGACGCGGTCCCAAGGCCATACTTAACATGGCATCCGACGGCAGCCGACGGCATCCGACGGGACTTTGTAAGGTTACTCCACATCTTAGCAGGGGTAACCTTATGCGGACGAAAACTACGTTAACCACGACGGGGCGGCGTAAAAGCGTTCGGGAATCGGCGTATTAGCCTCATTTGCATAGGCAAATGAGAAAACAATGTAAAGGCCACCTAGCGGCCGGAGTTGTCATTACATCTACGATCCGCCAGTGTAATTGTTTTACACATGGCGGATCTTCACACTTCTAGGAATCACACGCATAGATACACGGGCAAAAAACGACGATATGACGGGGTATCTGTGATACTCCGTCATAGCGCTTCTGAGAATCTGGCCCTAAATGTACACTCTGGAGAAGAGACGCTTGAGAGGGGATATTAATGTACAAATACCGTACTGGTGACCCCACAATAAGGATAAAACTTTTTCACAGAAGGGAGTTTAACAAAACGCGTGGCCACTCATTAAAGTTAGAAGAAAAGAGGTTTAACCTTAAACTACGCAGAGGGTTCTTTACTGTAAGAGCATCAAGGATGTGTAATTCTGCTTTTTCACTGCCCAATCAGCAAACTGGGGGTGGGGAGAAGACACCATTGCATTCCAGGATATAACAGAGAAAGTTGTGTCATCCTCCCGGCTGTGCTGTGTGCAGGGCTGCTGATAGGGGGGACCACCGGTCCTCTTGTAGGGGGCCGGAGCACACAGGGGGGCCCACACAGAAAGAGGGATTAGTGATGGGCGACAATTGCAGAACTCTTCCTTCAGCAGCTGAAAGTTGGTCTCTCCCCCTCTCCCTGCTTCCAGCTTTTATCTGCTGGGAAATAGACAGTAGTCCCTCACCAATCCCCCCTCCCTGTGCCCAGCCTATATACTTTTTTTCATCTCATCTTCATTTTTATTTATTAACTCAGTTTTATCTTTTTGATTTAGCAGGAATCCTGTGAGTTATGTTGTATTTGTGTGTCTGCTAATATAATGATTTTATTGTATTTTTAGTGAAATATATTATTTACTTTGGGGAGCCCTGTCAGGTAGTCTGTACGGGGCCCCGCAATTTCTATCAGCAGCCCTGGCTGTGTGGCAATACTGTGCAAACCTCAGGACTGTTTTCAATGGGCCCTGATGTCTTAAGGCTGGTGGGAGGGTCTACTGATCATGCTGCGCTGTAATTGGCTGCACAGTGCTGACATCATCCGGAGCCAATCCTGCCAACTGCTGATTGTCAGCAGTTGACTGTGAGCTTTTGGGTGACAGTTCAGTCACAGTTCTGGGGTGCTGGTGGAGAGCTCCCCTAACAAGACAGCAATGCATATATGCTGGGGCTGGATGTTAAGGTCCATCAGCCCGGCCCCCAAATAGAAGGGTGTATTTGCTGTAAAGGAGTTGAACATGTTTAGCTACATCACAATAAACCATTCAAATTTCTCAATGTATGAGATTACTTACCGCTGGCAGAACTGGCATCTAAATTGTAATTGGTATCAGCTGGAAATAAAGAGAAACATATCTGTTAATTGGAGATCTCAACCGGACTGATACTCATTCTCCTGGATATATCGTATGATATTCACATAAAAGTGACCGTAAAAGGGTCAAGCGGCGTACACACGACCGAGGTTCTCGCTAGAAAGCAGCGAGAACCTCGCTGGAAGCTGCATTCCAGCGAGAACCTCGGCCGTGTGTACGCTCCTGGCTCGCCCCGCCCGTCGGGAATCCCGTCGAGCGAAAAGAGAGCACGCTCTCTTTTTGCTCGACGGCCCGCCTGGATGAATGGCTGGTTGCCATTCCCGACGGGCGGGTCGCCGATTTTTGACGGCCGGCAGAGAACCTCGACGGGCGGAACGATATGTTCTGCCCGTTGAGGTTCTCTGCCGTGTGTACGCGGCTTTAGGGTTAGTCGCTTTCCCTCCGACTTGTTCATTCCCCGACTTGTGTGAGCAAGTACCGCCCACCCCCGACTTAGTTGGGGTAGGCGGTACGCTTTGGTGGGGGTAGGTCAGTCATGCCTCGTGACCATTGACCTCTGGGGAACCCGCCTTCTGACCTTTAACCTCTGGGGGAGGTCCTTGTTCCAATTCCTGAGTCCTAGCCTTATTCTTCAAGGAAAAACCCTACCCCTACCCCCTAACCCCTGACCATAACCCTGACCCTACCCCCTGACCATAACCCTAACCCTACCCCTGACCCTACCCCCTAACCCTGACCCTAACCACCTCTAACGGAATGGCCTGTGGGACCCATAAACTCTTGAAAAGTATGATATTTTTTGCCTTCCTCTGGATCAACTGTGGGTATGGAGTTGGGTGTATGGGAGGATGTACTGTGTTTTATTTTTATTTATTTTTATGGTTGAACTGGATGGACTTGTGTCTTTTTTCAACCTGACTAACTATGTAACTATGTAACTATATACTCCTGTTTCAGCTTCACCAATGTCTAAAATCATCCTATGTCTACTAGGGGCATAAGATGACAGAAATTATATCTTGGATTGGAAGAACTATTTACAGGTTGTTGATTCTGAACTCAACAGGTTAATTGAAAGAGTGACTCATTCAATGTGGGAACACGGACTGTTAGGTGTTAATGTCGTCTGCTACTGTGATATAAATAAATCTTAGTATGGCTTATAAGAACCTTTCGTTGTGTTGTGCTAATTGACCCTGTATTGTGTGAAGTTCTATTGATGATAAATGTGTATTGTGAGTTAACAGACAGTCTGAAGGTCAGATGTCTGACTTATCAGCTGTAGTTAATTAACTCATGTAAATTATGTCTTCTAAAAGAATGTGTATTGTATAGCAGGTGAGAGGAGCCGGGATGTCTATCTTAAAAGGTCATATCTCGGAGTCACCTTGTCTGGGTAAATGATTTGTTAATTAGCTCATGTAAATTATGTCAGACCTGGTGCCAGAAAGTCTACCCAAAAGATGTGTATTGGGCTCATTGTGTCATGTTGTGGGTGGAGTTGAGTCATTGTTCATTTTTGGATACTGTATATAAGAGCCTAGTTTTCTCATTAAACAGTCTACTCGATTTGTACCTCAAACAGAGCTGTGTGTCTCGTTATTGGGGTTAGTTTTCCTGACTGTGGAGTGTCGATAGCTGTCTTGGGTTCGGAATGGAATATCTTAAACAGCGTTAACCCCTGTCCCATTTGGGGTTCCGTTACACCACCTAACACTATAATCATAAAAACTCAAGCATTTGTAATCCCTGACAATCATACCTAACAATGCTTCCTTGTTGGTCTATTAAATATACTCTGCAGGTTTCTATTGCTTTGTCTCCCCCGGGAAGGCTCTCCTTACTTCCTGGTCAGGTGACAAGGCGTCAGACAGAACAGGAAGTGAAGGATAGTCTCCCCCACAGGGAGGAAAGACAGCAGTTAATATTTGACAGAAGCTTTAGGCCTTTCCCCACTTTATGCAAAATAAACAATAAAATAAGTGTTTTGTCTGGAGTTGGGATTTAATAAATGTGACTGACGGAACATTACTGTAACAAAACTGTGACCATGAGATGACTTACATGCATCCAAATAGATGCCGACTTTTCCTTCAATCTTTTGGGAAACATCAGATTTGGATTGAGAGCTGCAGGTCTGTAGGGAAATAAAAGTAAAATTGATGAAGAAACTACAAATTGTATCCAAGAAACACTGCAGCTATGCTAAAGTCACAACGTCCCTTTATCAGTATTAGCCTACAAAGGAAATGGAGAATGCGGGCACAGCAGGTTCTTCCATCACTCCAATGGTGGGACTTTCCTGGAATAATTTACATTTCCCCTCCACGTTGGTTTCAGTCTCTCTAAGCCACATTCCCCAATCACCTATTTATTCTACATTGTATCGGGGGCAGCATGATGCCATCAATTGTCTTTGTTAGGGATGGGCATGAAACCACAAATTGTCTTTGTTAGGGATGGGCATGAAACCACCAATTGTCTTTATTAGGGATGGGCATGAAACCACCAATTGTCTTTATTAGGGATGGGCATGAAACCACCAATTGTCTTTGTTAGGGATTGGCATGAAACCACCAATTGTCTTTATTAGGGATGGGCATGGAACCACCAATTGTCTTTATAAGGGATGGGCATGAAACCACAAATTGTCTTTATTAGGGATGGGCATGAAACCACCAATTTTCTTTATTAGGGATGGACATGGAACCATCAATTGTCTTTATTAGGGATGGGCATGGAACCATCAATTGTCTTTATTAGGGATGGGCATGAAACCACAAATTGTCTTTATTAGGGATGGGAATGGAACCACCAATTGTCTTTGTTAGGGATGGGCATGAAACCACCAATTGTCTTTATAAGGGATGGGCATGAAACCACCAATTGTCTTTATAAGGGATGGGCATGAAACCACCAATTGTCTTTATAAGGGATGGGCATGGAACCATCAATTGTCTTTATTAGGGATGGGCATGAAACCACCAATTGTCTTTATAAGGGATGGGCATGAAACCACCAATTGTCTTTATAAGGGATGGGCATGGAACCATCAATTGTCTTTATTAGGGATGGGCATGAAACCATCAATTGTCTTTATTAGGGATGGGCATGAGACCACCAATTGTCTTTATTAGGGATGGGCATGAGACCACCAATTGTCTTCTTAAGGGATGGGCATGAGACCACCAATTGTCTTTATTAGGGATGGGCATGAGACCACCAATTGTCTTCTTAAGGGATGGGCATGAAACCACAAATTGTCTTTATTAGGGATGGGCATAAAACCACAAATTGTCTTTATTAGGGATGGGCATGAAACCACCAATTGTCTTTATTAGGGATGGGCATGGAACCGCCAATTGTCTTTATTATGGATGGGCATGGGTTTGGACGGAAGCTCCAGCTCTAGCTCATCCCATGTTACATCTACAGCAGATGAGCAGAACTGTGAATTCTGGTGGTGGCATCTTATCAGAATAAGAATAATATCGGAAGCCAGCATATGATTTAATTCACTACTTTTTTTGGTGGAGTTCATGAATTCAGAAACTGTCCTTTAAAGGGGTTGTAAAGGTTTGTTTTTTTTTGTATTTTCTAAATAGGTTCCTTTAAGAATGGTCAAACATTCCCATAGGGGTTAGTCACCATGCTCGCCCCATCCCTTGGGACTACATCCCTGCGGGGAGACGCTGTGAACGTTCACAGGATGCTGCCTAACCCCCAGCCAGAACGGCTCTGATGATGGGGGCAAGCTTACTGAGGAGGAACAGGAAGTGAGAAATTCAGACAAAGAAAAACAAACATTTAGAAGGGAAATAGAAGGAAAAGGGAAGTGAACCAACAATGCACAAGCTTAAAGGAACCTATTTAGAAAATATAAAATGAACCTTTACAACCCCTTTAAGGCCCATACACACAATCTGACTTTTTGACAACAAATGTCCGACGGATAATACGACCGCGTTTACGCTCCATCAGACAAATGTTTTCGCCTTTTCATCGGACAAATGTTCGCTGTGAAAACAGACAAACAAATAGGCAACAAATGTCCTATATCGGGTAATCCGATGGTGCGTGCACAAGTCCATCGGACTAAAGTCCAAAGTGCAAACACGCATGCTCAGAACCAATGCTAAAGATCAGACAACTATAGTAGAAGTTGCCCAAAGGGTGGCGGTTAGCTTGGTTAGCAGCAGCAGATCCGGTAGTCAAGAGGGAAGCCGGTATCTTTATGCTTGGTGTGCAATTTTCAGTCCATAAAACTCCCAAATCTCTTAATAATGCAATTAGGCCCGGATTTTACTCCCTTTGCCGTTCCAAGGCCAGGGCGGGCTTCCGATGACGGCAATGCTGAATGGGCTGTGTGTGCACACCGGCCTGTTCAGGAGTTATTGAACAAGCACACCACTAACCCGCCGATAATTGTATGATTCTCGGCGGGTTTTCGGGCATACTTGTTCGATAAAAGACGTGCAACCGTACAGTAAAAACATCTGTGCCCATGAATGCAGCCTCTATGCCCACTAATTGCAGCCTCTGTGCCCATGAATGCAGCCTCTATGCCCACTAATTGCAGCCTCTGTGCCCATGAATGCAGCCTCTGTGCCCACTAATTGCAGCCTCTGTGATCCTGAATGCAGCCTCTATGCCCACTAATTGCAGCCTCTGTGCCCATGAATGCAGCCTCTATGCCCACTAATTGCAGCCTCTGTGCTCCTGAATGCAGCCTCTGTGCCCACTAATTGCAGCGCCTGTGCTCCTGAATGCAGCCTCTATGTCCACTAATTGCAGCCTCTGTGCCCAGTAATTGCAGCCTCTGTGCCCACTAATTGCAGCCTCTGTGCCCATGAATGCAGCCTCTATGCTCCTGAATGCAGCATCTGTACCCACTAATTGCAGCCTCTGTGCCCATGAATGCAGCCACTATGCCCACTAATTTCAGCCTCTGTGCTCCTGAATGCAGCCTCTGTACCCACTAATTGCAGCCTCTGTGCCCACTAATAGCAGCCTCTGTGCTCCTGAATGAAGCCTCTGTGCCCACTAATTGCAGCCTCTGTGCCCATGAATGCAGCCACTATGCCCACTAATTGCAGCCTCTGTGCTCCTGAATGCAGCCTCTGTACCCACTAATTGCAGCCTCTGTGCCCATGAATGCAGCCACTATGCCCACTAATTGCAGCCTCTGTGCTCCTGAATGCAGCCTCTGTACTCACTAATTGCAGCCTCTGTGCTCCTGAATGCAGCCTCTGTACTCACTAATTGCAGCCCCTGTGCTCCTGAATGCAGCCTCTATGCCCACTAATTTCAGCCTCTGTGCCCATGAATGCAGCCTCTATGCCCACTAATTGCAGCCTCTGTGCCCATGAATGCAGCCTCTATGCTCCTGAATGCAGCATCTGTACCCACTAATTGCAGCCTCTGTGCCCATGAATGCAGCCACTATGCCCACTAATTTCAGCCTCTGTGCTCCTGAATGCAGCCTCTGTGCCCACTAATTGCAGCCTCTGTGCCCACTAATAGCAGCCTCTGTGCTCCTGAATGAAGCCTCTGTGCCCACTAATTGCAGCCTCTGTGCCCATGAATGCAGCCACTATGCCCACTAATTGCAGCCTCTGTGCTCCTGAATGCAGCCTCTGTACCCACTAATTGCAGCCTCTGTGCCCATGAATGCAGCCACTATGCCCACTAATTGCAGCCTCTGTGCTCCTGAATGCAGCCTCTGTACTCACTAATTGCAGCCTCTGTGCTCCTGAATGCAGCCTCTGTACTCACTAATTGCAGCCCCTGTGCTCCTGAATGCAGCCTCTATGCCCACTAATTTCAGCCTCTGTGCCCATGAATGCAGCCTCTATGCCCACTAATTGCAGCCTCTGTGCTCCTGAATGCAGCCTCTGTACCCACTAATTGCAGCCTCTGTGCCCATGAATGCAGCCACTATGCCCACTAATTGCAGCCTCTGTGCTCCTGAATGCAGCCTCTGTACTCACTAATTGCAGCCCCTGTGCTCCTGAATGCAGCCTCTATGCCCACTAATTTCAGCCTCTGTGCCCACTAATAGCAGCCTCTGTGCTCCTGAATGCAGCCTCTGTGCCCACTAATTGCAGCCTCACCATTTCCGGGATAACATGCAGCGCTCCCCTCCCTCTGTCCTCCGGCGCTCGGATGTCACGGAGCTGGGTCTGTGTGTGCAAGGTCCCGCCCCCCTAGACCAGCTTGTGTGATAGGCGGAACACTGATTCAATCTACTATCACACAAGCTGGTCTAGGGACCTTGCACACACAGACCCAGCTCCTTGACATCCGAGCGCCAGAGGACAGAGGGAGGAGAGCGCTGCAGCTGGCGCCGCCCCTGCACCCACTGCCGCCCTGAGGCCTGGCCTCAGTCGCCTTGTCAGGAATCCGGCCCTGAATGCAATGATTAAAAACCCAACTGTGAAAACTGGGACAGCACAGTGACTTGATGGTTAGAACTCTTGCCTTGTAGCACTGGGGACCTCAATTCGAATGCCAACCAGGACACTCTACTTGGAGTTTGCGTGTTCTTCTTGTGTTGGTTTCCTCCAACACCGTGTTGGTAGAATTGTCTAAACTGGTGCTAGCATGTGTGTATGTGGCTAAAGAATCCCTGACTGCTCCTTCAGGCACAGAAATCACAGAACACCCTCTATGTGTATGGTGAGACTTACCGAATTACAATCAGTAGTGCAGAGTTTAAGATCGGCATAGAGGTAGACGGCGTTAGAACTGGCAATCTTGAAGACTTTCATAGCAAACCGAGATTCAGAGCCATTTCCATTGCTGCCCACTGTTAGCTGGTCAGGAGATACATCACTAGCTGGGCACCTGGATACAGAAATCTTTCATCAGCCTCCAGTTACAGCAATCCAAAGATTAGAACAAAATACTGGCACATAATCATACAACTGAACAATATATGGGCTGTGTTCATTACATACACTATATTACCAAAAGTATTGGGACGCCTGCCTTTACACACACATGAACTTTAATGGCCTCCCAGTCTTAGTCCGGAGGGTTTAATATTGAGTTGGCCCGCCCTTTGCAGCTATAACAGCTTCACCTCTTCTGGGAAGGCTGTCCACAAGGTTTAGGAGGGTGTCTATGGGAATGTTTGACCGTTTTTCCAGAAGAGCATTTGTGAGGTCATTTGTGTTGGATGAGAAGGCCTGGCTCGCAGTCTCCGCTCTAATTTATCCCAAAGGTGTTCTATCGGGTTGAGGTCAGGACCAGTCAAGTTCCTCCCCCCCAAACTCGCTCATCCATGTCTTTATAGACCTTGCTTTGTGCACCGGTGTGCAGTCATGTTGGAACAGGAGGGGGCCGTCCCCAAACTGTTCCCACAAAGTTGGGAGCATGAAATTGTCCAAAATGTCTTGGTATGCTGGCTCCTTAGAGTCGGTTCACACTGGGGCAACCTGGGATCCGACTTGAAGTTGCCCCAAGTCATCCCAAGTCGCGTGGTTGAGAAAAGCAATGGAAGCGAATGCAGCCGTCTTAATGTACACTACTGAAGTCGCTCCGACTTCAGAAAAGGTTCCTGTACTACTTCAACCCGACTTCTAGGCGACTTGTACCCATTGATTTCAATGGAAGTCGCCTCAGAAGTCTGATCACTGTCTTAACTGAAGCAACAATACAGGAAGAGAACATACATTTCTCAGGCAAACCCCTCCCTCCCCCAGAGCCGATTGTTGTTTGATTGGCCACTGGAAAGCCTCCTGTCCTGGAGGCGACTTGAAGTTGCCTTGTAAGTTGCCTGATGATTCATACTCAAGTCGTGTCCAAGTTGCCTCTCAAAGTTGTGCTAGAAGTTGTGTTGCCCCAGTGTGAACCGGCTCTTAAAGCAGAGTTCCCCCCAATAATGGAACTTCCGCTTAACCCACTCCTCACCCCCTTACATGCCACATTTGGCATGTCATTTTTTTTGGGGGGGGGAGTGGGGGCTTCAGGAGGAGTGGGACTTCCTGTCCCACTTCCTCCTTCCGCCGAGGGGCTGGTAAGGTGATTAGCTTAATCGCCTTACTGCAGCCCCTCCCTGTAGGCGATCACCTGGGACACGTCACAGGTCCCAGGCGATCGCCTGTCCCATGGGACGGCACAGCGCCATTCGCGCATGTGTAGTGCCGCTCGCGCATGCGCAGTGGGTGCCCGGCTGTAAAGCCGAAAGCTGTCACGGCCGGGTGCCCACACTTGAAATGAAGACGCCGGGGAGAGGGGAGGAGCGGAGCCCTGGCCGGCGCGTCGCTGGAACCATGGAGAAGGTAAGTGTATGTTTATTAAAACCCAACAGCTACACTTTTTGTAGCTGCTGACTTTTAACAAACATAAAAAAACTTCTGGAACACCCCTTTGAGAGTTCCCTTCACTGGAACTTAAGGGACAAGCCCAACCCCTGAAACACACCATAATCTCCCCTCCCCCCACACCATAATCCCCTCTCCACCAAATGATTCGGACCAGTGCACAAAGCAAGGTCCATAAAGACATGGATGAGCGAGTTTGGGGTGGAGGAACTTGACTGGCCTGACCTTTAACTCTTGGCTGGTATTTATTGCAAGAAGAAAGTTCCTCGAAGGATTACTTTGATGCATTTGGCCAGCTTAGGCATGTATTGCAATACGGGCAATAAGTTAAAATCCCTGTAGTTTGCTGGAAGCAGGGCCATATTTACCATAGGGCAAACAGGGGCAGCTGCCCAGGGCCATGTCACTGTTGGGGGCCCAAAGCAGAGCCGCTGAAAATCATCAGTGGCACGCAGTACTGCTTCCCCTCCCAGTGTTTTAAAATCTAGAGCACCCCTGGCTTCCCTTTAGATGTGCATTTCTCCCTTCCTGCCACTGGGTGCTGCTTGTATATAAAAGTGAATTAGAATGTGATTTTATAGCATCCCCAGTTTGATCTTCCAGAGGCTGACTTCCTCATGTCCTCTGCCCCTCAAGGTATGTCACTGTTTGCTAATCTATATTGTACTTAGAAGTTTTCTGTAGAGTGTGCCCAAAGTCTTTATAATATTTTAAGGTTCACTGCAGGTCTGGTCAGTGTTTTAAAAAGTTCCTGTATTTTACACATGGCATGGCATGAGGTCACAGCACCGTCTGTCCATTCTGCTTTAGCACCATGGGACCCCAGGCCATGCCATGTGTAAAATACAGGAACTCTTTAAATCACAGACCAGACCTGCAGTCCAGGCTGAGTAAGGCCTCAGAGCACATGGCATTACTGTCTGTATTCATAACTGCTTGATGGGCTTATTTTGGGCCTGGCTGGTTCACATGTATGTGTTTTGGCGGCCCACATTTGCGCAGGCACAGCATTTGAATGGGCCACGTTTCCTGCAAAGAAAAGCGCATGCCTCATGTAATAGGCTGCGCACACGGCACACCTATGCCCATCAAGCAATGAAATACAGCACTGTCTGTCCATTCTGCTGTCTGCTGTGACTTATCTGTAGTTCCTGCACTGTCAGACTTGCTGCATTTTTAGACGTTTAGGTCACGCTTTTAAAAACACAGTGCGTTTGTGTGTGCAAGAACTGCAGGTAAGTAGCATGGTGCAAGAACTGCAGGTAAGTAGCATGGTGCAAAAGCAGAATGGATTTCAAGGCAACTGTATTTTCAAAATGCTGAATGCACCTTTTTTCTGCAGGAAACAAAGGCATGGCGGCCCATTCAAATCAATCCTGTGCCTGCACAAATGAGGGCCGCCAAAACACATACGTGTGAACCAGCCAGGCCCAAAATAAGCTGGAGGGGGGCCCAAAAAATTTTTTGCCCAGGGCCCAAACCATATTAAAGCTGAGGTTCACCCTAAAACAACTCTGTCCCATCCCATCCAGCATACTGCCGTCAGCGCCAGTATGCTGTTTTTTTTTTTTAATCACTCTACTTACTGTGTAATGAATAGTTTTATTTTCTCCCTACCACAGTGAATGGCGCGGCTATGGCACGTCACGCCTTCCGAAAATAGCCGAACTAGGACTCGGCTCTTCCCGGCGCTATACGGCGCCTGCGCACAGACCTAGGAGCTGACTGCGCAGGCGCCATATATAGCCGAGTCCTATGGCACGTCACGCCCTCCGAAAAAAGCCGAAACAGGACTTGGCTATATACGGCTTTATACGGACTGCGCAGTCAGCTCCTAGGTCTGTGCGCAGGCGCCGTATATATAGCCGAAAAAAGCCGAAACAGGACTCGGCTATATACGGCTATATACGGCTATATACGGACTGCGCAGTCAGCTCCTAGGTCTGTGCGCAGGCGCCGTATAGCGCCGGGAAGAGCCGAGTCCTAGTTCGGCTATTTTCGGAAGGCGTGACGCGCCATAGCCGCGCCATTCACTGTGGTAGGGAGAAAATAAAATTATTCATTACACAGTAAGTAGAGCGATAAAAAAAAAAGGGCCAGTATGCTGGATGGGATGGGACCAGGGGCGGATTGACCATTGAGGAACTCGGGCACTGCCCGAGGGCCCCATGCCACTAGGGGGCCCCATCAGGGTTGCCAGGCTCATTAAAACCAGGGACAGTATGTAAAAATCTGTGTTTTTTTTACATCTGTCCCTGATATGTCCAAAACCTACATGCTTTTGATGTGAAAATCCTGAGATTTTAACTGCCCCGCCTCTGTACTGCCACCTGGCTTGTTGGCCATCTGTAAGCCTGGGGGCCCCATAATCTTCTATTGCCCAGGGGCCCCATGAGTTGTCAGTCCGCCCCTGGATGGGACAGAGTTGTTTTAAGGTGAACCTCCACTTTAAAGATGGTCCTGGCTGGAAGGGTGTATAGCAGTGTGCAGAGGGTCCATCCAGAATTCAAAGGAGACACAGACACCTCAAAAGGGTCCCAACCCTTCCCCATTGTATCCAAAACTGAACAACAACTTGGCTTTAGTCGAGCTTTAAGGATGAACTCCAGGAATGATGTCACTTGAGTTGCTTGACCGGATTAGTTCAGAACTTCATGCCAACACTGCAGCAACCGACCTCCTAATGTGATATATGCATTTTGAGAAAAACGTGTACAAAGAACACAGAGGTCTACTAACCAGTGCACTGTGTACTTACCCGTTCCGAAGAAGATAGTACGTTTTTTCGCTTGAATTGGTAGGAGAGGCATAAATATTCACCACTTTGAGTTTGGAGGTTTTCACATCCAGATCTGGTACTTGCACTGCAAGGTAAATAAGATCTTCCACTGTCAGGGGGTCGGAGTCGGAGAGAAGGGTGGTATATGTGTTATCTGTGTAGGCCAACATTGTGGCTACATAACTTCCATTTCCTGTGACGTCATTTATTACTGCGGTCCTGGAAAATAGACACACGACAAAGAATAAATACCAAGAACCCCTCGTAGATATGTGGTCATTCATCAATGATATTCTACAGAGAACTGAGAACTGCAAACCTATTAGATATCTTCTTCAACTATCTACTGTGAAAGAGAAGAAGCTGATATACAATTTCAAATGCACCACAAAGGTGTCAAATTAATTTGCTTAACCACTGTAGCCCCGAGCCTGTTTTTTCAGATTCGGTGCTTACGAGACTAAAACATTTTTATTTGCTATAAAATTACTTAAAACCCCCAAACATTATATATATTTTTTTCTAACACCCTAGAGAATAAAATGGCAGTCATTGCAATACTTTTTGTCACGCCGTATTTGCGCAGCGGTCTTACAAGCGCACTTTTTTTGGAAAAAATTCACTTTTTTAAATGAAAAAATAAGACAACAATAAATTTGGCCCAATTTTTTTTACATATTGTGAAAGATAATGTTACGCCGAGTAAAATGATACCCAACATGTCACGCTTAAAAATTGCGCCCGCTCGTGGCATGGCCTCAAACTTTTACCCTTAAAAATCTCGATAGGCGACGTTTAAAAAATTCTACAGGTTGCATTTTTTGAGATACAGAGAAGGGCTAGGGCTAGAATTATTGCTCTCGCTCTAACGATCGCGGCGATACCTCACTTGTGTGGTTTGAACACCGTTTTCATATGCGGGTGCTACTCGCGTATGCGTTCGCTTCTGCGCGCGAGCTCGTCGGATTTATTTTTATTTATTTTACAAATTTTTAACACTAGAATAAAAAAAAAATTATCACTTTTATTCCTATTACAATGATGTAAACATCACTTGTAATAGAAAAAAGCATGACAGGTCCTCTTAAATATGAGATCTGGGGTCAAAAAGACGTCACATCTCATATTTAGGCTTAAATTCAAAAATAAAATAAAAAATGTAAAATGTCATTTTTCAAAGGACATAAAAAAAAAAATGTCTCTTTAAGACGCTGGGCGGGACTGACGTTTTGACGGATGAGGGAAATTTTTCCCTCACTCGCATCCCCACTTAGCACGGGAGAGGACCCGATCGCCTCCGCCACTACTAACGGCGGAGGGCCCGGGAGCGCAGCGGGAGGGGGGGGGCCTCGTCCGCCACCGATAACGGCAATCTCGCGGCGAATCCGCCGCGGAGACTGCCATTATCGTGTACAGGACCACCCACTGAAGAGATGGATATCTCGGTTGTGGCAGCAGCTGCTGCCGTTACCGAGATATCCATCTTTAAAGTGATGACGTATAACGACGGTGGGCGGTCGGGAAGTAGTTAAGAATTAGACAAATAAAGATACAGTGGAACCTCGGATTACGAGTATAATCCGTTCCAGGAGAACGCTCGTAATCCAAAGCACTCGCATATACAAAGAGAGTTTCCCCATTGAAGTCAATGGAAACTAAAGTAATTTGTTCCGCGTTGACTTCAATGGCATGCAATACCGCATGTGGCCAGAGGTGGGTGGGTGGGGGGGCGCCGGAGAGCCTTGGAAACGTCCTGGAAAAGGGCCGAGGACACCTGGGCTGACCTTGGCTAACCTTGGAAAAGCTCCATTCCCAAGCCTTTCCTAGGTCAGCCGAGCTGTCCTTGGGCCTTTCCGAACGCTCGGCTCCGGCCCCCACCCCACCTCAGGCCAAACGTGGTTCTACACACCGCTTTGGCCTGAATCCTGCTCGTTTTGGGAGACAACACTCGCAAACCGAGTTAGGAATTTTTAAAATACAGCACTTGTATTGCGAAACGCTAGTTAACCGCGTTACTCGCATTCCGAGGTTCGATTGTACCTTAAAGCTACTTTCACACTGTAGCCGCACCGCGTTAGCTTGTTTTAGTGGCATTTTACGATTGTTTCAGCGGCGCTTTTCGGCCACTAGCGGGGCACTTTTAACCCCTGCTTTGGCAGCCAGTCCAGGCTCTGGAAGCATCTTGACAACATTGTCAAGACACACCCAGCTGCCTGATTAACCGCTTGCCAACCACCGCACAACTTTTTTACGTTGAGAGAATGGCACAGCTGCGCAAATGGGCGTATATGTACGTCCCCTTTAATTTGCCTGCCGCGTGGCAGCGCGCTCGCGACCCTGGCGGGAGAGGAGACACGAGGAGAGGATGCTGGGGAAGCGGACATGGGAGCCTCCGCGGCAGATTCCCACACTCCAGGAGAGGACACCACAGCCCCACCACACGACTGGGTAAGTATTGGACCGCCTGAACAGGGGGGTTCCGTTTCATTGCTGCCATGGGGGGGGGTGTTTGTTTGCCACTAACCCCCCAAAGAAGAACCCACCAGCCGCCACTGGAGACACGGTTTATAAAAACTCTTCTGTTGTGGGAACATTTCTTCTCAATTTGACAGGGTCACGTGAAAGCACTTGGCCCAAGTTGTTTACACCCATGTGTCCTCAGAGAGTTGAGCTCAGTTATATTTAAGCTTTTTTCTTTCTAATTTATTGAGACTTGGCACAAGGCCAATTTAGTGCCTTTGTTTAAAAAGGGTTTAAGGTCTTCATTCTGTAACTACCGATCTGTAAGTTTAACATCTACTGTAGGGAAGATACTTACCCGATTACTGGGCGCAGTGGCACATCAAAAGCGACATTAACACTCAGCGGGTAAGAGCAGAAAATACTCATGGTAGCGTCATTTGCGGTTTGGATTGGAAACTTCTTGGCAAAAATATACAGCTTGTTTGTGTAGGTGACGTGGGTCGCATTCGTCTGTAGAGAGAAGAAGCACAGAAGTCATTAGACCGGGTCAGGAAACCTCCATACAGTAATCTGCACATTACCAAAGAGTTACTCTTATGCCGCGTACACATGATCACTTTTCGGCATAGAAAAAAAACGAAGTTTTTCCAACTTCATCATTAAAAACCACGTTGCCCACCAGTGGCGTAACCAGAGTTATGGGCGCCCAGGGCAGAATTTTTTCTTCGCCCCCCCCCCTTGTATAATCTGGTGTGGTGGCGGTGCGGTGCTGACTGCCGAGTCCTACTACTGTACTACAGTCAGAGTACTTGTATGTATTGTCACTTCAAGTAAAAGTTCACACACAGACAGGCTCACCTGCAACTTCAAGACTCTCCTCGACTCCTCCGGCTCCCAGACGAAGTCCACTGCACATCCGGACCGGCGCTGTCAGTGTCAGGGTGTAGATTCTCACTCAGGAGAAGATGCCTGGCGGCGGAACCCGGAGAAGCGCGTGGCGGGACTCCTCCAGGCCGGGGCAGCCTTTGCGCATGCGCCCGCCCCCGTTCATGGATTGGCCAGATCCGGCGCCGGCACACGACCACATACGCCCAATCACAGGGCGCCACCTGCGGCAAAATGGTGGCCGCGTACCGTACTCGCTTTTTTCTTTTTAAATGGTTTCGTGAATTAAAAAATAACAAAACAGTAAAGTTAGCCCAATTTTTTGTAAAATGTGAAAGATGATGTTACACCGAGTAAATAGATACCTAACATGTCACGCTTTAAAATTGCGCACACTCATGGAATGGCGTCAAACTTTGTTACTTAAAAATCTCCATAGGCGATGCTTTGAAATTTTTTACAGGTTACCAGTTTAGAGTCACAGAGGAGGTCTAGGGCGAGAATTGTTGCACACGCTCTAATGCACGTGGCGATACCTCATGTGTGTGGTTTGAACGACGTTTACATACGTGGACGGGATTTACGTGTGTGTTCACTTCTAAATGCAAGCTACCGGGAACAGGGGCGTTTTAAAAAACATTTTTTTTTTTTTTACTTATTCATTTATTTATTTTACATTTTTTTACATTTTTTTGATCACTTTTATTCCTAGTACAAGGAATGTAAACATCCCTTGTAATGGGAATAGTGTGTGACAGGTCCTCTTTATGGAGAGAGGCGGGGGTCAATAAGACCTCCCCCTCCCCCCACATCTCTCCTCCAGGCTGGAAAGCATGAGATCGTGAAAAAAATTTACCGATCTCATGCTTACTAGCCGCAATTGCGGCTTTGTTTACTTCCGGGTACCCGGGCGTGACGTCATCACATCGGGCCCCGGGCCTCCGACGGTCATAGAGATGACTGGTGACCATCTGGTCACCAGTCATCTATCTGCTTCCTATCCGGCGCAGGGCGATTCTTTCTCCGGGCCCCCGATGGCACGGGAGAGCCCGGAGAAGCACCGGATGGCAACGGGAAAGCGGGTATGTCCCCTCCCGCCGCCTATAAAAACGATCGAGCGCTGCTATGATCGTTCTTATGTTGCGCATGATATCTGAATGATGCCTCTCGCTGCCCCCATCATTCAGATATCACCGCACAAAGCCCAGGACGTCATATGACGCCCACACAGGATGGGAGATCCCCTTTGTGGACGTCATATGACTATGTGCGGTGTTGAAGTGGTTAAAAACATGTGATACAGAAAGGAAAAAAATATATTAAATGTCATTATATTGGTAAATTTTGCATTCATGTAATCAACCTTTCCATGAGACCCGGATGTGTCACAAAGATGTCAGTAGTCTGGAATAGCTGTGCTAGGGCTTGACGCGTTTCGCTAGAAGAGCCTCGCTTCTGCGGGAGAAGCACAGATGGATGCGAATGATGAAACACTCCTGGCCTACATATGTAGTATGGATGACTCTTTTTTAAAGAAGATAAAAAATGTCTGTATATGAGAGGGAAAAGCAAACCATGCCAACAACCCCCCCCCCCCCCTCGGGAGCTGTATGAGGGTAAGAGGGTAAGGAGATGGAAATCAGTAGCAGCCTCAAGAGACCAGAACCTGGGCCGAAGATGTATATCTCATCAAGAAGGTACCCACCACACCCTCAGAGGGAAAACGGATTGCACAGCTGATGGCTAGTAATATGGCAGGCTGCCATATATAGATCTTTTCTCTTTATAGCAGGGGTTTCCAAGCTTTTCAAACAAAGGGCCACTTTATTGTCCTTCAGGCTTTAGGAGGGCCGGATTGTGGCCATCAGGGGGCAGAAAAATGTCAAGGGCCAGACATCAGCGAGAATAAATATGGCCTCAGGGTTGGTGGTCAATAGGAGGAGTAGTATTACCCCTATTAATTGGAGGAATAGTATCCCATCATTGGTATCGATGGAAGATCTAGTGCCCCATTGTTAATGTCAGTAGGTGGAATTGTGCCTTAAGGGCTGGATAAAGGCTTCCAAAGGGCCACTTCTGGCCCTCGGGCCGCATTTTGGAGACCCCTGCTTCATAGGGACTCAGGACCCACTTCCTGATTGGCTAGGAGGAGTATCAGGAAAACAATAGTGAATATAAATCCGCTATTGTCACACAACTGGGCGGGCTCAGGGCGCAGTACTCTGCGCCCCAATCCCACCCTTTTTTTAAGCCAATTAGAGCTTCATTCTCTAATCATGTGCTTAAAAAAAACAAAAAAAACATTGAAATTTAATGTGTCCAGTGCGGATGGATGGGCTGCCACTGCTCTGTTCTCTCCTCTTATTGACATTATCTTTGTCAGCAGATTAACTAACTGGTTACTTGGGGTCAGGGCCCGGGACAAGGGCAGGAGGGGAGGCTGCCCTGGGCACTGTGATCACACGTGAGCTGGGGTGGGGCACCGCAAGCAGATTAAGGGGGAGGGGATATGTGTTGGGAGGACAAGTTTGGGGGACAGCAGGCTAAAATAATTGTTCCTGGAGGAGAAATATGGGGGGGGGGGTTCTAAGTGTGGTGAGTCAGGGGGATTTGTGTTGGGAGGGGGATGGGAGAAGAGGATTTGTCCAGTGACCCCTTCTCCGCCGGCGCCTCCATTGTAACTGTGGGCCCCCGGCCGTGACAGCTTTTGGCTTCACGGCCGGACACTCACTGCGCATGCATGAACGGTACAGTGCTCCCTGAGTGGACAGGTGATCGCCTACAGGGAGGGGGCCGCCAAAAGGCGATATGATGTATTACCTCAGCGGTCCCTGGGCGGAAGGAGGAAGCGGGACAGGAAATCCCTCTCCTACTGAAGCTCCCACTCCCCCCCCAAAAAAAATTACATGCCAAATGTGGCATGTAAGAGGGCGAGGAGTGGGTTAAGAGGAAGTTTCACTTTTGGGTGGAACTCAGCTTTAACCACTTAAGGACCCCTTCACGCTGATATACGTCGGCAGAATGGCATGGCTGGGCACATCCACTTACCTGTACGTTGCCTTTAAGAGCCCAACCGTGGAGTCAAGAGCGTGCCGCCGGCGGAACGCTCGCCCAGCCGGTCCAAAGCTCCGTGACCGCGCCCGCGGGACCCGCGGATTCGATCGCTGCCGGTGATCGGTCTCAGGAGCTGAAGAACGGGGAGAGGTGAGTGTAAACACACCTTCCCCGTTTTTCTGTGTGGCAGTGTCAGTGATCGTCTGTTCTCTGAAATAGGGAATGACGATCAGTGATGTCACGCCTACAGCCATGCCCACCTACAGTAAGAATCACTTCCTTAGGGCACATTTAACTCTTTAGCGCCCCCTAGTGGTTAACCCCTTCACTGCCATTATCATTTTCACAGTTATCAGTGCATTTTTATAGCACTTTTCGCTGTGAAAATGACAATGGTCCCAAAAATGTGTCAAAATTGTCCGATGTGTCCGCCATAATGTCGCAGTCATGAAAAAAAATCGCTGATTTTACTAGTAAAAAAAATAAAATTATTAATAAAAATGCAATAAAACTATCCCCTATTTTGTAAACGCTATACATTTTGCACAATCCAATCGATAAACGCTTATTGCGATTTTTTTGTTACCAAAAATATGTAGAAGAATACGTATCGGCCTAAACTGAGGGAAAAAAAAATATTTTTTTTATATATATATATTTGGGGAATATTTTATTATAGCAAAAAGTAAAAAATATTGCATTTTTTTCAAAATTGTCGCTCTATTTTTGTTTATAGCGCAAAAAATTAAAATCGCAGAGGTGATCAAATACCACCAAAAGAAAGCTCTATTTGTGGGGAAAAAGAACGCCAATTATGTTTGGGAGCCGCGCCGCACGACCGCGCAATTGTCAGTTAAAGCGACGCAGTGCCGAATCGCAAAATGGGGCCCTGTCTTTGACCAGCAATATGGTCCGGGGCTTAAGAGGTTAACTAGCCAACTAGAGACATCGGGCCCGATTCAGGTAGAGTTATGGCGGGGGGTATCAGTGATACTCCAGCCTAACTGTCGCTTTAAGCCGGCGTTTCTGTTTTCTGTAACCAGAAAACAAGAAACGCCGGGTTGGAGTTCCGATGCGAGCGGCGTAATTGAATTTCGCCATCGCATCGCAACTTTAATTAAAAAATGGCGCCGTAAATGACGATCGTATTCGGGCGCGACGCAGTGACTTTCCGACGTTTCCGTAAGAGATACGCGGCGTAAAGCTAAAGCAGCCCCCTAGTGGAGTATCCTA
Organism: Rana kukunoris; assembly: GCA_029574335.1. Lineage (NCBI taxonomy): Eukaryota > Metazoa > Chordata > Amphibia > Anura > Ranidae > Rana > Rana kukunoris. Next base: position 158,762,513 of record CM056058.1, on the reverse strand, counting down.
TGTTAAGTATAGCCGTCGTCATTGCGTCGAAAAAAAAAAAAATTTGCGTCGCTTGCGTAAAACGTCCATGAATGGGGATTTGACGTCATTGACGTTCACTGACAGAATTTGGAGCATGCGCACTGGGATGCATTGACAGTCGACGCATGCGCAGTACGTTCGCCGCGGGATCGCGCTTAGTTTAAATAATACACGCCCCGTACCCGCCCAATTTGAATTCCGCCGGCTCATTTACGATACGCTGCTGCAACTTTAGGAGCAAGTGCTTCATGAATAACAGCGCTTGCTCTTAAATTTTCGGCGTAGTGTATCTCTGATTCTCTGCGCCAATGTAATTGTATCTGAATCTGGCCCTTTATTTTTTCTAGACCCTGAAAACGTCATTTTTTAGAACTCGAAAAAAATGCTTAGGGCCAGATTCTCATAGAATTTCGCTTGCGTATCGTAAGCCATTTACACTACACCGCCGCCGCATCGTACTACAGCGAAAATGGCCCAGCGTAAGCCCGCGTAATTCAAATGAGGCGGCTTGTATTTAAAGCGGAGCTCCACCCAGGATAACAACATTTTACAATGTTGTTTGAAAAAAAAAAAAAAACCTGAAAAAAAAAAAAAAAAATACTCACCCGAAATAGCTGTTGCTATGCGGAAGTCCGTAATCTGCCTCTTCCTGAACCGCGGTGTGTTTTCTTCTTGTTCTTCTGCTTGTGAATGGGGCGCGCTGCTTCCTGGGAACTGTGTGTGTTCTCAGAGAGCAGCGCGCCCATTCACAAGCCAGCGTGAGACTCACGCAGGCGCAGTAGGAAATGGGCAGTGAAGCCGTACGGCTTCACTGCCTGTTTCCCATAGTGTGAATGGCGGCGTGGGACCCGGAGCGATCGTGGGACCGGCATCGGGGGGGGCCGTCAGCGCGGGCGCCTAGGACAGGTAAGTGTCCTTATTTAAAGTCAGCAGCTACACTGTTAGTAGCTGCTGACTTTAAAAAAAAAAATTCCCGCGGCTGGAGCTCCGCTTTAAATGAAGCGCGCCCCCGCGTCGAACGAACTGCGCATGCGCCGGCCGGGGAAAAAGCCCAGTGCGCATGCTCCAGCTCACGTCGGAAAGCGTCGTTGAAACCGACGTCAAAACGGCGTGAGCGTCACTACGCAATGCCCCTATTCGCGAACGAGTTAGTAAAACGATGTAAGCAACGGAAAAAGCCGACGCTGACCCGACGCCATACTTAACATGGCATCCGACGGAACTTCGTAAGGTTACTCCACATAGAAGCTGGGGTAACCTTACGCGGACGAAAACGACGTACGCGACGACGGGGCAGCGTAAAAGCGATCGGGAATCGGCGTAGTAGCCTCATTTGCATATGCAAATGCCAAAACAACGTAAAGGCCACCTAGTGGCCGGAGTTGTCATTACACCTACGATCCGCAAGTGTAATGGTATTACACTTGTCGGATGTTGAAGCGTATCTATGCCAAAGTGATGCTAAGCATCACGCGCATAGATACGAGGCAAAAAAAAACGGCGATACGACGGGGTATCTGAGATACTCCGTCGTATCGCCGCTGAGAATCTGGCCCTTAGGCTTTAGTACTTTCTGACGAGCCTATATGGAAATGTATTAAAAACTGTAGTGGGTAAAACACTCTTCTGGGGACAAAAAAATGAATAAAAAAATAAACACATGACAAGGGTTCTAAACCGTCTCTAATCTAATTTAAGTTTCTAAATGATCACATTTATATCTATACAGAATTTAATGTATCTGTTATTACTTCTCTTGTATAACAAACTGTGAGGCCCCGTAACACACGACCGAGAACCTCGTCGGGCGAAACCCATCGTTCCGCCCGTCGAGGTTCCCGGTGAGCGGTCGGAAAAGGTCGTCGAGCCAAATTTCCTCATCGAACAACGAGGAAATAGAGAACATGCTCTCTATTTTGGCTCGACGAGCTTCCCGGCGGTTTGCTCGTCGAAAGTGTACACACGACCGAGTTTCTCGGCAGAATCCAGGGAGAAGCCCGCTGGGAGACGTATTCTGCCGAGAAACTCGGTCGCGTGTACACTTTCGACGAGCAAACCGCCGGGAAGCTCGTCGAGCCAAAATAGAGAGCATGTTCAATGAGGAAATTTGGCTCGACGACCTTTTCCGACCGCTCACCGGGAACCTCGACCTGGCGGAACGATGAGTTTCGCCCCTGACGAGGTTCTCGGTCGTGTGTACGGGGCCTAAGACGGTGTCAGGAGAACTTACCGCAAGAACCGTGTTACAGTCAGTGGCTGTCATTGGACGATGAATGGTCATCTCCGATTTTCCATTCACAACCTCCCTTGCTGCAAAACACTCGGGGTTGGTGCTGCTCAGCCTTACATTGGATATATTAAAACCATTTTTTTCCAACCAACATTTTGACACTTGTGTATTGAACTTTGCTCCGGTACAAGTATATGTTGGAGATGGACGGCTTCCTAAAAAAAAAAAGAGTAAATTCATTCAGTATTTCTGAGATGACAAGGTGATGTGATTGATGTACATTATACATGTAGTAGCACTACCCCAGGAGGAGCTGCTGGTTTGTTTTGGGTGGCACATTTACCTTGTGCTTCTCCGAATTCCTAGGGGTGAATGGTGCATATAGCAGTAGTAATGGAATGTCCGCAACAAGTGTCTTTGCTGTGCTCTTTAAGACCCAGCCAGGTAAAAACAATCAGGGCCACCATCAGGGGGGTACAGGCAGTACACCTGTAAGGGGCCCGGAGGTCCCCAGGGGCCCGGATGGCAACCCCCCCCTTTTTTTTTTTTTTTATAAAAAAATATATATTTTTAATATATTTTTATTTTATATTTTATTAAAGGAACCAGGGGTCCCCAGGGGCCCAGAGATCCCCAGGGCCCCGGATGGCAGACCCCCTTTTTTTTTTTTTTTTTTATAAATGTTTATATTTTAATTTCATAAGGGCCCAGAGGTTTCTTTTTTTTCTTTCTAGGTCTCGGGTGGCAACCTCCCTTTTTTGTAATTTCTTTTTATAAAAAAAAAATATAAAAAAAATAATTATATACATATATATATATATATATATATATTGAGGTCCTCAATTTCTGCCCAGAGGCAGAATTTCTCAAAGAAATCACAAGCAACCTCTGGAGGAACCCTACGGTTCCACAGAACTCTGGTATGGGGAGCACACCAAAGTCCCTTAAAAGCTGATGAAGTATACAGACTCTCGGGGTTTCTCGTTGGGAAACGGACCGGCAAGAATCCCGACCAGAATATAGAGAGCAGGATCTCTATTTTTCTCGTGGAGATTCTGGCTAGATTTCCCGACGAGAAACCTCAAAGCAATCTGCATCTGGTGACAGGCAAGTGACATTCCGCAACTTGTGGCAAGTGACAATCCACAACATGTGGCAGGTGACGTGGCAAGTGACAATCTACATCTGGTGGCAGGCAAGTGACATTCCGCAACTTGTGGCAGGTGACGTGGCAGGCTTGACAAGCAAAACACCACCTTAGCACGTGACAATCTACAACTTGTGGCAGGTGACGTGGCAAGTGACAATCTGCATCTGGTGGCAAGTGACAATCTGCATCTGGTGGAAGGCAAGTGACAATCTGCAACTTGTGGCAGGCGACGTGTCAAGTGACAATCCGCAACGTGTGGCAAGTGACAATCTGCAATGTGTAACAAGTGACCATCTGCAATGTGTGGCAGGTGACTGGCAAGTTACAATCCGCAACATGTGGCAAGTGACAATCTGCATCTGGTGGCAAGTGACAATCTGCATCTGGTGGAAGGCAAGTGACAGTGATAATCTGCAACTTGTGGCAGGTGACGTGGAAAGTGACAATCTGCAACTTGTGGCAGGTGACGTGGCAAGTGACAATCTGCAACTTGTGGCAGGTGACGTGGAAAGTGACAATCTGCAACTTGTGGCAGATGACATGGCAAGTGACAATCTGCAACTTGTGGCAGGTGACGTGGAAAGTGACAATCTGCAACTTGTGGCAGGTGACGTGGAAAGTGATAATCTGCAACTTGTGGCAGGTGACGTGGAAAGTGATAATCTGCAACTTGTGGCAGGTGACGTGGCAAGTGATAATCTGCAACTTGTGGCAGGTGACGTGGCGAGTGACAATCTGCAACTTGTGGCAGGTGACGTGGCAAGTGATAATCTGCAACTTGTGGCAGGTGACGTGGCAAGTGATAATCTGCAACTTGTGGCAGGTGACGTGGCGAGTGACAATCTGCAACTTGTGGCAGGTAACGTGGCAAGTGATAATCTGCAACTTGTGGCAGGTGACGTGGAAAGTGACAATCTGCAACTTGTGGCAGGTGACGTGGCAAGTGATAATCTGCAACTTGTGGCAGGTGACGTGGCAAGTGATAATCTGCAACTTGTGGCAGGTGACGTGGCGAGTGACAATCTGCAACTTGTGGCAGGTAACGTGGCAAGTGATAATCTGCAACTTGTGGCAGGTGACGTGGAAAGTGACAATCTGCAACTTGTGGCAGGTGACGTGGCAAGTGACAATCCGCAACTTGTGGCAGGTGACGTGGCAAGTGACAATCTGCAACTTGTGGCAGGTAACGTGGCAAGTGATAATCTGCAACTTGTGGCAGGTGACGTGGCAAGTGACAATCTGCAACTTGTGGCAGGTGACGTGGCAAGTGACAATCTGCAACTTGTGGCAGGTGACGTGGCAAGTGACAATCCGCAACTTGTGGCAGGTGACGTGGCGAGTGACAATCTGCAACTTGTGGCAGGTGATGTGGCAAGTGACAATCTGCATCTGGTGGAAGGCAAGTGACATTCCGCAACTTGTGGCAAGTGACAATCCACAACATGTAGCAGGTGACGTGGCAAGTGACAATCTACATCTGGTGGCAGGCAAGTGACATTCCGCAACTTGTGGCAGGTGACGTGGCAGGCTTGACAAGCAAAACACCACCTTAGCACGTGACAATCTGCAACTTGTGGCAGGTGACGTGGCAAGTGACAATCTGCAACTTGTGGCAGGTGACGTGGCGAGTGACAATCCGCAACTTGTGGCAGGTGACGTGGCAAGTGACAATCCGCAACTTGTGGCAGGTGACGTGGCGAGTGATAATCTGCAACTTGTGGCAGGTGTCGTGGCGAGTGACAATCTGCAACTTGTGGCAGGTGACGTGGCAAGTGACAATCTGCAACTTGTGGCAGGTGACGTGGCGAGTGACAATCCGCAACTTGTGGCAGGTGACGTGGCAAGTGACAATCCGCAACTTGTGGCAGGTGACGTGGAAAGTGACAATCTGCAACTTGTGGCAGGTGACGTGGAAAGTGACAATCTGCAACTTGTGGCAGGTGACGTGGAAAGTGACAATCTGCAACTTGTGGCAGGTGACGTGGAAAGTGACAATCCGCAATGTGTGGCAGGTGACGTGGAAAGTGACAATCTGCAACTTGTGGCAGGTGACGTGGCAAGTGATAATCTGCAACTTGTGGCAGGTGACGTGGCAAGTGACAATCTGCAACTTGTGGCAGGTGACGTGGCGAGTGACAATCCGCAACTTGTGGCAGGTGACGTGGCAAGTGACAATCCGCAACTTGTGGCAGGTGACGTGGCGAGTGATAATCTGCAACTTGTGGCAGGTGACGTGGCAAGTGATAATCTGCAACTTGTGGCAGGTGACGTGGCGAGTGACAATCTGCAACTTGTGGCAGGTAACGTGGCAAGTGATAATCTGCAACTTGTGGCAGGTGACGTGGAAAGTGACAATCTGCAACTTGTGGCAGGTGACGTGGCAAGTGACAATCCGCAACTTGTGGCAGGTGACGTGGCAAGTGACAATCTGCAACTTGTGGCAGGTAACGTGGCAAGTGATAATCTGCAACTTGTGGCAGGTGACGTGGCAAGTGACAATCTGCAACTTGTGGCAGGTGACGTGGCAAGTGACAATCTGCAACTTGTGGCAGGTGACGTGGCAAGTGACAATCCGCAACTTGTGGCAGGTGACGTGGCGAGTGACAATCTGCAACTTGTGGCAGGTGATGTGGCAAGTGACAATCTGCATCTGGTGGAAGGCAAGTGACATTCCGCAACTTGTGGCAAGTGACAATCCACAACATGTAGCAGGTGACGTGGCAAGTGACAATCTACATCTGGTGGCAGGCAAGTGACATTCCGCAACTTGTGGCAGGTGACGTGGCAGGCTTGACAAGCAAAACACCACCTTAGCACGTGACAATCTGCAACTTGTGGCAGGTGACGTGGCAAGTGATAATCTGCAACTTGTGGCAGGTGACGTGGCAAGTGACAATCTGCAACTTGTGGCAGGTGACGTGGCGAGTGACAATCCGCAACTTGTGGCAGGTGACGTGGCAAGTGACAATCCGCAACTTGTGGCAGGTGACGTGGCGAGTGATAATCTGCAACTTGTGGCAGGTGTCGTGGCGAGTGACAATCTGCAACTTGTGGCAGGTGACGTGGCAAGTGACAATCTGCAACTTGTGGCAGGTGACGTGGCAAGTGACAATCTGCAACTTGTGGCAGGTGACGTGGCGAGTGACAATCCGCAACTTGTGGCAGGTGACGTGGCAAGTGACAATCCGCAACTTGTGGCAGGTGACGTGGAAAGTGACAATCTGCAACTTGTGGCAGGTGACGTGGCGAGTGACAATCTGCAACTTGTGGCAGGTGACGTGGCAAGTGACAATCTGCAACTTGTGGCAGGTGACGTGGCGAGTGACAATCCGCAACTTGTGGCAGGTGACGTGGCAAGTGACAATCCGCAACTTGTGGCAGGTGACGTGGAAAGTGACAATCTGCAACTTGTGGCAGGTGACGTGGAAAGTGACAATCTGCAACTTGTGGCAGGTGACGTGGAAAGTGACAATCTGCAACTTGTGGCAGGTGACGTGGAAAGTGACAATCTGCAACTTGTGGCAGGTGACGTGGAAAGTGACAATCTGCAACTTGTGGCAGGTGACGTGGAAAGTGACAATCCGCAATGTGTGGCAGGTGACGTGGAAAGTGACAATCCGCAACGGGTAGCAGGTGACGTGGCAAGTGACAATCTGCATCTGGTGGCAGGTGACGTGTCAAGTGACGCCCTCGGGGCTCCCACTGATTCTGCATTATGGTGAGTTGAACCATTTCATTTTATATAACAATGTAATAATATAAATAATGCGATTCAATCATCCTGACACCACAACAACCAGGGTGCCGGGATCATTGAAGCGCCAAAACCAGTCATTTCCCTGATAAATTGCCCCCCAAAATAATATTTTCTGGTAGTGCCCCTCCCGCGATTAGACTGTGGATCCGCCCCCTGCAATGTATATATGGACCTCATACGGTTTATATGAAAGTGTAATATTTGGTTTTGTCATACATTTTGGCACGAATTATAATAATATATTCAATATTTATCAGCAAAAATATGAAGAGGCCATTAAACCTTAATTTTGATGAACGGCTGTATACAAAATTCATTCAGTCAGTGAAGAAGGAATACATTTGACTTAGATGTACAAGGTCCCCAATACATCAGCTATCTCTAACTTTTACAAGCTTGGATGGAAGTTAGAACAATGACTTACTTTCGCAAACAAACAAAAGATAGTTAAGGAGACAACCAGGCACACAAAATATAAACTGACCAGGTCTGGTGTGTACCCAGGAAGTGAATTAGTTTCTAGTGGTTAGGAGTCTTATAATAGAGAAAAGCTCGCACAGATGACAATCTGAACAGATATCACAAGCCTCATCCTAGAACTACCTTTGTAAGTCAAGAACTGATTTCAGGTGAGGAAATAAATCCATTGTAGACCGAAGACCGAACATTGACTCAGCCATTCTAAAACAATGACTTGTGTTGACCAACTAAATTTCCTGAGAAGAAGGTATTTACACAGCTGGGCTCTTGGGCCACCACGGAAGAGATAGTTTTAAATACGGTCTTCACAAACCAATGTACAAAGTTGACTTGCATTATGAATATACGGGGTATTAGAAAATATACGTTGACATGAAAAATAATATTTCCAAATTATCAAGGACATCTTAAGAACTGTGGGATATATATAACCATCGCATCAGCTAATTTAGAAATTTGTAAAAAGAATTATAGGAGAAATTTGTTTTTATCAATAGATGTGTTTTTAAAGAAACTAAATCCACATTATGAAAGATATAGAATTGTGATTATAAAGATGTATCCTGCAACATGTGTCCCTCAAACACATATCAAAATAATTCATGTATCCACATTAATAATTATTTTGCATTGATTGAGATATCAACCTGTGCATGATTGGAAGGAATGTTGTTGGGAAAATATGCGGTTATACAGGTATATACGTTTATGTGATGTAGGGATCAAATATATACTAATTGGATATGATGGAACATAAAGTTATCAGAGATACATACATAGAAGTTACCAATAATAATAATAATAAGTTAATAATAATATAAGTCTCCCCAGTAATATAAAATTATCTTACAGATAATCTCACGATAAAGGTGAGACACCTAGTGGCTGAAAGTGATATTACTTGAGGTTCTCAAACTCAGAGACCCAGTAAGTGACTAAAATCGTCAGCCAATAGGGGCACGACATGTCTTGCCAGGAACTCCCATAGAGACCAGAGGCCAATGAATGAAGGACAGCTGTTAGATGGGCAGAACTTAGTATAATTTAATGGTCCTATTGTTTTGAGTAATATAAGAAAGATAGCCCATGAGAGAGGGAGATCATTCAATTCAAGGAGGAAAAAGGAAAAAGATGAATAAGGTACAGGCAATGAAGATGAATCAATGAAGGAAGAAGACCCCATCCATAGGGGGAGGGGCACGCTAGGACAAGGTATGAAGGCAGCTTGTCGTCCCATGAAGGGCCATAGAAAGCACTGCATATTAACTTTGGTCACCTGCAAATTGCCATCGTGGAATTGGTAAATATGCCATTTTACTTTATCAGAAATATTGGTGTTCTGTAGGATTTAAAGTTGTATATCGTGTAGTCATGGTCTGGTCTCATAATCAATAACTGGTAGATTTTTCTGTAAGCATACCATTTTTATATTTTAATATTTTAATATTTTTTTACATAATTTCAAAATTAATGACAGAACAAAGCCTTCCAATACATTTTCATATTTTTCCCGCTTACTTAAACTGCAGTAAAGTAACAGGTTGAAATATGAAATAGAAGCTTTCGTTTCATTGTCTTTTTATATAGTTATCTTGAGACTGGCCATGACACACAGATCAAAGGTATTGCACGCCCATTTTGGGGATAGTTTAATGTATCGCAATGTGTTTATGTAACGCAACTGGTATTCTAATGTCATGTAAATATCCATATTTTGTCAACCAATAAATTAGCTATTTTGTATGATTACACGTCTCCGTGAATACGTTCATAATATAGACTATGTCATATAGATTGACTTGTATTTAAAAACTTCTTCGTTATCAAAGAATTCAATATAATTTTACTGTGCGGGTAAATATAACCTTAAGAAAGCACAACATATAAATGGAGGCACTCGCTGAGATAATGTCGATGTTTTGTACAAGTTCAATCATAGCTATGGTGGTGACAAAAATTACATTTTGCATGAAATTATGAAATTATGAATTATTAATTTTTGAAATCATGTATTATCAAATTTGGATAAAAGATATTTTTCTTTGCCTAAAAAGGTCTGGTCAAAATATATTGTTTGTTAATAGGGATTACCAAGAGTCGGCCCTTAGTGGTGAGACAATAACTCAGAGAAGATTGGTACGGATACAAGAAATGTTGGAAAAAATTTCCAAAGCTGAAATGACAGATGAGGCCAAAAAAAAATTGTCTGATGAGACTGATATAGCATACATTACAGGCCGTAAAACCCATGCCCGTCAGATAATAAAAGACGTGTGGAACTTGGGCGGTCAAATTGATGCACAAGATAACTCATCTAAGGTAAAGACAATAAAAAGGCTTGATCACATTATTGCGGATTTACGCATTATCCTGATGTATCTTAGTAATGGGTTTAACTGTCAAAATCCCCAACAGGAGATAGATATCTCAGAATCCCAGCCACATGTAACAGAAAAGGAATGTGAGCTCACTAAAAATAGAGAAGTGACCAATGAAAAGGCAGATCATTATCACAAGTCATTAATAACAGTGCGGAAGAACACTACAATAATTCAAGACAAATGTCACAAAGATGGGAAACGATTAATAGAAGAGATTGAGAGTTTTCTGCAGGAAACTGAATATCTTGACAAAAGTTGCAGAGTAATGAGCAGTGAAAATTTAGAAAGTTGCCGAGTAATAAGCAGTGAAAATTTAAAAGAAGGAACAAATCAGTTTAAGTCGGAACAGGAATCCCTAACTAAGCAATCAAAAGAATTAAAAGTGAAGTTTGTGCCCCAGGGTAATTCTCAAATGCCTCACCCTGAAAGCGTAGAGTGTAACCAAAATCTAATACCTGACTCCCAATCTAAAATATTGGAGTTGGACAATGGTGAGGGACCAGAAAAAGAACCCTCATCCTATCCCAAGCCATCTATTGAGCAAAACGGGGTAAAAAGTGAACCACCACATGAAAGTAGGTTTAATAAATTTCCCCTGGGATCAGAGGAAAAGATAGATACCCCTAAACAGGACGCCTCAGTGAAGTTTGTGCCCCAGGGTAATTCTCAAATGCCTCACCATGAAAGTGTAGAATGTAAACAAAATCTAACATCTGACTCTCAATCTAAAATATTGGAGTTAGACAAAGGTGAGGGACCAGAAAAAGAACCCTCATCCTATCCCAAGCCATTTGTTGAGCAAAACGGGGCAAAAAGTGAACCACCACATAAAAGTAGGTTTAATAAGCTTCCCCTGGGATCAGAGGAAATGATAGGTACCCCTAAACGGGACGCCTCAGAAGTAATAAAAATTTTAAATGATACTTTCCCAATCTTTGAGCAAGAGGGATCCATGTGCGTCATTGACCACATTGAGGCCTATGAAAATACCTTATCAGCTTTAGGCCTAGATGATGACCAGTCAAGGATTAATTTCTTACCGTGGGTATTTAAAACCAAACACCGTAGATTCTGCGAATCTTTAAAAGGTCTGTCTGGTACTTCATGGCAAGAAATTAAACACCGCTGTCATATAGAATTTGCCCAGTACAAAAATGTTACAGCAGCTGGTGTGGCTAAACAAAATCTGAGATGTTCCAGTAATCAAAGCCCCACAGAAGTGTTGTCTGTGCTCAGAAGTGCTTACCACTTAACAGAAAATGAGACAGATTGCAATAAAAGTGAATTTAAATCCACGTTCTTTGAGACTCCACCTACCCACACAAAAGTGCGTTTAGCAAAAGACTACGAAAGGGGGTGTTCACTTAAGTCCTTGGTAAAAGAGGGTAACAATGTGTACTCTATCCAACGAACTGGTGAATACGATGAAAGGCCTCAACCCATCACTCAAATCATGGATGAAACTAATGTATCTCCCCAATTATTACGGTTTGATACCCATAAAATGACATGTGCTGATATAGCCAGAGGAGATATGCCACAGAGTCTTCCCAGCGGGAGACCACATACCCCACAAATTAGAAGGGGGGAACAGAAAACACCCTTTCAAGGGAGAACACAAAGCCCACCTCAGGATTACCATCCTGGGGAACCAGACGCAAGGTTTCAGAGAAACTATAGGGTCTACCTCCAACGGGTCAAATTTAAACCCAAATGTAGAAACCCGTATTATTACCGGTCCAATTCGCCCCGGGGACCAACACAGGTAAATAGGGAGCAACCGCAGGGTAGGACACCCCAAAATCCCCTGAAAAATAGGGAGAAATTAAGGCCCAGACAACTATCCCAGAATCAGGACAGTGTTGCTGAAGGGGATATGTCTGATAAAACTGAGCCAGTAGTCCCCAGAAAATACAGAGACTGGGTCACAGAACCCTATTCTGATCAGCCTGTAAGCAATACAGAAACCAAAATAAAGCAAGTTATGCATATGATACACGGCTTCATTGCTGTACAAAGTGTGAATCACTTTTCTGTAAGAGGCAAATACTGGGGCCAGCCAAGGGCCACAGAGCCTTTGAAGCGCCTATGTTAAAGTAAATCAGAGGAATGCACTGGGAAGGCATAGGAGACAGAGGTTCTAACACCATATAATGTTTTCCCCCAGGTTACAATAGTAAGGATCCTGGAATCCCCAGCAGGGATCTTGGTCGTTAGAAACTAACTGTTATCCTATCTTTCAGTGGTCACTTCATTCCTCTGACATAAACAGGTCGCTCCAAACAGCTTAATTTCAAGAAGTCACAGAAGACGATAATTTCGGAGGTTGGCCGAATCCTAAAGATATTAACATCAGAAGGCCTAAAACGGTTTGATATTTTGGTAACAGATGAGTCGCCACCTAAGGTAGTTTGATTGCCTCTATTAAAAATCGTATTGACACCCCACAGGGGGGAAGGTTTTATTTGTTTTTCCCCAGTAGAAGGTTGACTATCATATCAGATACTTTGTTGCTGACCATAAGTGTCGCATGTTAAACTGAATTATTTTAAAATGTTACTATTCCAGAACCACTATAATTAAGTTAAAAGAAAAAAAATGGTTCTGAAGAATGACAGTAGATTGACTATTATGTCAAATACTTCATTGCTGACAGTAAATGTCGCATATCAATTTGAAATAAAAAAATAAAATAAAAAATGTTTTACTATGCCAGAACCGCTATAAGTAGGCTAAGAGAAAAAAAAATGGTTCTGAAGCATGTCAGTTATTAATGCATGGTATCCTCAGGCATAAATACATGTCCTCATGTTAATGAGCCCTAGAGCTTTGTTTTCCAGAGCAAATATTCAGACATTGTCTTGAAAGCCAGAGTGCTTAGTCAAAGGACAGGTGACACAATGGGCCAAAAGGGGGGGGCTCTGAGGAAGCCAGGATACCAGCCTGACACTGAGATCTCAAAACGCAGGTCATGTAAAAAACAAAAACAAAAAACGCATATATTGTTTTTCTCATGGAATCCACTTTCCTTTACAGGACTAAGAGGTCCATAAGCCGATCTAAAGAACCAAGAGTCCAACACATGTGAGTCATCCAGAGGAGGAACCGTATGGGGGAATCAGAGATACCACTGATGGCTAGTCTGCACAGACGGAACTCAACAGGACAGCCAAGCACAAAGTCGCCACCCGGGTGATCCAGTTCCCGCTAACCAACGGCTAACCAACCCTGAGATGCACGCATCAATCACAAACCCACTTCTTTTCCTCAAGGAACTACACCCATCTGCAGGTGTCAACTCTTCTTAAAATGCTATTTTCAGCATCCACAATCCGGATGCCATACAAGGCCGAATGAAGCCTGATTTCTTCACCACTTTGCATTTTGAAGTCCTCCAAACGACTTACGGCATTTGCACTCTTCAAATTGGGGGGATTTGTCATACATTTTGGCACGAATTATAATAATATATTCAATATTTATCAGCAAAAATATGAAGAGGCCATTAAACCTTAATTTTGATGAACGGCTGTATACAAAATTCATTCAGTCAGTGAAGAAGGAATACATTTGACTTAGATGTACAAGGTCCCCAATACATCAGCTATCTCTAACTTTTACAAGCTTGGATGGAAGTTAGAACAATGACTTACTTTCGCAAACAAACAAAAGATAGTTAAGGAGACAACCAGGCACACAAAATATAAACTGACCAGGTCTGGTGTGTACCCAGGAAGTGAATTAGTTTCTAGTGGTTAGGAGTCTTATAATAGAGAAAAGCTCGCACAGATGACAATCTGAACAGATATCACAAGCCTCATCCTAGAACTACCTTTGTAAGTCAAGAACTGATTTCAGGTGAGGAAATAAATCCATTGTAGACCGAAGACCGAACATTGACTCAGCCATTCTAAAACAATGACTTGTGTTGACCAACTAAATTTCCTGAGAAGAAGGTATTTACACAGCTGGGCTCTTGGGCCACCACGGAAGAGATAGTTTTAAATACGGTCTTCACAAACCAATGTACAAAGTTGACTTGCATTATGAATATACGGGGTATTAGAAAATATACGTTGACATGAAAAATAATATTTCCAAATTATCAAGGACATCTTAAGAACTGTGGGATATATATAACCATCGCATCAGCTAATTTAGAAATTTGTAAAAAGAATTATAGGAGAAATTTGTTTTTATCAATAGATGTGTTTTTAAAGAAACTAAATCCACATTATGAAAGATATAGAATTGTGATTATAAAGATGTATCCTGCAACATGTGTCCCTCAAACACATATCAAAATAATTCATGTATCCACATTAATAATTATTTTGCATTGATTGAGATATCAACCTGTGCATGATTGGAAGGAATGTTGTTGGGAAAATATGCGGTTATACAGGTATATACGTTTATGTGATGTAGGGATCAAATATATACTAATTGGATATGATGGAACATAAAGTTATCAGAGATACATACATAGAAGTTACCAATAATAATAATAATAAGTTAATAATAATATAAGTCTCCCCAGTAATATAAAATTATCTTACAGATAATCTCACGATAAAGGTGAGACACCTAGTGGCTGAAAGTGATATTACTTGAGGTTCTCAAACTCAGAGACCCAGTAAGTGACTAAAATCGTCAGCCAATAGGGGCACGACATGTCTTGCCAGGAACTCCCATAGAGACCAGAGGCCAATGAATGAAGGACAGCTGTTAGATGGGCAGAACTTAGTATAATTTAATGGTCCTATTGTTTTGAGTAATATAAGAAAGATAGCCCATGAGAGAGGGAGATCATTCAATTCAAGGAGGAAAAAGGAAAAAGATGAATAAGGTACAGGCAATGAAGATGGATCAATGAAGGAAGAAGACCCCATCCATAGGGGGAGGGGCACGCTAGGACAAGGTATGAAGGCAGCTTGTCGTCCCATGAAGGGCCATAGAAAGCACTGCATATTAACTTTGGTCACCTGCAAATTGCCATCGTGGAATTGGTAAATATGCCATTTTACTTTATCAGAAATATTGGTGTTCTGTAGGATTTAAAGTTGTATATCGTGTAGTCATGGTCTGGTCTCATAATCAATAACTGGTAGATTTTTCTGTAAGCATACCATTTTTATATTTTAATATTTTAATATTTTTTTACATAATTTCAAAATTAATGACAGAACAAAGCCTTCCAATACATTTTCATATTTTTCCCGCTTACTTAAACTGCAGTAAAGTAACAGGTTGAAATATGAAATAGAAGCTTTCGTTTCATTGTCTTTTTATATAGTTATCTTGAGACTGGCCATGACACACAGATCAAAGGTATTGCACGCCCATTTTGGGGATAGTTTAATGTATCGCAATGTGTTTATGTAACGCAACTGGTATTCTAATGTCATGTAAATATCCATATTTTGTCAACCAATAAATTAGCTATTTTGTATGATTACACGTCTCCGTGAATACGTTCATAATATAGACTATGTCATATAGATTGACTTGTATTTAAAAACTTCTTCGTTATCAAAGAATTCAATATAATTTTACTGTGCGGGTAAATATAACCTTAAGAAAGCACAACAGTTTTGAAAGGCATGAGACTCATTGTAACCGTTATATCATACCATACCTCGTACGAATGGATAGAGAGTTGAATTGCACTGGCAGGCAGTAGCAGCGTTACAATACTCATCAGTAGCACAGGTTTCACTTCCACAGGCCGCAACCGCTGGAGAGACAGAAAAAAACATTAAAGTACATCCCGTGTTCCTGTGTGGAGGTCTAAACAGATCTCAAATCCGACTACAATGTAACAAGAGGATCAACACATTCCAAATAAATCAGCGATAATCTCCGGTCGGTTTCAAAGTGTTCAACAACAATCCAATTAATGTTACATTTCTGAAACTTGTATCCAAATGTCACAAAATACAAACTTGTTTCAAAAGTGTTACAATTCATAAACAAAGAGCTCTAAGGGCTCTTTCCGTTGTCGGATGAAAAACGGACATACATGTATCCCTACGGGATCGCGGATGTCAGCGGAGACACATCCGCTCCGCCAAAAGTGTGCCGGAGGAAAAATCTACTTTTCCTTCCGTCTGGCGGATCGGATCGGATGAACACGGACAGACGTTCTGTGTTCATCCGATTCCCCATAGGGGAGAGCGGAGATCTGACAGGGCGGTTCCTGCACAGTGTGCGGGGACCGCCCTGTCATCCGGCAGCTCAGCGGAGATCAACGGAGCGATCCCCGCTGAGCAAACGGAGGTGCATGGGGCGGATCATTACTGATCCGCCCCGTGTGAAAGAGCCCTATGTGTTGTGCTTCCCCGTGTTCATGAATAAGGACAGGTTCACATATACGTGGGTGCAGGGATGGACTGGCCATTGGGACTACAGGGAGTTTCCCGGTGGGCCGATGGCTCAGTGGGCCCGCTTCAGTGACAGCGGACCGCCTCCCCCCTTCGCTCCTCTGTCTCTCCCTTTTTGCAGCGCTCACCTCCTCTCCAGGGGTGGACTGACAGCCCATGGGGCCCCCGAGCAATAGAAGATTGTGGGGCCCCCGGGGTTACAGATGGCCACCACGCCAGGAGGCAGTGCAGAGGCGGGGCAGCTAAAATCTCTGGATTTTCACATCAAAAGCATGTCGGGACAGATGTAAAAAAAAAACACAGATTTTTACATACTGTCCTTGGTTTTATTGAGCCTGGCAACCCTGATGGGGCCCCCTAGTGGCATGGGGTCCTCGGGCAGTAACCGAAAGTCCCAATGGTCAGTCCACCCCTGCTCCTCTCCCTCCCGGCAGTGCTCACCTGGGGAGGACCAAAGAAGCAGGGGGGGACAATAATGGAGCATGGGGGAGGGGACAGACAGCTGACTCAACAGCTGTGGCCTGGGAGTTTCTCCCTTCTGCCTAATCTTGTCCCATAAGGGGGGGGGGGGGGCACCAAAGTGATTCTTTGCCCCGGGTGAAATAATGTCCCACTGGTACTGCCTATAAGAGTACCAGTACCAGCCGTTCTACTCTAATAAAATAGAACAGCTAGTGGCTAGTGAAGGGGGAGAGGGGGCTTGGGTGGCCGGGAGGGGGGGGGGGCGAGGGGAGTTGTGCGGCCACCATGGGAGAGACCTGTCAAAGTGGGCCAGTCTGGATGAAGTGCAGGGCCAAATTTCTGTCCTCCCAGCCCTGCGTGGGTGTGGCAATGTGTGTGAATCTCAAGCATTCCAACACCCGCAGGCAAACCACGCTGCTATTCAGCAGAAGCACAGGGATGCCATTCATTCTTAACTCGTTTTGTTATATCTGTTGATCCTGCCAGGAATAAAGAGCTCCCCTTATTACTCTGCAGTCTAATCTCATACAGTGTTATCAGTCCCCCCCCCCCCCCTGGTTTTCCTGCATGAGCTACAGAACCCCTTCCTCCTACGTTAAAGCGGTGGTTCACCCTAAATATACTCTTTCCCATGTGATCAGCATACTGGCGCTGACGCCAGTATGCTGGATCGCATGGGGCATAGTATATTTAGGGTGAACCACCGCTTTAACGTAGGAGGTGTTTTGTGGTCCTAAGTAGTGTTGAGCAGAATATGCCATATTCGATTTCGCGATATATCTCGAATATATAGTCGAATATTCGAGATATATTCGCTAAATACGAATATTCGTGATATTTTTTGGAAATGAAATTATTGCGAATTTTCGCTATTGCGAATTGCGAATGCAAAATTTCGAGAAATGCGGAATGGAGCACTCTGATTGGCTCAGAATATTCGTGATATATTACAATACAAAATAATTGCGAATATTCGAGAAATGCGGAAGGAGCACTCTGATTGGCTCAGAATATTCGTGATATTTTACAATACAAAATAATTGCGAATATTCGAGAAATGCGGAAGGAGCACTCTGATTGGCTCAGAATATTCGTGATATTTTACAATACAAAATAATTGCGAATATTCGAGAAATGCGGAATGGAGCACTCTGATTGGCTCAGAATATTCGTGATATTTTACAATATAAAATAATTGCGAATATTCGAGAAATGCGGAATAGGGCACTCTGATTGGCTCAGAATATTCGTGATATATTACAATATAAAATAATCGCGAATATTCGAGAAATGCGGAAGGAGCACTCTGATTGGCTCAGAATATTCTGATATATTACAATATAAAATTGGAATATTCGAGAAATCGGAAGAACTCTATGGCTCGAATATTGATATTTTACAATACAAAATAATTGCGAATATTCGAGAAATGCGGAATGGAGCACTCTGATTGGCTCAGAATATTCGTGATATTTTACAATACAAAATAATTGCGAATATTCGAGAAATGCGGAATGGAGCACTCTGATTGGCTCAGAATATTCGTGATATTTTACAATACAAAATAATTGCGAATATTCGAGAAATGCGGAATGGAGCACTCTGATTGGCTCAGAATATTCGTGATATTTTACAATACAAAATAATTGCGAATATTCGAGAAATGCGGAAGGAGCACTCTGATTGGCTCAGAATATTCGTGATATTTTACAATACAAAATAATTGCGAATATTCGAGAAATGCGGAAGGAGCACTCTGATTGGCTCAGAATATTCGTGATATTTTACAATACAAAATAATTGCGAATATTCGAGAAATGCGGAATGGAGCACTCTGATTGGCTCAGAATATTCGTGATATATTACAATACACAATAATTGCGAATATTCGAGAAATGCGGAAGGAGCACTCTGATTGGCTCAGAATATTCGTGATATTTTACAATACAAAATAATTGCGAATATTCGAGAAATGCGGAAGGAGCACTCTGATTGGCTCAGAATATTCGTGATATTTTACAATACAAAATAATTGCGAATATTCGAGAAATGCGGAATGGAGCACTCTGATTGGCTCAGAATATTCGTGATATTTTACAATACAAAATAATTGCGAATATTCGAGAAATGCGGAATGGAGCACTCTGATTGGCTCAGAATATTCGTGATATAATACAATACACAATAATTGCGAATATTCGAGAAATGCGGAATGGAGCACTCTGATTGGCTCAGAATATTCGTGATATTTTACAATACAAAATAATTGCGAATATTCGAGAAATGCGGAAGGAGCACTCTGATTGGCTCAGAATATTCGTGATATTTTACAATACAAAATAATTGCGAATATTCGAGAAATGCGGAAGGAGCACTCTGATTGGCTCAGAATATTCGTGATATTTTACAATACAAAATAATTGCGAATATTCGAGAAATGCGGAAGGAGCACTCTGATTGGCTCAGAATATTCGTGATATTTTACAATACAAAATAATTGCGAATATTCGAGAAATGCGGAATGGAGCACTCTGATTGGCTCAGAATATTCGTGATATATTACAATACACAATAATTGCGAATATTCGAGAAATGCGGAATGGAGCACTCTGATTGGCTCAGAATATTCGTGATATATTACAATATAAAATAATCGCGCGATATCGCTATTGCCGAATAATCGCATTGCGATTATTCGGCAATATAAAATGAGCGCTGCAGCTACTCGGCCCAAGGTCTCTAATCATACCAGCAATGCTTTTAGACGTCGATGGGGATCTCTAGGATGTGATCTGTTCTAAAAAAAAAAATTGAAAAAATTCGAATATTCGAAATAGCGAATATTCGCCGCGATATTCGTGTTATTCGCGAATACTCGAATATGCAATATTCGTAGCGAATATTCGCAATGCGAATATTCGTGAGCAACACTAGTCCTAAGGCAATACGGCTTGCTCATAGATACAGCGCGGTGTAACAGGAAGGCTGGCACGATCACCAGGTGAAAATGTGTGAAGAAAGTCTGAAAAAAGAAAACTAAAGCAGCTACTATAAACCAATAAGCCGCAATGTATAATATTTTCATTCTGGGGTTTTCGAAAACTTCAATTTGAAAAATTATCTCCCTCCCTTTTTTCTCTAGTTGTGCCCTCCGATCTCCGGGAACGATCGCTGTCACTGTATTACAGATGTGATATTATAACATAAAAGGAGACAAACGTCACTCACCCGCCATGACAGCGCACAGTACAGAGAGCAGCAGTGTTGTCTTCATGGTGATCAGGGACCCTAGAAAATATTTCCTATATGAGCAACACATTTCTGTTTGCAATTTAGCAAAAAAAAAAAATATATATATACTATAATAAAAAAATAAAAATAAAGTCCTACCGAGTTTCACATTATTTTATATATAGTTTTATACATCAACATAAAACAAAAGAAATACAAAGAAACTGCTCTGGTGGGCAGTCATGTTGGAACAGGAAGGGGCCGCCCCCAAACTCCTCCCACAAAGTTGGGAGCATGAAATTGTCCAAAATGTCTCGGTATGCTGACATCTTCACTGGAACCAAGGGGCCAACCCAACCCCTGAAATACATATTACACCATAACCCCCCTCCCCCCACACCATAATCCCCCCTCCACCAAATGATTTGGACCAGTGCACAAAGCAAAAAAAAAATATATATAAAAGAAAAAAAATACATTTTATAAAAAAAAGGGGTGGTTGCCATCCGGGGCCCTGGGGGCCTCTGGGCCCTTTAATAAAAACAAAATAAATAAATAAAAAATATATAAAAAATAAATAAAAGTGGGGTAGTCATCGGGGGCCCTGGGGACCTCTAGGCCCTTTAATAAAAAAACAAAATAAATAAATAAAAAATATATAAAAAAATTAAAAGTGGGGTTGTCATCCGGGGCCCTGGGGACCTCTAGGCCCTTTAATAAAAAGAAAAAAGAAATAAAAAAATATATAAAAAAATAAAAAAATAAAAAGGTGGTTGCCATCCGGGGCCCTGGGGACCTCTGGGCCCTTTAATAAAAACAAAATAAATAAATAAATATAAAATATATAAAAAAAATTAAGTGGGGTAGTCATCGGGGGCCCTGGGGACCTCTAGGCCCTTTAATAAAAAACAAAATAAATAAATAAAAAATATATAAAAAAAATTAAAAGTGGGGTTGTCATCCGGGGCCCTGGGGACCTCTGGGCCCTTTAATAAAAAGAAAAAATATATATATAAAAGAAAAAATAAATGTTATAAAACAAAAGGGGTGGTTGCCATCCGGGGCCCTGGGGACCTCTGGGCCCTTTAATAAAAAGAAAAAAGAAATAAAAAAAATATATTAAAAAAATTAAAACTTTTTTTTTTATAAAAAAAAGGGGGCCCTTTAATAAAAACAAAATTAAATAATAAAAAATATAAAAAAAATTATTTCTAAAAAAAAAAAAAGAAGGTGGTTGCTATCTGTGGCCCTGGTGACCTTGCAAAAAATAAATAAATAAAGGAAAAGGGGGTTGCCCTCCGTGCCCCTTACAGGTGTACTGCCTGTAACCCCACTGATGGCGGCCCTGCATGTCCCCCTCGGATCTACAGCGACTGCAGTTCCAAGTGTACTTTCAGTGCGATTTCAAGTGCACTTTGTACTTGTAGTTTGCACTTGTAGTGCAAAGTGGATTTGCCTGTTGTAAATAACCCCCCAATGTGTCTGGATAGTTAGGTAAGTCCTTATATTGCACTTAAACGCGTTACAAAGGCAGCGACCTCAGAGGTCAATGAAACCAAAGTCAGCAATGGCCGCCTCCATCATTCTCTCATGATGTTCCCTCCATACAAGGAGATTGTACAATCACAATGTAAGGTGTATGACCAGGTTTAGAAAATGATAATTGTATCCTGATTGTCTGCTATGAGTTGTAAATGACTTAGAAATCAAAGTTTTCTACTCACCGACAAATGTGGGGTGGAAATGTTCCGGGTCTGCAAGAGGCTTCCAACAACCCGATGTTCTTCCAACAAGTTAGCCGTCCGTTGAGTTTTGCCGCCTTTAGGAAAGACAGTTGGAGTGAGGTGGCGGAGGGTCTGTGTACAATTACCGATCGCTCGTACACTCAGCTACATATATACTCACTGGTCCAGATGGAATGCCATATACGTGAATTTTGCAAAGAATCTAGATGTAGAGATCAGGTGACTTGCAGTAAAAGGGCCTCACCCAGGCAGGACTTAGCCCCGAGCGGTCACCGTTTAAATTTAACACAATTATCACAGGCTGATGTATTTTTCTGGAGGGCCATTATTATATTTAGCTGCTATGAAACGTCACCTAGTTCCATTGCAACATGTATTTTTCGACTTTTTATTTCCTTGTGTAGCACCCTTTAAGTGTAAGGGTTCTCTGGTGTAAGCTGCCAGTGCAGGTAAATTTAGGCAGGCTTATGCTGCGAGCTAGGCCCGTTTGTTTTGATCTGGGGGCAGGGGAGTGGTTTAGTGTAGCAGTGGGTGTGACTGACATGTACTTTAGCTCTTGGGGAGCCTCCCCTGTTTCCAGGGAGAATGTTCTGGAAAAGGGGCAGGGCAGAGAGCTGGAGTGGCATGGGGTTAGGGTTGCCACCTTTTTTCAAGCCAAACCCGAACACTTCAGAAGTGCAATTTAAACTATACATATATTTTTGCTATTAAATAAAATTTCTAATCATATGAAGTTAATAACAAGAGTTCCCCTTTACATCACAGTCCACAGAGTCCACCTTTATATCTAAACTTGCAGAGTCCCCCTTTATATCTGAACTTGCAGAGTCCCCCTTTATATCTGAACTTGCAGAGTCCCCCTTTATATCTAAACTTGCAGAGTCCCCCTTTATATCTGAACTCGCAGAGTCCCCCTTTATATCTGAACTCGCAGAGTCCCCCTTTTATATCTGAACTCGCAGAGTCCCCCTTTTATATCTGAACTCGCAGAGTCCCCCTTTTATATCTGAACTCGCAGAGTCCCCCTTTTATATCTGAACTCGCAGAGTCCCCCTTTTATATCTGAACTCGCAGAGTCCCCCTTTTATATCTGAACTCGCAGAGTCCCCCTTTTATATCTGAACTCGCAGAGTCCCCCTTTTATATCTGAACTCGCAGAGTCCCCCTTTATATCTGAACTCGCAGAGTCCCCCTTTTATATCTGAACTCGCAGAGTCCCCCTTTTATATCTGAACTCGCAGAGTCCCCCTTTTATATCTGAACTCGCAGAGTCCCCCTTTTATATCTGAACTCGCAGAGTCCCCCTTTTATATCTGAACTCGCAGAGTCCCCCTTTTATATCTGAACTCGCAGAGTCCCCCTTTATATCTGAACTCGCAGAGTCCCCCTTTTATATCTGAACTCGCAGAGTTCCTTTTCACTGTGAGGAGGAGCTCTGCAGACTCTGATGTAAGGGAGAGCTCTGCGGACTCTGACGTAAGGGATGCTCTGGGAACAGGGCCGGCGCTACCACTAGGCGAATTAGGCAGCCGCTTAGAGCGCACTGCTGCCCAAGGCGCAGCCACAGCCACTGGTGACACTGACAGTAGTAGTCCTTACCGCTGCGCAGCCCTGTGGAGGGAAAGGAGGCGCTGGGAGCTTGAACAAATCCTCGATCCAGTCAGTGGGTGGATCCATGTGCTCCCCCTCCCCCGCCTCTTCCCGCGCTCTGCGGATCTCCTACCATGTGCAGAGCGCGGATAATGACTGCCGCCGCCGCTGAGCAGCTCCTTGACCCCCCTCTCTCGGATGGACGGCCGCTTGTAGTGTGGAAGTCTGGAAGACCTGCCTGCGATCATCGGAGAGGTACTGTGAATGACAGTTCGCTGCCCGACACTGACAGCATCATGTGACGTCACTGCCTGATCAAGGGGACCCCGAACATCCCTGCTGTGACCTCACACACAGACCTCCTGTCCCCTGTCATCATCATGCTCCTCGTCACCCCCCTGTTCCTGGCATCCCACCACCCTACCAGTACCTCTAAAGCCTGTCATACATTTTATCACACCCCTGTCATCTCCATCCTCCCTGTCATCTCTATCCTCCCTGTCATCTCTATCCTCCCTGTCATCTCCATCCTTCCTGTCATCTCCCTACAACCCACCCATGTCATCTCTATCCTCCCTGTCATCTCCATCCTCCCTGTCATCTCCCTACCACCCACCCCTGTCATCTCTATCCTCCCTGTCATCTCTATCCTCCCTGTCATCTCCCTACCACCCACCCCTGTCATCTCCATCCTCCCTGTCATCTCTATCCTCCCTGTCATCTCCATCCTTCCTGTCATCTCCCTACAACCCACCCCTGTCATCTCCATCCTCCCTGTCATCTCCCTACAATCCACCCCTGTCATCTCTATCCTCCCTGTCATCTCCATCCTCCCTGTCATCTCCTTACCACCCACCCCTGTCATCTCCATCCTCCCTGTCATCTCTATCCTCCCTGTCATCTCCATCCTTCCTGTCATCTCCCTACAATCCACCCCTGTCATCTCTATCCTCCCTGTCATCTCCATCCTCCCTGTCATCTCCCTACCACCCACCCCTGTCATCTATATCCTCCCTGTCATCTCCCTACAATCCACCCCTGTCATCTCTATCCTCCCTGTCATCTCCATCCTCCCTGTCATCTCCCTACCATCCTCCCTGTCATCTCTATCCTCCCTGTCATCTCCATCCTCCCTGTCATCTCCCTACCACCCACCCCTGTCATCTCTATCCTCCCTGTCATCTCTATCCTCCCTGTCATCTCCCTACCACCCACCCCTGTCATCTCCATCCTCCCTGTCATCTCTATCCTCCCTGTCATCTCCATCCTTCCTGTCATCTCCCTACAACCCACCCCTGTCATCTCCATCCTCCCTGTCATCTCCCTACAATCCACCCCTGTCATCTCTATCCTCCCTGTCATCTCCATCCTCCCTGTCATCTCCTTACCACCCACCCCTGTCATCTCCATCCTCCCTGTCATCTCTATCCTCCCTGTCATCTCCATCCTTCCTGTCATCTCCCTACAATCCACCCCTGTCATCTCTATCCTCCCTGTCATCTCCATCCTCCCTGTCATCTCCCTACCACCCACCCCTGTCATCTATATCCTCCCTGTCATCTCCCTACAATCCACCCCTGTCATCTCTATCCTCCCTGTCATCTCCATCCTCCCTGTCATCTCCCTACCATCCTCCCTGTCATCTCTATCCTCCCTGTCATCTCCATCCTTCCTGTCATCTCCCTACAACCCACCCCTGTCATCTCTATCCTCCCTGTCATCTCCATCCTCCCTGTCATCTCCCTACAACCCACCCCTGTCATCTCTATCCTCCCTGTCATCTCCATCCTTCCTGTCATCTGCCTACAACCCACCCCTGTCATCTCCATCCTCCCTGTCATCTCCATCCTCCCTGTCATCTCCATCCTTCCTGTCATCTCCCTACAACCCACCCCTGTCATCTCTATCCTCCCTGTCATCTCCATCCTTCCTGTCATCTCCCTACAACCCACCCCTGTCATCTCCATCCTTCCTGTCATCTCCATCCTTCCTGTCATCTCCCTACAACCCACCCCTGTCATCTCCATCCTCCCTGTCATCTCCATCCTCCCTGTCATCTCCATCCTCCCTGTCATCTCCATCCTTCCTGTCATCTCCATCCTTCCTGTCATCTCCCTACAACCCACCCCTGTCATCTCCATCCTCCCTGTCATCTCCATCCTCCCTGTCATCTCCATCCTTCCTGTCATCTCCCTACAACCCACCCCTGTCATCTCCATCCTTCCTGTCATCTCCATCCTTCCTGTCATCTCCCTACAACCCACCCCTGTCATCTCCATCCTTCCTGTCATCTCCCTACAACCCACCCCTGTCATCTCCATCCTTCCTGTCATCTCCATCCTCCCTGTCATCTCCATCCTCCCTGTCATCTCCATCCTCCCTGTCATCTCCCTACCACCCACCCCTGTCATCTCTATCCTCCCTGTCATCTCCATCCTCCCTGTCATCTCCCTACCACCCACCCCTGTCATCTCTATCCTCCCTGTCATCTCTATCCTCCCTGTCATCTCCCTACCACCCACCCCTGTCATCTCCATCCTCCCTGTCATCTCTATCCTCCCTGTCATCTCCATCCTTCCTGTCATCTCCCTACAACCCACCCCTGTCATCTCCATCCTCCCTGTCATCTCCCTACAATCCACCCCTGTCATCTCTATCCTCCCTGTCATCTCCATCCTCCCTGTCATCTCCCTACCACCCACCCCTGTCATCTCCATCCTCCCTGTCATCTCTATCCTCCCTGTCATCTCCATCCTTCCTGTCATCTCCCTACAATCCACCCCTGTCATCTCTATCCTCCCTGTCATCTCCATCCTCCCTGTCATCTCCCTACCACCCACCCCTGTCATCTCTATCCTCCCTGTCATCTCCCTACAATCCACCCCTGTCATCTCTATCCTCCCTGTCATCTCCATCCTCCCTGTCATCTCCCTACCACCCACCCCTGTCATCTCCATCCTCCCTGTCATCTCTATCCTCCCTGTCATCTCCATCCTTCCTGTCATCTCCCTACAACCCACCCCTGTCATCTCTATCCTCCCTGTCATCTCCATCCTCCCTGTCATCTCCCTACAACCCACCCCTGTCATCTCTATCCTCCCTGTCATCTCCATCCTCCCTGTCATCTCCCTACAATCCACCCCTGTCATCTCTATCCTCCCTGTCATCTCCATCCTTCCTGTCATCTGCCTACAACCCACCCCTGTCATCTCCATCCTCCCTGTCATCTCCATCCTTCCTATCATCTCCATCCTTCCTGTCATCTCCCTACAACCCACCCCTGTCATCTCTATCCTCCCTGTCATCTCCATCCTTCCTGTCATCTCCCTACAACCCACCCCTGTCATCTCCATCCTTCCTGTCATCTCCATCCTTCCTGTCATCTCCCTACAACCCACCCCTGTCATCTCCATCCTCCCTGTCATCTCCATCCTCCCTGTCATCTCCATCCTCCCTGTCATCTCCATCCTTCCTGTCATCTCCATCCTTCCTGTCATCTCCCTACAACCCACCCCTGTCATCTCCATCCTCCCTGTCATCTCCATCCTCCCTGTCATCTCCATCCTTCCTGTCATCTCCCTACAACCCACCCCTGTCATCTCTATCCTCCCTGTCATCTCCATCCTTCCTGTCATCTCCCTACAACCCACCCCTGTCATCTCCATCCTTCCTGTCATCTCCATCCTTCCTGTCATCTCCCTACAACCCACCCCTGTCATCTCCATCCTTCCTGTCATCTCCCTACAACCCACCCCTGTCATCTCCATCCTTCCTGTCATCTCCCTACAACCCACCCCTGTCATCTCCATCCTTCCTGTCATCTCCATCCTCCCTGTCACCTCCATACCACCCAGCCATGTCATCTCTATCCTCCCTGTCATCTACATCCGTCCTGTCATCTCCCTACAACCCACCCCTGTCATCTCCATCCTTCCTGTCATCTCCATCCTCCCTGTCATCTCCATCCTTCCTGTCATCTCCCTACAACCCACCCCTGTCATCTCCATCCTCCCTGTCGCCTCCCTACCACCCACCCCTGTCATCTCCATCCTTTCTGTCATCTCCCTACCACCCACCCCTGTCATCTCCATCCTCCCTGTCACCTCCCTACAACCCACTCATGTCAGCTTCCTACCACCCACCCCTGTAATCTTCATTCCCCCTGCCAGCTTACTACCACCCCACCCCATTAAATTTTCTGGTGCACAAAACATATGTTGAACGCAGGGACAATTTTTCTCTTATTAACACAGACAGAAGGACGTTTGTCCTTCCAGTGAAACCACAAATGAAGGGACTTTTTTATTTCAGTGACACCAAGGAGGGACATTCTTCTTTTTTTGGGGGGGCGCACACAGCTGGTCTTGCCTAGGGCGCCAAATTGCCTAGCACCGGCCCTGTCTGGGAACCCTGATCTAAGGGGGAACACTGAGAACTCTGATGTACGGAAAAGACTCTGATGTAAGGGGGAACACTGTGGCCTCTGGTGTAAAGGGGAACTCTGATGTAAGGGGTGCTCTGAGAACCCTGGTTTACCTTAGTGTACTCACTCAGAGGCAGGAGAGAGAAGGGGGAGACTTCAGTCACAGACAGGGATGGATGGATGGTGAGCTCACTCACCCCTTGGCAGTCAGCACCTCTCATCCACATGTATCTGAAGCTGCTGGACTTCAAATGTCCAGCCCCGAATTTACTTTTTTGAGGCAGAGCGCTGGGCATTGGAGTGTGGGCAGACACAGAGGGGTAGGGGTGGGGGGAAGAGGTGCAGGTCGAGCCCTCTCTCCTCTCCCATCTGTATGTGTGTGTGGGGGGGGGGGTTATAGTGTTGGCTTTGGGCAGTGTGAAAGAGAGTGACAGACACCCTCAGCTTACACAACTGGAGCCAGAAACCCTGCTGGGAGGACACAGTCCAGTCTGAATAATGTGTCCTGGTTTCAGGCAGTCTCAAACCCAGCTGCATGATTTCAAGCCCGATCTGTCTGGGTGAATCCTGGACAGGTGGCAACCCTACATGGGGAACATGTGAGGAGCTCTGACCAATCCCCATTTAAGATTGGCAGGGGGCAGGCCTCCTACATATACACATGGTCAGCCTACTGGGGGAGGAGTTGTCGGCTGGGTGAACTGAAGGATGGAGTGCTAGACTGTTGTGCCTGAGGGAACCTCCATCTGGGGGATGTACCTCCTTACACAGTCATGCACAGGAGCAGGAGGTGACAGTTGGTACCCAAAGTGGTACTGCAGGCCCCAGCCTACAAACGGTCATCAAGTAAATGAACTGGGACTTATTCAGAGTGAGGCCTAGTCAGGTTCTGATGGCGTGACAGGGTTACTAAGTCTGTGACAGAAAGCAGTGTGCTGGAGGAGGAGGAAGTGTTCTGAGGTAAAAGTCTGTCAAGGAATGTGCTGGAGGAGGAAGTGTTCTGAGGTAAAAGGCTGCCAAGTTCAGGGTCGGCCATCTTGTCCTTTTTGAGAAGTGTGACGCAGCTACTACATTCTTCAAAGTACTCATTTTTTCTATGGGCATCCCCTGTCCCTTTCCCCAACTAAGGTAATCCCCCTAATAAAACAACAAAAACAAGCAGGAGACTGTTCATTGACTAAAGGAGTGTGTCTAATGCAGTGGCGGTGCGTCCATAGAGGGCACAGGAGCGCCGCCCCCTCTGGCTCCCGCACCGCTACTGAATACAATACATAGATGAATGCATTGCATGAATCTATGTATTGTTGCTGCCGCCCACTACTCAGATGGCCAGCCCCCTGGTGAGCGCCGGCCATCTGAATAACAGCAGCTGGTTGCAGTGGCGGCCCGTCCATAGGGACGCACGGGCGCCTCCCCCCTCCCGCAGTCACACAAAAAAAAACGGGCCCTTTAAGAACTTTTATTTGGCTAAAATGTCATTTTGACATTTTAACCGCAGTTCTGGTGGCCGTCTATAGAGGGCGCTGCAGCGCCACCCCCTCTCGCAAATAACACACATTCGTGCATAATTGCACGAATGTGTGTTATTGTTGCTGCCAGCTGCCTGGTCTATTCATATAACCGGATATGGATCGCCGGTTACCCGAATAGCGGCAGCTGGTTGGCTGAGGGGAGCTGCCTATCAAAGCCAGGGGCTCTGATAGGCTTTCCAGGACCGCCCTCCAGCTCTCGGAAGTCTATACTCGGAGCGCAGGCAATCTGCGTTCCTTGCATAAGACTGACGGCCGTTTCAGCCAATCAGGTTCACGGATTCTGGTTATTAGGAACCTGATTGGCTGAAGCTTCACCACAGCGGCAGAAGACATCGAGGGAGGACATGGAAGCGTCAGGTAAGTGCTTTTTACAGGGAAAGGGGCGACAATAGGCACAGTGGCATCATGGGGCACAGTGGTGATAAAGGGCACAGAGGTGACAATTAAAGGGCACAGTGGTGACAATTGGCACAGTGGCAACAATTGAGGGGCACAGTGGTGGCGTTTGATGGCATGGCACAGTGGTGACAATTGATGGCACAGTGGTGACAATTGATGGCACAGTGGCTGCGTTTGATGGCATAGTGACTGCGTTTGATGGCATGGCACAGTGGTGACTATTGATGGGCACAGTGGCTGCGTTTGATGGCATGGCACAGTGACTGCGTTTGATGGCATGGCACAGTGGTGACAATTGATGGCACAGTGGCTGCATTTGATGGCATGGCACAGTGGTGACAATTGATGGCACAGTGGCTCCCTGGTTAACACTGACAGGCGTCTCAGCCAATCAGGTTCACCGGTTCTGGGACAGTGGAAGGAGGATGGATGACCGCAGAAAGGTAAGTGCCGGGCAGGGGGGGGGGGGGGGCAATCTGGCAGCATGTTACAGGGCACAGTGGCGACAATTGATGGCACATTGGGTGTGTTTGGCATGGCACAGAGGTGACAATTGATGGGCACAGTGGTGACAATTGATGGCACAATGGCTGCGTTTGATGGCATGGCATAGTGGCGACAATTGTTGGCACAGTGGCGACAATTGATGGCACAGTGGCTGCTTTGATGGCACAGTGGCTGCGTTTGATGGGCACAGTGAGGCTGCAGTTGTTTTTTTGTTTTTTTTGTTTGTTTGTGCCCCCCCAAAAATTTTGAGCACCAGCCATCACTGGTCTAATGGATGTCTGGCAGCAGGGTGGAATGTGTGGATGTTGTAACTCGTAGCAACCAACCGCTACAATTGTATGTCCCACCCAGATCCACCTTTGCGGTTAACATGCTGGTCATCACCCCTAACAAAGCAGAACAATGGGGGGACTTTGCTTGTTTAGTTACCTACAGCAGGGGTGTCAAACTCTATTTCATGGTGGGCCGCATCAGCATTATGATTGCCCTCAAAAGGGCAGGTTATATCTGTAAGATTAGATGTCCAGCACATCCCTTTCCCTTACATTAGATGTCAAGAGCCACCCCACCATCAGAAGTTGGGTCCCCCACTCTCCCTTACATCGCAGTGCACCCCCCTTTCTTATGCTGCTGCTGGGAAGAAGCTGGATGCATTGCTTGAAAGCAGAAAGTACAGGGTCTGGAGGAGGACCAGAGGAGGGCTGGAGTTCTCCTGCAGCTGCAGGAGAGGTGTGAGGGCCACATGAAATGCCTGGAGGGCCGGATTCGGCCCGCGGGCCTTGTGTTTGACACCTGTGACCTAGAGGATTCAACTATGGGAAAAGACTGTGGGCCAGATTCATAACGTATTTACGTCGGCGTATCTAGAGATGCGCCGCGTAAATACTAAGAATAGCCGGCGTATCTTTTTTTGGTATTCAGAAAAGAAGATACGCTGGAATTCTGCTAATATACGAGCGGCGTAAGTCTGTTACACCGTCGTATATTAGTTGCAGTTTTACGCTGGCCACTAGGTGGCGCTTCCGTTGTTTTACGCGTCCAAAATTAAAATTAGGGACTTACGCCGATTCCCGAACGTACTTGCGGCCGGTCGTCGTAATTTACGTCGTTTGCGTAAGCGCTATTCCGGCGTAAGGTTACCCCTGCTATAGGAGGCGCAGCCATATTTAAGTATGGACGTCGGGACAGCGTCGAATTGTACGTCGCTTACGTCATTTGCGTAAATCGTTCGGGAATGGGGCTGGACGTCATTTACATACACGTCGTTTACATTGACTAGTTGCGACGTGTTTCACTGGGATACGTCCACGGACGGCGCATGCGCCGTTCAGAAAATACGTAAATAGTGTGGGGTCATGATTCATTTACATGAATCACGCCCCCACATTACTAATTTGAATTAGGCGCTCTTACGCCCAACACTTTATGCTACGCCGCCGCAACTTATGGAGCAAGTGCTTTCTGAATAAGGCACTTGCCCATAACAGTTGCGGAGGCGTAGTGTAAAGAGCATACGCTACGCCCGCACACAATTACGCCCCCCTTCTCTGAATCTGGCCCTGTGTGTTTGCCTTAAAATCAATTAATTCCCACAAACAGAGCTTTATTTTGGTGGTATTTAATCATCACTGGGTTTTTATTTTTTTTGCGATATAAGTAAAAGAAGAGCTAAAATGAAACAAGTATATAATCAATTTTTTAGTACCAAAGTTTGGCGCCATTCCACGAGCGTGTGCAATTTTAAAGTGTGACATGTTGGGTATCTATTTACTCGGCGTAACATCATCTCTCACATTATACCAAAAAATGGGGGTAAATATTGTGTTACAAAATCCTATGGCAGAGGTTCCATAAGAGCTGTCACAGGTGGGATTTTCTCAAATTTTGGAGAGATTTTTATTTCTCTTGGATAGGAACTGGTGGGAAGTCTCTCCAATGCAACAAATACCTATCAGCTGGATTAATACTTTCTCACTCTATCCAAAACAAGAATAAAACGGTTTGGGCTGGAGTTCCACTTAAAGCATAGGTACAGTATAGACACAAGTGTAGCCAAGGGGACAGAAATTGTCATATTCAAGAATCACCAGAGCAAAATAAAGGGGAAAAGCCTAAACAAAATACAATTGCATCCACTAGATCTAAGGCCTGGTGAGCTTCAATATATTACATATTGACAGAGGCGGCTCTAGGCTTTGTGAGGCCTTAAGCAAAACTTGACATGGGGTCCCACTCATGCCCATGATGGGAAAAATATTTCAAGGACAAGAGCCTCTTTCCCACAACCCTGGCCAGTGGTTGTGGGGGGTCTGTGGGCAGGGGCCTTATCGGAATCTGGAATCCCCCTTTAACAAGGCGGCCCCCAGATCCTGCTCTTTAATAACAAAGGGGTGGGGGCCACCCTGTGATGTCACCTGGTGAACCCGCCCCCTTGTGATGTCATTAACTGAGGGCATGCTGGGTCATTGATGTCACAAGGGGTGGTGTCACCGATATTCACTGGTTGTTGGGGACGCTGGTGGCCCCGCTCCTGAGTCAGGGCTCTTAACGCTGCCTGAGCACAGCAACGTTAAATTCCCCTGATCCTCAAAAATGGGATAATGCAATGGGCAAGCTTGGCGGCCGCGAGGCCCCTGTGAGTGCGGAGACTCAAGCGACAGCCTAATTTGCCTAATTAAAGAGCCGCCCCTGCATATTGGTTTTTGGGTTTAGCTATGCCTAAAGAGGCATCTTTCCCTGACCATAGTGTAATATAATTTCCCTGGCTCAATTCCAGGATACATGTTCTATTCTGTCGCTGAGCCAAATTCATGATGTGAGCATGCAGACAGGGGGAAAAATAATTCAGGCTGCAGCCATCATCGTTTCCCAACAGCAAAGAGGAAGAGCTTTATTGAAATCACAGCTTTATATCCAAAATGACATAAGCAAGCATCATCACATATGGGTGTATCTGATTGGCTCATCCACGTATGGTGTTCTCTTGTGATGTCTATTCTTGGTCATGAGGCTTTAGACAGCTCAGCTCATGGGGGCCATTTCATCTTTTGATCGATGGGAGGAGGGGTTAGAAAGCCATCTGTTTCTCGTCTTTACTCCGGGCTGAGATTTAACTCTATCATGACTTTCATTCAAGGAAAATAATACTGTCTTATCACCAGCGGCGGTATGTCCATTGAGGGCACTGGAGCGCCGCCCCCTCAGGCGGAGGGGGCAAAGGGCACAGTGGCATCATGGGGCACAGTGGCGACAAAGGGCACAGTGGTGACAATGGGCACAGAGGCGACAAAGGGCACAGTGGCATCATGGGGCACAGTGGTGACAAAGGGCACAGTGGCATTATGAGGCACAGTGGTGACAAAGGGCACAGTGGTGACAATGGGCACAGTGGCAACAATTAAAGGGCACAGTGGTGACAATTGATGGCACAGTGGCTGTGTTTGCTGGCATGGCACAGTGACTGCATTTGATGGCATGGCACAGTGGCTGCGTTTGATGGCATGGCACAGTGGCTGCGTTTGATGGCATAGTGACTGCATTTGATGGCATGGCACAGTGGTGATAATTGATGGCACAGTGGCTGCGTTTGGCATGGCACAGTGGTGACAATTGATGGCACAGTGGCTGCATTTGATGGCACAGTGGTGACAATTGATGGGCACAGTGGCTGCATTTGATGGACACAGTGAGGCTGCAATTTTTTTTTTCGTTTGCGCCCCCCAAAAAATTTTGACCACCAGCCGCCACTGCTTGTCACAGAATACTGAAATACGTGTTTATATCAAGAAATAAAATAAATAAAACAATAAAAGAAAGGAAAGCAATATTTGAGTGGTTAGGAGAAAAATAACATAAACACAAAATAATAATTTTATCAACTCCATCACAAAAGCATGTAAAATAACTGAATACAAATGCAAAGAAACACTGTGAATTATATTAGTTTCCAATTTATTATACTTAAAAGAACAGTACAAAGTACAGGGTGCGCTCTCCAGTGATTAACCATTCTTATCATACAATATATACAACACACAATAAATAGGTCCGGTATAAAGCAGGCACATCTAACTAAAAAAAGCAGAATATACACAATGAGAGATAAACGGGACGCAGAGCGGGAAGGTTATCTTAGGAAGCTTCAGGGCCGATCCTAGAGTCACAGGCGCCCGGGTGCAGAAATATTTCTGGTGCCCCCACATGGGCGTGGTCATTTTACTAACTCCTCCCCTTTACAAATGTTTCTATTGCAACGACCCAACCACAGAAATGCTCCCCCACAAAGTCTTCATTACTCCGGCATCCTTACATGATCTCTTAACAATAAACAAAATACAGGAAGAGAAGCAGAGTACTTTATTGGGACCTGGAGGGGGGCTCTCTGATGGACACAGAGAGGGCTTCTGTTAGAGAGTCTGTTAGAAAGACCCCCAGACATACTACAGACATGATACGGCAGATCAGAGACTGCAGACATAGTACAGGAGACAGTCAGAGACTGCAGACATAGTACAGGAGACAGTCAGAGACTGCAGACATGGTACAGGAGATGATCAAAGACTGCAGTCATAGAAATGGAGACAGTCAGAGACTGCAGACATGGTACAGGAGACAGTCAGAGACTGCAGACATGATATAGGAGATGGTCAGAGAATGCAGACATGATATAGGAGATGATTAGAGCAGTGTTTTTCAACTCCAGTCCTCAAGACACACCAGCAGGTCAAGTTTTCAGGATTTCCCTCAGATGAAATGGCTGTGGTGATTACTAAGGCAGTGAAACTGATCAAATCACGTGTGCAAAATAATGGAAAGCCTGAAAACATGACCTGTTAGTGTGGCTTGAGGACTGGAGTTGAAAAACACTGGCTTAGAGACAGCAGACATAGTACAGGAGATGATCAGAGACTGCACACATAGTACAGGAGACAGTCAGAGACTGCAGACATGGTACAGGAGACGGTCAGAGACTGCAGACATGATATAAGAGATGGTCAGAGACTGCAGACATGATATAGGAGATTATTAGAGACAGCAGACATAGTACAGGAGATGGTCAGAGACTGCAGACACGATATAGGAGATGGTCAGAGACTGCAGACATGATATAGGAGATGATTAGAGCAGTGTTTTTCAACTCCAGTCCTCAAGGCACACCAACAGGTCAAGTTTTCAGGATTTACCTCAGATGAAATGGCTGTGGTGATTACTAAGGCAGTGAAACTGATCAAATCACCTGTGCAAAATAATGGAAAGCCTGAAAACATGACCTCTAGGAGATGGTCAGAGACTGCAGACAATAGTACAGAAGATGGTCCTTTTAGACCCCTTTCACACTGGAGGGGTTTTCTGGCACTTTAGCGTGAAAAAAAGCACCTGAAAAAGCCTTGTCTGCAATCCCAGTGTGAGAGCCCCGGGTGCTTTCACACTGGAGCGGTGTGCTTGCGGGACGTCCAAAAATTTCCTGCAAGTAGCTTCTTTGAGGCACTTTAGTGTGTGTATACACATTGGTGCCCCCACCTCTGCAGGCGTCTGGGTGCAAAGCACCCTGCCTAGGATCGGCCCTGGGAAGCGTTATATATGATGCAGCCAACACCGTCCACAGAAAAAGAATTAGATACAAGATTCCTTCATAACTTCTCTCTGCTGAGAGCATTGGGGGTGACGATATGACAAAGTCTCATGGTGCCGGGATGGTCGGTTCTCGGAGGGATTACATCAGTTTCATCAAGATCCAGGAGGAGATCAGAGCAGACAAAGTCCAAGGCATGGAGAAACCTGGAACAACACACAGGAGATATTAGGAATGGAGCCGCTTCATCTTTCTATGGAAGATCTTCTGTTCAGTTCTAAGTTTTCATTGTAGCTGCAATCTGGTGATCAGACAACTTTTATACCAGATTGGGAGATTGTGAGAATTTAAGGTGTATGTCCAACCAGAAAGTTATTGTCCTAAAAAGTGTTTGGGGACCCGGGTCCTGCCCCAGGGGACATGTATCAATGCAGTTTTTCAGGAGCAGTGATTTTAATAATGCTTAAAGTGAAACAATAAAATTAAAATATTTCTTTAAATTTCGTACCTAGGGGGGTGTATAGTACGCCTGTAAAGTAGCGCTTGTTTCCTGTGCTTAGAACTGTCCCTGCACAAAATGTAATTTCTGAAGGAAAAAAAGTCATTTAAAATCACTCACCTTCAGGTCTGGTATGGATTTTAAGGGGAACTCCACCCCAAATTAAAAAAAAAATGCCGTGGACCCCCACACATTTTTTTTTTTATGAATGACTTTTCTCTGTATTGCCGGGAGCCGACAATTCATTATAGCCGCGAGTGATTTTAAATTACTTTTTTTCCTTCAGGAATGACACTTTGTGCAGGGACAGTTCTAAGCATGGGAAACAAGCGCTACTTTACAGGCGTACTATACACCCCCCTAGGTACGAAATATTTCACTTTTATTGTTTCACTTAAAGGAATTATTAAAATCACTGCAGCCAAAAGAACTGCAGTTTTTAAAACTTTTTTTTGCATTGATACATGTCCCTTGGGGCAGGATCCAGGTCTCCAAACACTTTTTATTACAATAACTTGCATATTAGCCTTTAAAATTAGCACTTAGGATTTTAAACGTTCGTGTCCCATAGACTTATGCCGAGTACACACGGTCGTTTTTTGCGATGAAAAAAAAACGACGTTTTTTAAAACGTCATTTAAATTGATCGTGTGTGGGCAAAACGTAGTTTTTTGTCTTAAAAAAAAACGACAAAAAAAAAATTCCAACATGCTTGAATTTTTTGTGTCGTTTTTCAAAACGTCTTTTTTGTTTCACAAAAAGTCACCGTGTGTAGCAAAAACGTTGTTTAACCACTTGTCATCTGCCCGCCGTCAAATGACGGCGGGCAGACGACTCCATTGTTCTGACATCACGTCATATGACGTGATGTCCCTTTAAAGCCGCGGGCGGGCGCGCGCACGTCGCCGGCGGGGCGCGCGCGCACCCGCCGCTCCGCGGGGATCCCGTGCGAGTGCCTGGCGGCAACGATCGCCGCCGGGCACACGCGATTGCTCTGTAAGTGAGCTGGGACGTGCAGCTCTGTATGTAAACACAGAGCTGCACGTCCCTGTCAGGGAGAGAGGTGACAGATTGTGTTCCTTGTACATAGGGACACAATCGGTCACCTCCCCCAGTCACCCCCCCCTCCCCCTACAGTTAGAACACTCATAGGACACACATTTAACCCCTTCCCCGCCCCCTAGTGGTTAACCCCTTCACTGCCAGTCACATTTATACAGTAATCAATGCATATTTATAGCATTTTTCACTGTATAAATGTAAATGGTCCCAAAAATGTCAGAAAAGTGTCCGAAATGTCCGCCATAACGTCGCAGTCCCAATAAAAAAATCGCAGATCGCCGCCATTAATAGTAAAAAAAAAAAAAAAAATGCCATAAACTATCCCCTATTTTGTAAACGCTATAAATTTTGCGCAAACCAACCGATAAACGCTTATTGCATTTTTTTTTTACCAAAAATATGTAGAAGAATACGTATCGGCCT
Organism: Rana kukunoris; assembly: GCA_029574335.1. Classification (NCBI taxonomy): domain Eukaryota; kingdom Metazoa; phylum Chordata; class Amphibia; order Anura; family Ranidae; genus Rana; species Rana kukunoris. The sequence continues at coordinate 158,724,666 of CM056058.1, read as the reverse complement.
AAACTGAGGGAAAAAATATTTTTTTTATATATTTTTTTGGGGTTATTTATTATAGCAAAAAGAAAAAAATATTGCATTTTTTTAAAAATTGACGCTCTATTTTTGTTTATAGCGCAAAAAATAAAAACCGCAGAGGTGATCAAATACCACCAAAAGAAAGCTCTATTTGTGGGAAAAAAAGGACGCCAATTTTGTTTGGGAGCCACGTCGCACGACCGCGCAATTGTCAGTTAAAGCGACGCAGTGCGGGAAGCTTATATTTTGTCTGGGCAGGAAGGGGGTGTAGGTGCACAGTAGGTAAGTGGTTAAAACGACGTTTTTCAACCCGCGCATGCCCAGAAGCTAGTTATGAAGCGAGCTTCAATGGAAAAGAGTGGTGAACGTAACCTCGCTTTTTGTGAAAAAACGATGGTGTGTATGCAACATCGTCTTTGAAAAGTGACGTTTCAAAAACGTCGTTTTTTACTTCACAGAAACGTCGTTTTTTTTCATCGCAAAAAACGACCGTGTGTACGCGGCATAAGAACTACTCAAAGCTCATCCCTATTCTTGACTATTTCTCTAAAAAAATTATTAGTGGGATATACACTTTAATAGAGAGATCCCCTCTACTTTAGTTGTGTTGACCACACAGGAAGTGATGGGAAATCTGTTCATTGGGGGGAATAAATACCACCAAAAAACATTCAATACAGGACATAAATCTATGATGTTGGTGTCACTTTCCAAAATCAGCACAACAGAAGCTGTTTGCCTTCAGACTGTCTCTCTCTCTCTCTCTCTCTCTAATTAAAAGTCTCTTTATTATTTTATAATAAAACTAATATCAGTAAATATTTAGATGAATACTGAATGTATGCACAGAAATACTGTCTATAGATGGATCATAAGCCCTGGTCATTGCTATTGCTAGAATTAGGCAGGTGAAATGATACATTTTGCACAACTTTTTGATGGAGTTTAAAGCGGAGTTCCACCCAAAAGTGGAACTTCCATTTATTTGTCTCCTCTCCCCCTCCGGAGCCACAATTGGCACCTTTTTGGAGGGAAAGGGGGACAGGAGCCCATGACGTCACTGCGGGGCTCCCTCCTACTCTTATCGTTGGGCCTCTAGAAGAGAGGAGTGGGTCCTTGCCAGGGCTCGAGTTCTGTGGGAATGCATGGGAACGGCGTCCCTGCACTTTTTTCACAGCAGGAACGCCATTCCCTTTGCAGGACTAGAGCAGCCGAGCCACTCGAGCCGATCCTTTACTAAGCACGATGCTCAGCATCGTCGCACAGTGAAGGACTGGACTCGAGTCACTGTCAGGGGCAGGCAAACTGAGCGGAACAGACTCGGAGCTCCTCCTCCAGGCTCCGACCTTGCCTGCCACCTGTCCTTCAGTACGCGGCCGGTGGTGTGTGACATCACGCGGAGGCGGAGTCACACAGCAACGCTAGGGTGAGCCTGTGTCTCCTCTCCTCACACCGTCACACACACTCTGCCCTGACACTGACGCTGACACTGTGTGTGCATTGAGCTGTAAAAAAAGCCTTTTTTTGTACCCTGCTATAATATATATTTATATATATAGATTGACCGGCCAGCCAGCACCCTGAGGCCAGTCAGCCAGCCAGCACCCTGAGACCAGCCAGGCCAGCACCATGAGACCATCCAGGCCAGCACTGAGACCAGCCAGGCCAGCACCATGAGACCAGCCAGGCCAGCACTGAGACCAGCCAGGCCAGTACCAAGTACCCTGAGACCAGCCAGCACTCTGAGACCAGCCAGGCCAGTACCAAGTACCTTGAGGCCAGCCAGCACCCTGAGACTAGCCAGGCCAGTACCGAGACCAGCCAGGCCAGCACCAGTAATTTCTGTGAAATATATATGAATATTAACGTATAATTTTTTTTTTTTTGGTGGGGGAGTGGATCTTGGGTGACAGTTCCCACACTTTTTTCCCCAGGACTTGACCCTTGGGCCTTGTGCATGCTCAGTAGGGTTCCCAGCGTGAAGCCGTAAGGCTACACTGCTGGGTTCCCTTACCTGCAATGGTGGTGGCAGAACCCAACAGCTGATGGAAACATCATCTGTGGTGCCGAAATTGCTGGACTCCAGGACAGGCAAATGTCCAATTATTAAAAGCCAGCGGCTGCAGTATGAGTACTGAATAAAACCTGGTATAGGTCTCTTGCAGTCCCTGTACAGCAAATGCCAGGGTGTGCGAGGAAGGAACAGGGTACAAACGGTTTAGCAGTCATGTGCTGCATGCAAATGTGTTAAAAAGGAACATGCTGATATGAGGAGAGTGCAGAGTGAACAGGGAGATGAACTATTCTGTGTGCTACTGCTCCTTCACTGTTCAATCAGCAGACTGGGAGTGGGAAGAGGCCGCCACTGCATTCCAAGATATAACAGAGAAAGTGGTGTCATCCTCCTGGCTGTGCTGTGTGGCAATTCTGTACAAAGCTCGATGGACAGAAATACAAATCCTTTGGCAGGTAATACGGCTCCCCTATCTGTTTTTTATATAGAAATTTCGGTGATTTTGTGGAATTCAGCTTTAACCCATTTATACTGGTGGGAGCTGGTGCATTACATAGGCATTGATATCCAAAGGCCAGTAGGAGGGTCTTCTGATAATGCTGCGCTGTAATTGGCTGCATAGCAGTGACATAATCTAGGGCCAATCCTACCAACTGCTGATTGTCAGCATTTGATTGTGAGCTGATGGTGACGGCTCAGTCACAGTTCTGGGGGTGCTGGTGGAGCGCCCCCCAAACAAGACAGCAATGCATATATGCTGAGTGTTTAAGTCCACCTGCCCTCCCCCCACATATAAGGGTATTGTTGCTGTAAAGGGGTTGAACATGTTTTGCTACATCACTTTAAACCAATAAAATTCTCAATGTAAGAGATTACTTACCGCTGGCAGAACTGGCATCTAAATTGTAATTGGTATCAGCTGGAAATAAAGAGAAACATATCTGTTACTTGGAGATCTCATCCGGACTGATACTCATTCTCCTGGATATATCGTATGATATTCACACTCACTGTAGGGTGAAATAATTATGTAGTGACCTCCATAGAAGTCAAAGCGTTTGTAATAAACCCCTAACAATGGACAATTTACTATATTATTGGTCTGTTAAATACACGGGACACCCAGAGCAATAAAGAGAATTGTTATTAGGTGAAGGGTTAGGACCTCTGCAGGTTCTTATTACTTTGTTCCCTCCGGGACGTTTGTCCTTACTTCCTGGTCAGGTTACAGGCAGCAAGCTAAACAGGAAGTGAGGAAAAATCTCTCCCATAGTGAACAGCAGTTACAAATTTACAGAAGCTTTAAGCCTTTCCCCACTTTATCCAAAAGAAAAATAAAAATAAATGTTTTATCCAGTGTTGGGCTTTAATATTTGTGACTGAAGGAAATTACTGTAACAAAACTGTGACCGTGAGATGACTTACCTGCATCCAAATAGATGCTGACCCTTCCTGCAATGTTCTGGGAAATGTCTGATTTGGATTGAGGGCTGCAGGTCTGTAAGGAAATAAAAGACATTCAATAGAAATTTCCAGACAAGTGATGAAGGAACTGCAAATTGTATCCAAGAAATACCCCAGCTATGCTAAAGTCACAATGTCTCTTTATCTGTATCAGCCTACAAAGGAAACGGTGGAGAATGCGGGCACAGCAGGTTTTTGGAATGGTTTGCATTTCCCCTCCACGTTGGTTTCAGTCTCTCTAAGCCACATTCCCCAATCACCTATTTATCCTACATTGAAACTATAAATTGCGTATGTTAGGGATGAGCATGACATCATCCATTGTCTTTGTTGGGGATGGGCATGAAACCACCAATTGTCCTTATTAGGGATGGGCATGAAACCACCAATTGTCCTTATTAGGGATGGGCATGAAACCACCAATTGTCCTTATTAGGGATGGGCATGAAACCACCAATTGTCTTTGTTAGGGATGGGCATGAAACTATCAAATGTCTTTGTTAGGGATGGGCATGAAACCACCAATTGTCCTTATTAGGGATGGGCATGAAACTATCAAATGTCTTTGTTAGGGATGGGCATGAAACCACCAATTGTCCTTATTAGGGATGGGCATGAAACTATCAAATGTCTTTGTTAGGGATGGGCAGGAAACCACCAATTGTCCTTATTAGGGATGGGCATGAAACTATCAAATGTCTTTGTTAGGGATGGGCATGAAACCACCAATTGTCCTTATTAGGGATGGGCATGAAACTATCAAATGTCTTTGTTAGGGATGGGCAGGAAACCACCAATTGTCTTTGTTAGGGATGAGCATGAAACCATCAAATGTCTATGTTAGGGATGAGCATGACACCATCAATTGTCTATGTTAGGGATGAACATGACACCATCAACTGTCTTTATTAGAGATGGGCATGAAACCATCAAATGTCTTTGTTAGGGATGAGCATGACACCATCAACTGTCTTTATTGGAGATGGGCATGAAACCATCAAATGTCTTTGTTAGTGATGAGTATGACACCATCAACTGTCTTTATTAGAGATGGGCATGAAACCATCAAATGTCCATGATAGGGATGAGCATGAAACCACCAATGGTCTATGTTAGGGATGGGCATGAAACCATCAATTGTCTTTCTTAGGGATGAGCATGACACCATCAACTGTCTTTATTAGAGATGGACATGAAATCATCAAATGTTTTTGTTAGGGATGAGCATGACACCATCAATTGTCTTTGTTAGGGAAGGGCTTGGGTTTGGGCCTAACCCTAGCTCATCCCATGTTATATCTACAGCAGTTGGGCAGAACTGTGAATTGTGGTGGTGGCATCACATCAGAAGCCAGCATATGATTTCTTTTGTCACTTTTTGTGTTGAGTTGGCCATGAATTCCGCAACAATGCTCGCAGTGTTCTACCTGCTTGGTTAGCAGAAGCAGATCAGGTAATCAAGAGGGAAGCTGGTATTTTTAATTTCAGTCCATAAACACTTCCAAGCGTTCCAAAAATGCCATGCAATGATTACAAAACCAACTGTGGACATTCGGACAGCACGATGGTTGGCACTCTTGCCTTGTAGCACTGGGGTCCTCAATTCGAATGCCAATCAAGACACGATCTGCATGGAGTTGGCACGTTCTTCTTGTGTTGGTTTCCTTCAACAACTTGTTGGTAGAATATTTGGCTTCTGTCCAGGGGCGGTCTGACAATTCATAGGGCCCCCGGGCAATAGGAGATTATTGGGCCCCTGGGCTATAGGAGATTATGGGGCCCCTGGGCAATAGATTATGGGACCACACAGTATACACACTCACACATACAGTATAAACACACAGTATACATACACACACTAAGAAGGTACTAGAGAGGTGCGGCAGCTCTAATCTTGGGATTTTTAGACCAAAAGGATGTCGGTAAGGGACAATTTAGGGACAGAAGTAAAAAACACAGCTTTTTACATACTGTTCCTGGTTTTTCTGAGGCTGACAACCCTGTTGGGGCCCCCGGGCAGTGCCCAAGTGCCCGAATGGTCCTGTCTAAACTGGTGCTAGTATGTGTGTGTGGCTAAAGAATCCCTGACTGCTCCTTCAGGCACAGAAATCACAGAACACCCTCTATGTGTCTGGTGAGTCTTACCGAATTACAATCAGTAGTGCAGAGTCTAAGATCGGCATAGAGGTAGACGGTGTTAGAACTGGTAATCTTGAAGACTTTCATAGCAAACCGAGATTCAGTGGCATTTCCATTGTAAGCCTGTGTTAGCTGGTCAGAAGAAATTTGGCTTGACGGGCACCTGGGGAGAGAAAACCTTTCATTAGTTTTCAGGTACTGTAATCTAAAGATGAGAACACAATACTGGTACATACTATTAGAGGTGATCAATATATGGGCTGTGCTCATTATATATATATATATATATATATATATATATATATATATATATATATATATATATATATATATATATATATATATATATAGCATGTCTTCATTATTTTATATGTTCAGTATATTATTGTGACATACTCACCAGGCACATCCCCGGACCCTCTTATGTCTAAAATCATCCTATGTCCACTAGGGGCATAGAATGACTGAGAAATGATATCTTGGACTACCTGAGATGGGATTATGTACGTTCGTGAATAGGCGTATCTTGCTGATTTACATATTCTAGGCGGCCAGCGTAAATAGGCAGCTAAGATACGACGGCGTAGGAGAGTTACGCCGGTCGTATCTTAGCAACATTTAAGCGTATGTCACTTTGAGAATACGCTTAAAGATACAACGGCGCAGATTCTGAGTTACGACGGCGTATCTACTGATACGCCGTCGTAACTCTTTATATATCCGACCCTCCATGTTCAGCACACAAACAAGTCTCGTCTCGTTGTGTGCTTGTGAGCAGCTGGAATATCTGATATCTATATCCAGACTAATAGGAAGCGGTATATGAGGGAAGCACTCAAATCGGAGTGTCGGACGTTCTGTTACAATTATAGCTGAAAAAATGTTTCTAATACTCAGCATTAGTCTTCAATTTACATTGTAATAGGTGGGATCATTGTGCCATACACAATAAATGAATACACGCGCTGTGACCCATAATTCTTCACGCCTCGGACCTACTCAGGCCGTGTACACACGGCAGGGAATCTCGACGGGCAGAACACATCGTTCCGCCCGTCAAGGTTCCCTGCCAGCCATCGAAATCGGCGACCCGCCCGTCGGGAATGGCAACCAGCCATTCTTCCAGGCGGGCCGTCGAGGAAATAGAGAGCGTGCTCTCTATTTCTGCTCGACGGGCTTCCCGACGGGAAGCTCACCGAGACCGTACACATGGCCGAGGTCCTCGCTGGAATGCACATTCCAGCGAGGTTCTCGCTGGTTTTCAGCGAGAACCTCGGCCGTGTGTACGCCGCCTCACACCTATACATTTTTCTCCTTAATGTGTTTTCCATTGGAATGAATACCCTGCTTCAAGCCCCCCCCCCCTCCCCCAATTAGAATCTATAGTCCGGTGCCCTGTATGTAGATCAGGGGGCCAAATACATAGATGGAGGGGGTGGTGCTTGTACACCCCTAATGGATGGGCCGCCACTGATGGGATGCATTCTGCACTATACACAGTTTGAGTAAAGCATTAAGAGCTCCTACCAGGGATGTATTCTGGCCTAGGCCAACAAGGCCCAGGCCTAGGGCGGCACTTTGCGGGGGGCGTCCCTCTGTCCTCTTCCCACGGGTCCCTCTCTCCTCTTCCCACGGCGTCCCTCTGTCCGTCACCCACGACAACCCTCTGTTCTTCTCCTAGGGCATCCCTATGTCCTTCACCCACAGCATCCCTCTGTCCTCTTCCCATGAATATGACAGGGGTGTGGCTTTGACAGGAAGGGGTGGGTCATATTTAAATTAGGGGGTGCGCAAGTTTAGTCAGGCCTAGGGCAGCACAAAACCTAAATAGACCTCTGGCTCCTACTCCCCATCAGATTCCATTACACACAGCTACAATGTGCCCAGTGTAGAGCCCTTCAATGGAAAACACATCAAGCCAAAATGCAAGTGTTAATTCAAATCTGCATTGACATTTTGTATCATTTCAAAAGAGCTCTGTAGTTGTATCTTTTATTTTATAATGAATGAGTGGTGGGGGAGAGGATTAGATCCTTGATGTCTTGATGCACAAAGATTGTTGGATTGTCCACCAATCATCATTCTAATGAGTCCGGCGCCGCTGCGTATACCCAAGTTTATGAATCTCTGACGAAGTCGGACCACTTGACCAGATTAGTTCAGAACTTCATGCCAACACTGCAGCAACCAACCTCCTAATGTGATATATTGTTCTCGGCAATTAGAAAGTTATTTCTGTAGTAAACATGTACAAAGAACACAGAGGTCTACTAACCAGTGTACTTACCCGTCCTTAAGAAGATAGTACATTTGGTTGCTTGAATTGGTAGGAGAGGCATAAATATTCACCACTTTGAGTTTAAAGGTGTTGGCATCCAGATCTGGTATGAGCACTGAGAGGTAAATTTTATCTTCAACAGTCAGGGTGTCGGATTCGGAGAGAGGGGTGGTATAGGTGCTCTCTTTATAGGCCATCATTACGGCTGCATAACTTCCATTTCCTGATGGGCTGGTTATTACTGTGGTCCTGGAAAATAGACACACAACAGGTTACCTACCTAGAAACCCTTGCAGGTATGTGGTCATTCACCAATAGGGATGAGCCGAACACCCCCGCGTTCGGTTCCCACCAGAACCGTCGAACAGACCGAACATTTAGAACCCAATTGAAGTCTATGAGACTCGAACGTTTGAATTCAAAAACGATCATTTTAAAGACCAATATTTAAGTTATTGTTGGAAAACGTCTTTGAGAACCCGGGTCTTGCCCCAGGGAACATGTATCAATGGAGCAGGACTTCTGAAAAAAAGACCGTTTTTAAAACTTTTTTCCATTGATACATGTTCCCTCGGGCAAGACCCGGGTTCTCAGAGACGTTTTCACAGGCAAACTATAGACAACCAGCAGGTACAATATTTAAAGGAATTTTTTAATTTTTTTTCTTTTAATTTAAACATTATTAAAATCACTGCTCCAGAAGCAGTGATTTTTTTGATGCTTAAATAAAAAAATTCCTTTAAATATTGTACCTGCTGGGTGTCTATACCTGTGATAACGTCTTTAACGGGCGGAGGACTCCAATATCCAGTCATTTGAATAGGGAATGCGCGTGATCGCGTGCGCGCATCCCAATACTGTCGGTAGCGGCGTGTCACGGAGACACCGCTCGTTACCGACAGGGGTGAACAGCGTCGCAGATGCGCTGTTAACCACGTGATCGGCCGTGATTAAGTCACGGCTGATCAAGCATGGCAACACCCCCAAAGTGCATGGCGCGTGTGAGCGATCGCGCCGCGCGTGCCCGTCGGTGGCAGCGTGTTCCCGGGAACACTGCTCGTCACCGACAATGGTACACAGCCATTGGTCAGGGCTGTGTACCACGTGATCAGCTCTGATCACTAGTGTAAACAAAGAGCTGTAACTAACTGTTACCAGCTCTTCTCCCCTCACACATTGTTTCCAGTGTGGGGAGAGAAGAGCTAGAAGCAGTGAGTTACAGTTCTGTGTTACTGTAGTGTCTGCACAAACACCACATCTGTCCCTTTGCCCCCCCCCCCCAGTTGTCACCAGTCACCTAACAGTCACCCATAAAGGGACTGCCATCAGCGGTGCAACCGCCACCCACCAGTGACCGTACCCTGTCACTGTCACCCACCAGTGACCTGCCCTGTCACCGTCACCCACCAGTGACCTGCCCTGTCACCCGTCACCCACCAGTGACCTGCCCTGTCACCGTCACCCACCAGTGACCTGCCCTGTCATCCCCCGTCACCCACCAGTGACCTGCCTTGTCACCCGTTTATGAAGAAAAATACTAATTTGCTAAATTTTATGACAGAAACAAAGAAAAATTCAATTTTTTCACAAAATCTACCGTCTTTTTTTATTTATAGCGCAAAAAATAAAAAACCCACGAGTGATTAAATACCACCAAAAGAAAGCTCTATTTGTGTAAAAAAAAAGGACGCAATTTTTATTTGGGTACAGTGTTGCATGACTGAGTAATTGTCATTCAAAGTGTGAGAGCCCCGAAAGCTGAAAATTGGTCTGGGTAAGAAGGGGGTTTAAGTGCACTGTATTGAAGTGGTTAAATAGCACAATCACCTGCCTGCCAGTAAATTAGGAAGAACTGATCTATCTAAGCTATACAGTGTATAAATATATGTACAACTCCTGGGATGTATATATATCCTCTACACACTGTAAATTAAGCTAAACTGACTAGCCTGCCTGCTCTATCTATCTATATAAAAAGACAATCTCTCTGTCTCTCTGACTGATCTCTGTTCATCGCCGGAACACACTACACAAGACCACCCAGCAGGCGGCCTTATATAGTGTGGGGCGTGTGCTAAAGCCCTGAACCATAATTGGCCAAAGCCACCCAGGCTTTGGCCAATTATGGCTCTCCGTTTTTTGCACGCAGTGATTGGTCAAGCATGCAGGGTCATAGTGCATGTTTGGCCAATCATCAGCGCACAATGCCGCAGTGAATTATGTCAAGTCGAACATACGTTCGTATCGAACACGGAGCTCATCCCTATTCACCAATGATATTCTACAGAGAACTGACATTATTTCCACTGAGGATACAGAAAGAGCACCCTATTAGATATCTCTTTCGGCTCTGTGTATACTGATGGAAGCAATCAAGCTGATATACCCTGTACAATTTCAAATGGGAAAAAAGGAAACCCCCCTTGCTTGGGACTTTAGAGGCAACAACGACACAAATATCAAATAAAAAGGCATTTATTGTCAAGCCTCGTACACACGCACCGTTTTCTAGGACAAGAAAGCTGCTGGCAGAGCTTTTTGCAGAGAAAACCTTTCGTGTGTATGGTTTCTCGTCGGGAAAACTGCCGGGAATCTTGACGAGAAAAATAGAGAAAAAACATGCGTGTGTACGAGGCTTGTATGCTCACCCCAGATAATGCCTTATTAGGAGAAACGCGTCGGGTAGGGCTCTGCTGATGCCACTGCGTTATTTTGATCCTATTTGCCTTTACTTGTCTTCTTAAATGTGAGTGACCATTTTATATTTTATTTAATAACCACTTAAGGACCGCCTCCTGCACATATACGTCCGCAGAATGGCACGGCTGGGCACAGGCACGTACAGGTACATGCTGTGCTAGTACCCAGCCGTGGGTTGCGGGCGTCCGCGAACCGGTCAGAAGCTCCGGGACCAGGGCCGCCGGATTGGCGGACCCAATCGCCGTTGGAGTGCGGTGATCGGTCCCCGGAGCTGTGTGTAAACACGGCTTCCCCATTCTTCACTGTGGCGGCGTCATCGATCGCATGATCCCTTTTATAGGGAGACACAATCGATGATGTCACACCTACAGCCACACCCCCCTACAGTTGTAAACACACATTAGGGAACACATAACCCCTTCAGCGCCCTCTTGTGGTTAACTCCCAAACTGCAAATGTAATTTTCACAATAAACAATGCAATTTAAATGCATTTTTTGCTGTCAAAATTGTCCGAAGTGTCCGCCATAATGTCGCAGTCACGAAATAAATCGCCACCATTAGTAGTAAAAAAAAAAATTATAAAAATGCAATAAAGCTATCCCCTATTTTGCAAACGCTATAAATTTTGCGCAAACCAATCAATAAATCCTTATTGCGTTTTTTTTTTTTTTACCAAAAATAGGTAGAAGAATACGTATCGGTCTAAACTGAGGAAATGTATTTTTTTATATATTTTTGGGGGACATTTATTGGCGTCCTTTTTTCCCTCAAATAGAGCTTTCTTTTGGTGGTATTTGATCACCTCTGCGGTTTTTATTTTTTGCGCTATAAACAAAAATAGAGCGACAATTAAAAAAAAAAATCAATATTTTTTACTTGTTGCTATAATAATTATCCCCCAAAATATATATATATTTTATATTTAGGCCGATATGTATTCTTCTACATATTTTTGGTAAAAAAAATCGCAATAAGCGTTTATCGATTGGTTTGCGCAAAATTTACAGCGTTTACAAAATAGGGGATAGTTTTATGGCAAAATGTTTGCTCAAAATGTATAATGTTTACAAAATAGGGGATAGTTTTAATTCATTTTTATTAATATTTTTTTTTTTACTACTAATGGCGACGATCAGCGATTTTTTTCATGACTGCGACATAATGGCGGACACATCGGACAATTTTGACACATTTTTGTGAACATTGTCATTTTCACAGCGAAAAGTGCTATAAAAATGCACTGATTACTGTGAAAATTACAAATTGCAGTTTAGGAGTTAACCACTAGGGGGCACTGTAGGGGTTAAGTGTGACCTCATGTGTGTTTCTAACTCTAGGGGGGTGGGGCTGGACGTGTGACATCAGTGATCGTCTTTCCCTATATCAGGGAACAGACGATCAGTGACATTACCACAATAAAGAACGGGGAAGGTGTGTTCACACGATCGGGTCTGCGGGTCTTACGGGCGTTGTCATGGAGATTCGGACCGGGTCGCGAGCACACCGCCGGCAGCGCACCTCGCGACCCCACGGCTGGTCACTTAAAGAGGACGTACAGGTACGTGCTTGTGCCCAGCCGTGCCATTCTGCCGACATATATGGGCGTGAAGGGGTCCTTAAGTGGTTAATGTGAGATCTGGGGTCAAAAAGACATCACATCTGACATTTACAGTTAAAGCGGAGTTCCACCCTTAAAATCACTTTGTTTCATTACATCCAGCATACTGGCGTCAGTATGCTGTTTTTTTTTTTTTTTTTAATGCACGTACTTACTTTATATAAAATCATTGAATTTCAGGCGCACCGCGGAATGTCACCACTATAAGGCGTCACGCCTTCCGGAAACAGCTGATTAGCATTCGGCTTTTCTCGGCGCCTGCGCACAGACCCAGGAGCTGACTGCACAGGCGCCGAAAATAGCCGGTCCTAGTTCGGGTTTTTCCGGAGGGCGTGACGCGGCTATATACGGTGCCTGCGCAGTCAGCTCCTGGGTCTGTGCGCAGGCGCCGAGAAAAGCCGGATGCTAATCGGCTGTTTCCGGAAGGCGTGACGCCTTATAGTGGCGACATTCCGCGGTGCGCCTGAAATTCAATGATTTTATATAAAGTAAGTACGTGCATTAAAAAAAACAAAAAAACAGCATACTGGCGCTGACGCCAGTCTGCTGGATGTAATGAAACAAAGTGATTTTAAGGGTGGAACTCCGCTTTAAATGCAATGAAAAAATAAATTTTCCTCAATAAAAAAAAATGTGTCCCTTAAAGGCTGTTGGGCGGTAGTGACGTTTGACGTCACCTCCATCATCCAATGGCATTAAGTTGAGCGAGGGGCATCATTACCTCACTCGACTTTCTGCCTCTGAACTGGTAACCTTTAGACATTTTTAAAACGTCGCCTATGGAGATTTTTATGTCAAAGTCTGTCGCCATTCCAGGAGCGGGCGCAATTTTGAAGCGTGACATGTTGGGTATCAATTTACTCGGCGCAAAATTATATTTTCACAAAATATAACAAAAGAAAATTGGACTAACGTTACTATTTTCTTATTCGCTGCGCAAATACGGTATGACAAAGTATTGCAATGACCGCCATTTTATTCTCTACGGGGTCTGAAAAAATATATATAATGTGTAATGGGAGGGCCGTGGTACCCAGAAGCTCTTACACAGATTGAGCCAGGAAATAAGGGACATATGTTGGATTATTTTAACATGGGACTGTAATCCACAATATATTTAAGAATGCCTGCAAGAACTAATTACGGGTTGTTGATTGTGAACCCAACAGGTCAAAAGAAGAGTGACTCAGTCATGTGGGAACACAGACTGTTAAGGGGGTAATTAAGTCTGCTACTGTCATGTAAACTAACCTTAGTCTGGCTTCTAAAGACCTTTTTTTGTGTGATGCTAATTAACAGTGTATTGTGTGAATTTCTATTGAGGATAAATGTGTATTGTATAGCAGGTGAGAAGAGCTGGAGTCATGATGTCTGACTTGTCAGCTGTAGCTTATTAGCTCATGTGGATTGTGTCAGACCCCGTGCCAGAAAGTCTACCGAAGATGTGTATTGGAGGCTCGTTAGGAAGCATTGTGTAATGTTGTGGGTGGAGTTGAGTCATTGTTCATATTTGGTTGCTGACCGTATATAGAGAGCCTGAGTTTACCATTAAACTATCTATTCGTTTTGAACCAGAGAACAGAGCTGTGTGGCTCGTTTCTGGGGAATCCTATGGGCCGTGTTCCTCTGCTGGATTGTGGAGTGTCGATAAGCTGTCGTGGGTTGGTGGAATGAAATATCGTAAACGGAGTTAACCTCTGACCGTTACCTGATGTCTGGGGCTTTTTCCAGCCAGCACAAAAAGACGGACCGCTTACACAAGAGTGGGTGCTAGAATGCAATATCAGAGGAAATAACTGGCATGGATTCCTGAAAGACCGACATGATGTAATAATAATTACCCGATCACTGGCTTCAGAGTCACATTAAGAATGACATTTATATTCAGAGGGTAGGAGCAGGAAATATTCATGGCAACGTCGTTTGTTATTCGGATTGGATACGTCTTGGCAAAAAAAGACAGCTGATTACTGTAGGTGACGTGAGAGGAATTTACCTGTAGAGAGAAGAAGCACAGAAGTCATCAGACAGGGAAAGAAAACCTCCATACAGTAATCTGCACATTACCAAATCGTTACTAATAATGTCGGTTTATTCTCTGACGGGTCAAAAAGGGAAGGCTAAAGCAGAACTCCGGCCCAAAACAAACAGATAAAAATGAAGAGCACAAAGATAAAATAACAAAAGGAGCTTTTACTGCAATATTCAACTTAAATGCAGAGATTTCCCCTGAGGTACTTTTTTGTTGCCATTTTCTCTGCTCACTTTGATGGCCGGTATCATTCAACCCATTTTCTCTGAGCCTAGGTCCCCCCAGGGGTGGATCCAGTGGGGGCAATTGCCACCCCCGAGAAATTTGTTGCAGGCCGCGGGTTTCTCCACGGGCAGACGGGCCAGGCGGCGCGGTTTGCGGGTGGTCAGTGCGGTTTGCGGGCGGGCGGGCGGGCCAGGCTGCCGGGTCAGTATGTGGGTGGCTCAGCGCGAGCCACAATCAGCTAGTGTAACAGTTACCTTCACTAATAGACAGGCGCTTTCAGCACCGTAATGCGTTCCATGCTGGAACGCATACGGCGCTCACGCAATGATGTCATCGCCCGGGGCCGCCCTGCGTTCCAGCGTGGAACGCGAAAGTGCACCGTGCACCACGCCGGTCCTTTCACTACTATTGCCTACAGCTGTTCACTGCTGATAAAGGCATTCAGGAAACACATGAACAGCGTTCTATTATTGTCAGCCGTAGCTCGGCCTAAGCTACAGACATGGTTGCCTTTACTCCCCATTCCGGAACACCGCTCCAGCCTCAACTACAAGTGACAATCTGCAACATGTGGCAGGTGATATGGCAAGTGACAATCTGCATCTGGTGACAGGCAAGTGACAATCCACAAGGTGAGGCAGGTGACGTGGTAAGTGACAATTCGCAATGTGTGGCAAGTAGGGATGAGCCGAACACCCCTGGGTTCGGTTCGCACCAGAACCTGCGAACAGACCAAAAGTTTGTGTGAACTTTAGAACCCTGTTAAAGTCAATGGGACTCGAACGTTTGAAATCTAAAGTACTAATTTTAACCACTTAAGACCCGGACCAATACGCTGGCAAATGACCCAAGGGGTTTTTGCGATTCGGCACTGCGTCGCTTTAACAGACAATTGCGCGGTCGTGCGACGTGGCTCCCAAACAAAATTTGCGTCCTTTTTTTCCCACAAATAGAGCTTTCTTTTGGTGGTATTTGATCACCTCTGCGGTTTTTATTTTTTGCGCTATAAACAAAAATAGAGCGACAATTTAAAAAAAAATGCAATATTTTTTACTTTTTGCTATAATAAATATCCCCCAAAAATATATAAAAAAACATTTTTTTTCCTCAGTTTAGGCCGATACGTATTCTTCTACATATTTTTGGTAAAAAAAATCGCAATAAGCGTTTATCGGTTGGTTTTCGCAAAATTTATAGCGTTTACAAAATAAGGGATAGTTTTATTGCATTTTTATTAATTATTTTTTTTTTACTACTAATAGCGGCGATCAGCGATTTTTTTCGTGACTGCGACAATATGGCGGACACTTCGGACAATTTTGACACATTTTTGGGACAATTGTCATTTTCACAGCAAAAAATGCATTTAAATTGCATTGTTTACTGTGGAAATGACAGTTGCAGTTTGGGAGTTAACCACAGGTGGCGCTGTAGGGAATGTGTGACCTAATGTGTTGTGTTTACTACTGTAGGGGGGTGTGGCTGTAGGTGTGACGTCATCGATCGCGTCCCCCTATTACAGGGATGACGCGATCGATGCTCCGGCCACAGAGAAGCACGGGGAAGCCGTGTGTACACACGGCTCTCCCCGTTCTTCCGCTCCAGGGACGGATCGCCGCACTGCAGCGGCGATCGGGTCCGCGAATCCCGCGCTCCCGGTCCTGGAGCTTCGGACCGGGTCGCGGGCGCGCGCCCGCGGGCGCGCGCCCGCGACCCACGGCTGGGTACTAAAACCAACGTATATATACGTTGATGTGCCCAGCCGTGCCATTCTGCCGACGTAAATATGCAGTAGGCGGTCCTTAAGTGGTTAAAGGCTAATATGCAAGTTATTGTCCTAAAAAGTGTTTGGGGACCCAGGTCCTGCCCCAGGGGAGTGTTTGGGGACCCGGGTCCTGCCCCAGGGGACATGTATCAATGCAAAAAAAGTTTTAAAAAACTGCCGTTTTTTCAGGAGCAGTGATTTCAATAATGCTTAAAGTAAAACAATAACATTGAAATATTCCTTTAAATTTTGTACCTAGGGGGGTGTATAGTATGCCTGTAAAGTAGCGCTTGTTTCCTGTGCTTAGAACTGTCCCTGCACAAAGTGTAATTTCTGAAGGACAAAAGTCATTTAAAATCACTCGTGGCTACAATTAATTGTCGGATACCAGCAATACAGAGAAAAGTCATTCATAAAAAAAGAATGCGTGGGGGTCCCCCCAAATTCAATTACCAGGCCCTTCGGGTCTGGTATGGATTTTAAGGGGAACCCTGCGTGAAATAAAATAAAAAATTATGTAGGGTTCCCCCCAAATATCCATTCCAGATACTTCAGGTCTGGTATGGATTTTAAGGGGAACTCCACCCCAAATTTTAAAAAAAAGTGCCATGGACCCCCACACACTTTTTTTTTTATTATGAATGACTTTTCTCTGTATTGCCGGGAGCCGACAATTCATTATAGCCGCGAGTGATTTTAAATTACTTTTTTTCCTTCAGAAATTATACTTTGTGCAGGGACAGTTCTAAGCATGGGAAACAAGCACTACTTTACAGGCGTATTATACACCCCCCCCTAGGTACAAAATTTAAAGGAATATTTCACTTTTATTGTTTCACTTAAAGGAATTATTAAAATCACTGCTGCCAAAAAGAAAACTGTTTTTAAAACTTTTTTTTTTTGCATTGAAACATGTCCCCTGGGGCAGGATCCTGGTCCCCAAAGACTTATTACAATAACTTGCTGTGACGGTAGTAGAACATATCCCCGTCAAGCATTCCCTTCTTCTCTAATAAAATAAATCACCCAATATTCCATGAGTAGGAATATCCTGGAATCGCCGAATAATCCATACATGAGCCAAGGCTTAATGCTGGATGTAAACAGGACACACTTTATTGAAAGTACACAGCACACTTTTATACAGGATTTGGAACATCCCGCCCCCAACAACCGCTTTCTTATTGGTCCTTTTTAGAGTCTCGGCAGTTCCCCATCAGGTCCACCTAACCATGCAAATGAGGACTTGAAAATGAGGTCAGAAAGGCTTGAATAGCAAGACTGCTATGTGTATTCAGACAAAAGCCCCAGGGGGGCAATCAATGTACACAATAGCCAGCCACAGAACAATGGAAACGTCTGGACAAGGCAGAAGACATCCACACCTGATAATCAATTCAATTAGCCTTTAGGACAGAGAGCTGGCCGGTGGTGGACATTAGCATTCACATTCCTTTAGACCAGGGGTCTCCAAACTTTTCAAACAAAGGGCCACTTTATTGCCCTTCAGACTTTAGGAGGGCCGGATTGGGGCCAGCAAGGGAAGAAAATGTCATGGGCCCAGCATCAGTGAGAACAAATATGGCCTCAGGGTTGGTGGTCAATAGGAAAAGGAGTATTCCCCCTATTGGTAGGAGGAATAGTATCCCATCATTGGATAATATAGTGCCCCATTGTTGGTGTCAGTGGGAGGAATAGTGCCTCATGTCAGTGGGAGGAATTGTGCCCCAAGGGCTGGATAAAGGCTAGCAAAGGGCCACATCTGGCCCTCGGGCCACAGTTTGGAGACCCCTGCGTTAGACAATGATATTCTAATTGAATTCACACAATTAGGTCTTTCAAAAGCCTGTCCCACTTAGCATATCAACAGCTTATTACACAGAGGAATGAGCCCTCTTATTGACCGGTTGTGGTTTAGAATAAGCCAACAACTTTTAATATTTCAAGATATCCTGCCATACATGATTTATCAGTAATGTCCCATCTCATAGAATTTATGATATAATTTCTTAGTCACCCTATGGCCCTATTGGACATAAGGTGACCCTAGACATAGGAGAATCTAAGTCTGTCACACTTGCATATTAGCCTTTAAAATTAGCACTTTAGATTTCCAACGTTCGAGTCCCATAGACTTTAACAGGGTTCAAAATTTCACACGAATTTGCCGCGAACACCCCAAATAGTTTGCTGTTCGTTGAACAGGCAATGTTCGAGTCAAACATGCGTTCTACCCGAACTCAAAGCTTATCCCTCGTGGCAAGTGACAATCCACAACGTATGGCAGGTGACGTGGCAAGTGACACACTCGGGGCTCCCACTGATTCTGCATTATGGTGAGTTGAACCATTTCATTTTATATTCCAATGTAATAATATAAATAATGCACTTCAATCATCCTGACACCACAACAACCTGGGTGCCGGGATGATTAAAGCACCAACACCAGCCATTTCCCAGATAAATTGCCCACAAAAAAAAAACATATTTTCTGGCAGTGCCCCTCCAGAGTCAAGATCCACCCCTGGGTCCCCCTGGACCACCCATCCTCAGCCTGGGACTGGACAGTGAAAGAAGAAGGACTGATGAGCTCATCTCTCTGTCACTCTGTTCTCTCTACCAACATACTCTTTGTCAGCTTATAACTAACTGGTTACTTGTGTTGCTTCTCTTTCTCCCGGCCTGAGTTGTACAAGGACTGCAAGAGGCTGAACCCAAATCACATTGAGGTACTTAGAATGCTTGTATTAAAAAAAAAATAATGATGAAAATCAATAGAGAGCATTGTTATTTGTGTCAGGGTCCAGCTCCCTCTTGTGGGTTTCTCCTTTAACTGCAAGAGAGACATCCATCCATCCTAGGCTGTGTGCGTCTTTTCAAACACACAGAGCCCAGCAAGCCACACCCCTGCTTCCTCCTCCCAGGCAGCTGCAGGTGCCAATCACACCCCTTCCTTCACTTTCTCATCTACAAATGGCAGTTCAGGGAATGGGGCAGACTTGGAGGACCTGGTGAAGGTCACAAGGAGCAAGGGCAAAAGACTCTTTTAAAGACACAACAAGGGTTCTACTCCATCTCTATTCCATTAAAACTCGAAATTCTCACATTTTTGTCTATACAGACTTTATTGTATCTGTTTTTACTTCTCTTGTATAACAAACAGTCAGACGGTGTCAGGAGAACTTACCGCAGGAACCGTGTTACAGAGAGAACTTGTCATTGGGCGATGAATGGCCATCTCTGATTTTCCATCCACCAACTCCCTTACTGCGAAGCACTGTGGGTCGGTGCCGTTCAGTCTGATATCAGACGTATTATAACCTTGTCTTTCCAACCAACATTTTGACACTTGTATATTGAACTTTACTCCAGTACAAGTAAAATTTGGAGATGGACGGCTTCCTGGAAAAAAAAGAGTGAATTCATTCAGGATTTCTGAGATATACATTATACACTGTAGTGCTCCCTTACATTGGTGATCAGCATAGTACCCCCCTTACATTGATGATGAGTGTAGTTCCCCCTTACATTCCCCCCGCCAGCACTGCCACTCATCCCAACTCCCCACCAGCACTGCCACTCATCTCAACTCCCCACCGGCACTGCCACTCATCCCAACTCCCACCAGCACTGCCACTCATCTCAACTCCCTGCCAACACTGCCACTCATTCCAACTCCCCACCGGCACTGCCACTCATCCAAACTCCCCACCAGCACTGCCACTCATCTTAACTCCCCGCCAGCACTGCCACTCATCCCAACTCCCCACCAGCACTGCCACTCATCTCAACTCCCCACCGGCACTGCCACTCATCCCAACTCCCCACCAGCACTGCCACTCATCCCAACTCCCCACCAGCACTGCCACTCATCTCAACTCCCCACCGGCACTGCCACTCATCCCAACTCCCACCAGCACTGCCACTCATCTCAACTCCCTGCCAACACTGCCACTCATTCCAACTCCCCACCGGCACTGCCACTCATCCAAACTCCCCACCAGCACTGCCACTCATCTTAACTCCCCGCCAGCACTGCCACTCATCCCAACTCCCCACCAGCACTGCCACTCATCTCAACTCCCCACCGGCACTGCCACTCATCCCAACTCCCCACCAGCACTGCCACTCATCTCAACTCCCTGCCAACACTGCCACTCATTCCAACTCCCCACCGGCACTGCCACTCATCCAAACTCCCCACCAGCACTGCCACTCATCTTAACTCCCCGTCAGAACTGCCAGTCATCCCAACTCCCCACCAGCACTGCCACTCATCTCAACTCCCCACCGGCACTGCCACTCATCCCAACTCCCCACCAGCACTGCCACTCATCTCAACTCCCCACCGGCACTGCCACTCATCCCAACTCCCCACCAGCACTGCCACTCATCTCAACTCCCTGCCAACACTGCCACTCATTCCAACTCCCCACCGGCACTGCCACTCATCCCAACTCCCCACCAGCACTGCCACTCATCTCAACTCCCCGCCAGCACTGCCACTCATCTCAACTCCCCCACCGGCACTGCCACTCATCCCAACTCCCCACCAGCACTGCCACTCATCTCAACTCCCCACCAGCACTGCCACTCATCCCATTCCCCACCAGCACTACCACTCATCTCAACTCCCCACCAGCACTGACACTCATCCCAACTCCCTGCCAAAACTGCCACTCATCCCAACTCCCCACCGGCACTGCCACTCATCCCAACTCCCCACCAGCACTGCCACTCATTTTAACTCCTCACCAGCACTCCCCACAGGCCTGCCACTCTGATCCCAACTCCCTGCCACCTGCCACACATGCCACTCTCATCCCAACTCCCCACAGGCACTGCCACTCATTTCCCAAACTCCAGCCACCAGCACTGCCACTCATCCCAACTCCCCACCAGCACTGTCACTCATTTCAAATCCCAGCCAGCACTGCCACTCATCCCAACTCCCCACCAGCACTCAACTCCCCACCAGCACTGCCACTGCCACTCATCTCAACTCCCCACCGGCACTGCCACTCATCCCAAGTCCCCACCAGCACTGCCACTCATCCCAACTCCCCACCAGCACTGCCACTCATCCCAACTCCCCACCAGCACTGCCACTCATCCCAACTCCCCACCAGCACTGCCACTCATCCCAACTCCCCACCGGCACTGCCACTCATCCCAACTCCCGCCAGCACTGCCACTCATCCCAACTCCCGCCAGCACTGCCACTCATCCCAACTCCCGCCAGCACTGCCACTCATCCCAACTCCCGCCAGCACTGCCACTCATCCCCTTCCCCCCACCACCAAGGAGTAAGAGAAGGAATAAAATAGAGAATACATGGAAGGGAGTGGAAAAGAGGGGGAGGAACAAAGAAAAGAGGAGAGCAAGAAGATAGGGATGGGGGGGGGGATTACATAGAGAGAGATAAAATGGAAAGAAAGGAGAACAGAGAGAAAGAGTGGTACATCATAAATTGTACCATAAGGGGTTTTAAGATTGTAGGAGTAGAAGAGACTCAGGGAGTGCTAAATGCCCGTGGGTTAGGGCCGCAAATTACTTGTCTTGCTTTGGATGCCGACAACCCACACTACAGAATTTTTTTTTTTACTGTAAGGGGTCCCCACAACTTGTGAAATTTTATCAAGGGGTCACGGCACTAGAAGGGTTGGGCACCCTTGCACTAGACCATTGTGACTATTTTATTATAGTATACCATACCTGGTGTAAATGTGTAGAACGTTGAATTGCACTGGCAGGTATTAGTACTATTGTTACAAATCTCATCAGGAGCACAGGTTTCATTTCCACAGGACTGAGACGCAGCCACTGGAGAGACAGAAAAATAAAACATTAAAGTACATCCCGTGTTCCTGTGTGGAGGTCTAAACAGATCTCAAATCCGACTACAATGTAACACAATGATCAACATAAATAAATCAGCGATAATCTCCGGTTTGTTTCAAAGTGTTCAACAACAATCCCATTTGTGTCAGACTTCTACAACTTGTATCCACATGTTACAAACTTGTTTCAAAAGTGTTACAATTTATAAACAAAGTGCTCAAAGTGTTGTATTCCCCCGTGTTCATGAATAAGGACAGGTTCACATATTCCGTGGGTGCGAGAATGCGTGTGAATTGCACACATTCCGGCACCTGCAGGCAAACTGTGCTGCTATTTAGCAGATGCACAGGGCTGCTATTAATTCTTACAGTAATTCATTTTTTGTTATATCTGTTGATCCTGCCAGAAATGTAAAGCTTCCATTTGTACTCTGCAGTCTTATTTTAAACAGCATTCTCAGTCCTGCCCAGTTTTCATGGGTGAGACCCCCCCTACAGCTACAGAGACCCCTTCCTTCTATGTTATGTGGATGGCAAAAGGTGTTTTGTGGTCCTAAGGCAATAACACTGCTTGTTCATAGACACAATATGGAGAGTGGGCGATGTAACAGGAAGGCTGGCAGGATCACCAGGTGGAAAAAAATGTGAAAAAACAAAACTAAAGCAGCTACCACTAGGACCAGTAAGCTGCAATATATTATGTGTCCATTCTCTGGTTTATATACACTTCAATTAGAGAACGGATCTCCCTCACTCTTGTTCTGTCCATTGTACCCTCTAATTTCTGGGGAACGATCGCTGGCTCTGTATTCCACAAGTGTTTTTTTTAAAGTAAAAGGTGATAAATTACACTCACCCGCCATGACAGCGCACAGTACAGAGAGCAGCAGTGTTGTCTTCATGGTGATCAGGGACCCTAGAAAATATTTCCTATATGAGTAACCAATTTCTGTGTGCGATTTAGCAAAAAAAAATAAACAATAATAATAAAAATAGAAAAGGTCTTACAGAGTTTTTCATTATTTTATGTGTAGTTTTTTTTACAGTAAAAGTCAAAATAAATAAAAATAAAAACAAAAGGAAAAAAGTAACAAACATCCATATATGTGACAATATTATTATTATTATACAGGATTTATATAGCGCCAACAGTTTATGCAGCGATTTACAATATATATTCATCAAGAATATTATTTATAGACAAATATATTTCTATCTCTTTCTTTCTCTCTCTATAGATTATATATATATATATATATATATATATATATATATAAAATCTATAGAGAGAGAGAGAGATAGATAGATAGATAGATAGATAGATAGATAGATAGATAGATAGATAGATAGATAGATGTATAGATATATTCATCTCTCTCTCTCTCTCTCTCTCTCTCTCTCTAGATATATATATATATATATATATATATATATATATATATAAAGAGAGAGAGAGAGAGAGAGAGAGAGAGAAAGAGATGAATATATCTATACATCTATCTATCTATCTAATAGTGTTGAGCAGAATACGCCATATTCGATTTCGCGATATATCTCGAATATATAGTCGAATATTCGAGATATATTCGCTAAATACGAATATTCGTGATATTTTTTGGAAATTAAATTATTGCGAATTTTCGCTATTGCGAATGCGAATTGCGAATGCGAAATTTCGAGAAATGCGGAATGGAGCACTCTGATTGGCTCAGAATATTCGTGATATTTTACAATACAAAATAATTGCGAATATTCGAGAAATGCGGAAGGAGCACTCTGATTGGCTCAGAATATTCGTGATATATTACAATACACAATAATTGCGAATATTCGAGAAATGCGGAAGGAGCACTCTGATTGGCTCAGAATATTCGTGATATATTACAATATAAAATAATTGCGAATATTCGAGAAATGCGGAATGGAGCACTCTGATTGGCTCAGAATATTCGTGATATATTACAATATAAAATAATTGCGAATATTCGAGAAATGCGGAAGGAGCACTCTGATTGGCTCAGAATATTCGTGATATATTACAATACACAATAATTGCGAATATTCGAGAAATGCGGAAGGAGCACTCTGATTGGCTCAGAATATTCGTGATATATTACAATATAAAATAATTGCGAATATTCGAGAAATGCGGAATGGAGCACTCTGATTGGCTCAGAATATTCGTGATATATTACACTACAAAATAATTGCGAAATTTCGAGAAATGCGGAATGGAGCACTCTGATTGGCTCAGAATATTCGTGATATATTACAATATAAAATAATCGCGCGATATCGCTATTGCCGAATAATCGCATTGCGATTTTTCGGCAATATAAAATGAGCGCTGCAGCTACTCGGCCCAAGGTCTCTAATCATACCAGCAATGCTTTTAGACGTCGATGGGGATCTCTAGGATGTGATCTGTTCTAAAAAAAAAATTGAAAACATTCGAATATTCGAAATAGCGAATATTCGCCGCGATATTCGTGTTATTCGCGAATACTCGAATATGCAATATTCGTAGCGAATATTCGCAATGCGAATATTCGTGAGCAACACTACTATCTATCTATGTATCTAGATATATATATATATATATATATATATAATGTATAATTTTATAATGTATAATTTTCTATAATTAATGATATAATAATTCTAAATATTATTATATATTAATGTATAACTATCAATAATCAATAAGATTCAAATATGTAAAGCAATACAGTAAAATCCATTAGAACACAAAATAAATACAAACAAAAAAAAATCTATTTATGCTACAATATTCATTATTTGTATATGTAACATACCAAACCTAACAATATTTGAGAATAATATAAATGTAATTATTATATATATTAATTTATATTACAAACAAACAATAAGATTCAAATCTGTAATAATAAACTGTTGAGGTGACCATACACAGTAGGAGATGATTGTACTTTCCCCTGTAGATCTTATTCAGTAGAAGGTTCTGCCTGATTGGATACAAATCAAATCCCTAGTAGTCCTTACGTAACGTTACATGGTTTTGGTAAATCTACTCATCACCACACACACGTTGACTGTTCAATTTTCATTTGATCTTCCAACAATTGTCTATTAGATAAACAATGATTGGATAGTAAGTCCTTATATTGCAATTAAATATGTTACAAAGGCAGCAACTCAGAGCGCAATGAAGCTAAAGAATGATGATGATAACCAGCCAACCAGCAATCCCAAAATGAAGAGCCACCAATGGCCGCCTCCATCATTATCTCATGATATTCCCTACCTTTAAGAAGATTGTACAATCACATTGTAAGGTGTATGACCTGTTTTAGAAATGTATAGTTTATCCTGATTGTCTGCTATGATGCCGCGTACACACCACCGTTTTTCGGGTTGTAAAAAATTATGTTTTTTTATGTCAACGATCGTGTGTGGGCTCCAGAGCATTTTTCACAATGTAAAAAATGGGCATTAAAAATTTCGAACGTGCTCTAATCTTTCATGTAGTTTTTAACGTTGTTGTTTTTTTTTGTTACGTTGTAAAAAATGGTCGTGTGTGGGCTTTAACGACGTGAAAAACCTGCGCATGCTCAGAAGCGAGTTATGAGACGGGAGCGCTCGTTCTGGTAAAACTACCGCTCGTAATGGAGTAAGCACATTTATTGCGCTGTAACAGACAGAAAAGCGTATATCGTCTCTTACTAACGCAAAATCAGCTAAAAGCAGCCCCAAGAGTGGCGCCATCCGCATGGAACTTCCCCTTTATAGTGCCGTCGTACGTGTTGTATGTCACCGCGCTTTGCTAGAGCATTTATTTTTTAACGGTCTGGGGGGGGGGGGGGGGCCGTTTTAATAATGGAGTTGAAAAAAAATTGTTTTTTTCCTAGAGGCCGAAAAACGCGAATCGTCTTTTACTAACAAGGAATTCAGCAAAAGCGGCCCCAAGAGTGGCGCCATCCAAATAGAACTTCCCCTTTTTTTCACGATTGTGTGTAGGCAAGACCGTTTTAATGATCGGGTTGAAAAAACGTATTTTTTTCCAGACCATTAAAAACGTCATTTTTTACAACCCGAAAAACGGTCGTGTGTACGCAACATCAGTTGCAAATGACTTAGAAATCACGGCCCAGATTCACAGAGCAATTACGCCTGTCTAACTGGTGTTAGACAGGAGTAATTTCAAATTTCGCGCGCCGTATCACTAGTTTGAATCCTCAAACCATGATACGGCGGCTTCGGGCTTCGATCCGAGAGGCTTACGTCTTCGTAAGCCTTCGGATCTACGCTGCGATATTTTTGCGGCCGCTGGGAGGAGTTCGCGTCGTTTTGATGCGTCGGGATATGCAAATTAGTTTTTACGGCGATCCACGAAGATACGAGCGGTCTTCGCAATCGCTTACGTCTATTTTTTTTTTACGTACTGTTAGACCAGCTTTTTGCTGGTCTAACGGTGCGTAGCCCATGTTAAGTATGGCCGTCGTTCCCGCGTCGAATTTAATTATTATTATTTTTTTTACGTAAGTCGTTCGGGAATAGAAATGTCCGTAAACGACGCTACTCAAACAACGAATGACGTAACGACGTGATTTCGCGCAATGCACGGCGGGAAATTTGCGAACGGAGCATGCGCAGTTCGATCGCCGCGGGAACGCGCCTATTTTAAATGCTTCACGCCCCCTATGGATTGCGACGGGAGAAATACACTACGCCGCCGTCGTTTACTGGACAAAATCTACCTGGATTCCACGTAGAGCCAGGTAAAAAACGGCGGCGTAGTGTATTTCTGATACGCTACGATAATCTAATTCTCTCTGAATCTGGCCCCACATTTTTATACTCACCGACAAATGTGGTGTGGAAATGTTCCGGGTCTGCAAGAGGCTTCCAACAACTCGATGTTCTTCCAACAACTCGATGTTCTTCCAACAACTCGATGTTCTTCCAACAAGTTAGTTGAGTTTTGCCACCTTTAGGAAAGACAGTTGGGTAGCGGTGGTGGAGGGTCTGTGTACAATTACCGGTCGCTCAGCTACTTATATACTCATCGGTCCAGATGGAATGCCATGCGTCTGTCATTCAAAGAATCCAGAAGGTGGAGATGACGTTGGAGTAAATGGGCCTCGCCCAGGCAGGACTTAGCCCCGAGCTCTCACTGTTTAAAGTATTTGTAAACCTTGTTCTTTTTTTTCTTTTTTTTAAATAACAAACATATCATACTTACCTCCACTGTGCAGCTCGTTTCGCACAGAGTTGCCCCGAACTTCATCTTCTGGGGTCCCCCGGCGGTGCTCACGGCTCCTCCTCGCATCGGTAAACCCACTAGGAGAAGCGCTTTCCCAGGGGGTTACCTTGCGGGCGCGCTCCCTAGTCCAGCATTTGCATCCATAGAGACATAGGGCCAGATTCAGGTAGAGTTAGGCTGGAGTATCTGTGATACTCCAGCCTAACTGTCACTTTAAGCCGGCGTTTCTGTTTTCTGTAACCAGAAAACAAGAAACGCCGGGTTGGAGTTCCGATGCGATCGGCGTAATTGAATTTCGCCATCGCATCGCGAATTTAATTTAAAAATGGCGCCGGGGGCGTTCCCGCTGATTTACGCTGAAAAAATATGTTAATCAGCGGGAATCGTCAATTCACGATCATATTCGGGCGCGACGCAGTGACTTTCCGACGTTTCCGTAAGCGATACGCGGCGTAAAGATAAAGCAGCCCCCTAGTGGAGTATCCTATGTTAAGTATAGCTGTCGTCATCGCGTCGAAAAAAAAAAAATTGCGTCGCTTGCGTAAAACGTCCATGAATGGGGATTTGACGTCATTGATGTTCACTGACAGAATTTGGAGCATGCGCACTGGGATGCATTGACAGTCGACGCATGCGCAGTACGTTCGCCGCGGGATCGCACTTATTTTAAATAATACACGCCCCGTACCCGCCCAATTTGAATTCCGCCGGCTCATTTGCGATACGCTGCCGCAACTTTAGGAGCAAGTGCTTCATGAATAACAGCACTTGCTCCTAAAATTTCGGCAGAGTAACGTAAATGAGAAACGTTACTCCAGAGCAAAGATGCTCCAATCTACCTGAATCTGGCCCATAGAGTGCCGGACTCGGCCCTGGAACCCACATCATTGGATTTGATTGACTGCAGCAGGAGCCAATGGCAGCGCTGCTATCAATCTATCCAATCAAGAGCTGGGACCCCGGACAGAGAGGTACAGCGTGTCTCTGCCGAGGGAACGAATGGGCTCAGGTGACTAAAACAATGGAGGGCAGGTCAGTGTTAGAAGTAATTTCACCTTAATGCGTAGGATGCATTAGAGCACTAAATATAAAATAAGGGCCAGATTCACGTAGAATCCGCGGCGGCGTAGCGTAAGCCATTTACACTACGCCGCAACTTACTGGAGCAAGTGCCGTATTCTCCAAGCACTTGCTCCGTAGTTTGCGGCGGCGTAGTGTAAATGGCCCGGCGTATCCCCGCGTCATTCAAAGGGGGCGGCTTGTATTTAAATTAAGCGCGCCCCCGCGCCGATCGAAGTGCGCATGCGTTGGCTGTAAAAATAGCCCAGTGCGCATGCTCCAGCTCACGACGGAAAACGTCAATGAAGCCGACGTGAGCGTCATTGACGTAAAGTCCTATTCGTGAACGACTTACTAAAACGACGTAACCGACAGAAAAAGACGACGCTGACCCGACGCCATACTTAACCTGGCATACGACGGAACTTCGTAAGCCTACCCCTCATATAGCAGGGGTAGGTTTACGCTTACGGAAACGACTTAAACGACGACGGGACGGCGTAAAAATGTTCGGTAATCGGCGTATTAGGTTTATTTGCATAGGCAAATGAGAAATCAATGTAAACGCCACCTAGCGGCTAACGAAGGAATTACATCTAAGATCCGACAGTGTAAGTGTCTTACCCCTGTCGGATCTTCGCCGTATCTATGCGTAAGTGATTCTAGGAATCACACGCATAGATACCCGGGAAAAAAAAACAGAGATACGACGATGTTTCCTGCGATACACCATCGTATCTCTTTTGAGAATCTGGCCCTAAATAATTATTTGAAAAAATATTTATTTATAAAAGTTAAAAATGAGAGAAATAGAGAAAATCCATCCAATGATGCAATACAGTTTCAAGAAGGTGCAAGCTGAAAAATTCTCTCTACATGTTTTGCCACAATTAGTAGCTTCCTCAGGAGAATTACATTTATCAGGCACTGTCTACTGGAAATAAAAAATGTGAAAGAAATACAAATGTAATGTTTGTTTCACATTTTTGTACTTTTGTATTGTTTTGTAATTTTATGTATTGTTCTCTTTTCTTATTTCCAGTAGACAGTGCCTGATAAATGTAATTCTCCTGAGGAAGCTACTAATCGTGGCGAAACATGTAGAGAGAATTTTTCAGCTTGCACCTTCTTGAAACTGTATTGCATCATTGGATGGATTTTCTCTATTTATCTCATTTTTAACTTTTATAAATAAATATTTTTTCATATCTCATGTTGTTGTAACTATGCACCTTTAAAATCCCAAACCCCTCACCTTTTCCAGATTTGTTTACTGCATTCACACTTCACTCATGTACCATATATACTCGAGTATAAGCCGACCCAGAGCCGAGGCACCTAATTTTACCATAAAGAAACTGGGAAAACGTATTGACTCGAGTGTAAGTCTAGGGTGTCCATCTGCATGCCTCACTGTGCCTCACTTTGCCTCACTGTGTCCATGTCCATGCTTCACTGTGCCCATGCCTTAATGTGTCCATGTGCATGCCTCACTGTGTCCATGCCTCACTGTGTCCTTGCCTCACTGTGTCCATGTGCATGC
Organism: Rana kukunoris; assembly: GCA_029574335.1. NCBI lineage: Eukaryota > Metazoa > Chordata > Amphibia > Anura > Ranidae > Rana > Rana kukunoris. The sequence continues at coordinate 158,694,727 of CM056058.1, read as the reverse complement.
CTCACTGTGCCCATGCCTCACTGTGCCCATGCCTCACTGTGTCCATGCCTCACTGTGCCCATGCCTCACTGTGTCCATGTCCATGCCTCACTGTGTCCATGTCCATGCTTCACTGTGCCCATGTCCATGCTTCACTGTGTCCATGCCTCACTGTGTCCATGCCTCACTGTGTCCATGCCCATGCTTCACTGTGTCCATGCCCATGCTTCACTGTGTCCATGTCCATGCTTCACTGTGCCCAGGTCCAAGCCTCACTGTGTCCATGCCTCACTGTGTCCATGCCTCACTGTGTCCATGCCTCACTGTGTTCATGTCCATGCCTCACTGTGTCCATTTCTCACTGTGTCCATGTCCATGTCTCACTGTGTTAATGCCTCACTGTGTCCATGCCTAGACTGACGTTTAACATGGGAGTTTATGGAAGGGGTGCCTGTCTTTGAAAAATCAGTGCTCACCAGCCGTAGGTCCTCCAGACAATAAAAAAAGGGGCTACATGTGTGCCAAGTTTCGGGTCCAGAGAACCTAAGACCGGCCAGTACCGGGTCACTAAAGTCACTGGAGAAATGACCATTTAACATGGGAGTCTATGGAAGGGGTGCTCCCCAGCCGTAGGTCCCCCGGACAACAAACTTTGCACACTTGTAGAGGAAGAGTGGGGGCTACATGTGTCCCCAAAGTCCAGGAGATCAGGCGCCAAAAGGTGACTCGAGTATAAGCCGAGGGGGGCATTTTCAGCACCAAAAAAAATTGCTGAAAAAACCCGGCTTATACTCGAGTATATACGGTAATTGTATTTAGCCCTTTATATTGTTTTGCATTGGTTATTGTTTATAGCTTTATTGCTTTACTTTACTATTTACATATCTATTGGTGACGGTGACACTTCAGAAGTCCAGCAGCTACTGTATTTACACTTTAATTTACACTACTTTAATCGTTAACATTTCTAGTAGCGCATAAGCACTTTACCCATTTTTTTATAGCAGCTGATATGCCCAACTTGAGCTGGTCTTATAACCAGGGAGCTGGGGGGGGGGGGTGTCCGCAGCCAGGGCTGCTTGTAGAGGGGGACCACCTGGCCTCTTGTAGGGGGCCCGATCCCGTCACTTTAACAGGGGGGTCCAGACAGATGTTAGCTTCAAACTTCATAATGTAGAATACATACTGTGTGTGACGGTGGTAGAACATATCCCCGTCAAGCCTTCCCTTCTTCTCTCATAAAAGAAATCACCCAATATTCCACGAGTAGGAATATCCCTGGAATCGCCGAATAATCCATACATGAGCCAAGGCTTAATGTTGGATGTAACAGGACACACTTTATTGAAAGTACACAGCACACTTTTATACAGGATTTGGAACATCCCGCCCCCAACAACCACTTTTCTATTGGTCTATTGTTAAGTACATTTGTGGTTTCACTCAGGTCCTCTCTATGCAAATGAGGACTTGAAAATTTCTCAGCAGAGATTGGTCCCAAAGCTTGAATAGCCTGAATATGTGTGTTGAGACAGAAGCCCCCAGGGGGTAATTACTACTATGAAGCAATCAGAACAACAATTAACACCTCTACACACTGGACAATAAAATGTCTCTCACAAGCCCGACTCCACTTATTTCACTAGTCGGAGCCAAGCATTGAAGGGTCATTGTCCTAGTGACCTAGTCAGGACAAATTAAGCCACTTCCAGTATCTCTTGCAATATGTACTCCTTTAATATCTCATGATCCATGACACTGTGAACAAATAATGTTCCCCTGGTGGTAAATCATATTCCCTGGGTGGAAAGGGGGGGAGGACGTGCAGTTCATCCAAAGGAGCCGAAACAAGAACCGCTACATCTAACGGCCGGTGAGCTGCAATTCATTATTTATTTATTTAATCTATGGCCCCCGTACACACGACCGGTTTTCTCGGCGGAATCCATCAAGAAACTCGACGGGAGACGTATTCTGCCGAGAAAACCGGTCGTGTGTACACTTTTCGCCGAGAAAACTGTCGAGAAACTCGTCGAGCCAAAAAGAGAGCATGTCTTCTTTTTCCTCGACGGGAATGGGAAAATTTGGCTCGACGAGTTTCCTCGACAGCCGAACGAGAAACTCGAGGAGAAAAACAACAGTTTTGCTCGACGAGTTTTCTCGGACGTGTGTACGGGGCCTTCGCCTTAAGAGGCGCCTTTCCCTGATCATAGCACCTGCAATGACTGAATAAAAATACAAAGAAACACTTTGAATTACTTTACTTTGCAGTTTATTAGATGTAAAAGAACAGTAAAAAGTACAGGGTGCGCTCTCCAGGGATACAAAATAGCAATATATTGTCTACTCCATTAACCATTCTTACCGTACAATATATACAACGCAATAAATAAGTCCGGTATAAAGCAGGCCCCTCTAAGCCAAAAAAGTTAAAAAAAAGCAGAATATCTTCACTGTACACAATGAGAGATAATCGGGACACCCGGCGGGAAGGTGATCCTAGGAAGCGTTATATATGATGCAGCCAACACCGTCCACAGAAAAAGAATTAGATACAAGATTCCTTCATAACTTCTCTCTGCTGAGAGCATTGGGGGTGACGATATGACAAAGTCTCATGGTGCCGGGATGGTCGGTTCTCGGAGGGATTACATCAGTTTCATCAAGATCCAGGAGGAGATCAGAGCAGACAAAGTCCAAGGCATGGAGAAACCTGGAACAACACACAGGAGATATTAGGAATGGAGCCGCTTCATCTTTCTATGGAAGATCTTCTGTTCAGTTCTAAGGGCCAGACTCACATAGAATCTGCGGCGGCGTAGCGTAAGCCATTTACACTACGCCGCCGCAATTTAATGGAGCAAGTGCCGTATTCTCCAAGAACTTGCTCCTTAGTTTGCAGTGTAAATGGCCCGGCGTATCCCCGCGTAATTCAAAGGGGGCGGCTTGTATTTAAATTAAGCGCGCCCTAGCGTTGATCGAACTGCACATGCGCTGGCCGGGAAAAAAGCCCAGTGCGCATGCTCCAGCTCACGAGGGAAAATGTTGTTGAAACCGATGTGAAAACGACGTGATCGTCACTTACGCAATGCCCTATTCGCGAACGACTTAGTAAAACAACGTAACTGACGGAAAAAGACGACGCTGACCCGACGCCATACTTAACATGACATACAACGGAACTTCGTAAACCTACCCCTCATTATAGCAGGGGTAACCTTACGCTTACGGAAACGACGTAAACGACGACGGGGCGGCGTAAAAACGTTCAGGGATCGGCGTATTAGGCTCATTTGCATAGGCAAATGAGAAATCAACGTAAAGGCCACCTAGCGGCCAGCGATGTCATTACATCTACGATCCGACGGTGTAAGTGTTTTACACCTGTCGGATCTTCGCCGTATCTATGCGTAAGTGATTCTAGGAATCAGACGCATAGATACCCAGTAGAAAAAACAGAGATACGACAGTGTTTCCTGCGATACACCGCCGTATCTCTTTTGAGAATCTGGCCCTAAGGCTCCATTCACACCTAGGCATTTTAACGCCTGAAGCCCGACGCTCTTGCAGCCTGAGATACGCTGGAGGGGTGATTTAACATTGCCCTCTATGGAGATGGTTCACATCTCCACGCCGAAAGCCGAAACGCCGAACGCCTGAAGCTCAAAACAAGTCCCGGACCCTTTTTTTCAGACGGCTTCGGCGTTTTGTCGCTGCAAATCGCGGTACAAAAACGCCGCAATTTGTCGCCGCAGTTCGCAGGACAAAACGCAGCGATTAGGTGTGAATGCAGCCTAAGTTTTCATTGTAGCTGCAATCTGGTGATCAGCCAACTTTTATACCAGATTGTGACATTGTGAGAATCAAAAGTTTATGTCCAACCAGAATGTGAATTTTGGTGAGAGATTTAGATGGAAAATTGGCTACAAGGACACAGACAGCCATAACAAAGCAAATTATTGAACACAACGATTATTCCATGAAAATGACACCACATTCAGCCGGGTTGACCACAGAGAAGAGTGTATTCAGGGCCGGTGGTACCTCTAGGCAAACTAGGCAGTTGCCTAGGTCCCCCGGCCACTGGTGTTTCTACTCTCTTCTCTCTGTAGCAAGCAACTAAGGCCCCTTTCACATTGAGGCGTTTTTCATGCGGTACAGCGCTAAAAATGGCGCTGCTATACCGCATGAAAAATCATGCCCTGTAGTGTTCAATGTGAAGGCTTTCACACTGAAGCGGTGCGCTAGCAGGACCGCTCCGAAAGTCCTGCTAGCTGCATCTTTAACGTGGTATAGGAGCGGTGTGTTCACCGCTCCTATACCGCGCCTTCCCATTGAAATCAATGGGAAACCGCGGTAACAGGGCGGCAATACCGCCCGCGTCGCGGGCGTTATTAACCCTTTTTCGGACGCTAGCGGGGGTTAAAACCTCACCGCTAGCGCCCGAATATCGCGGTAAATACGACGGTATAGCGGCGCTACAAATAGCGCGGCTATACCGTCACCGCGGCTCCACGCCTCAATGTGAAAGAGGTCTAAGTCTTAGCATCAGCAGGCAGCCACCGCTCCGTTCACACATAGTGTCAGAGGCGCAGTGGCGGGGGAGGACTGTGTCTGTGTCCTTAACTCCCAAATGAATGGAAGGAAGCAAAAATGTTATTGATGGGCACTGGTAAGGCTGCATTGATGGGAACTGGTAGGCTGTATTGATGGGCACTGGTAGGTTGTATTAATGGGTACTGGTAAGCTGCATTTGATGGCCACTGGTAGGCTGTATTGATGGGTGCTGGTGAGGCTGCATTGATGGGTGCTGGTGAGGCAGCATTGATGGGTGCTTCATTAAAAAGGTGGGGTATACATGGAGTCATGGGTGGATCCAGGAGGGGTGACAAAACAAGGTTTTGCCTAGGGTGTCAAAAATCCTTGTACCAGCCCTGAGTGTATTTCAATATATTATGAAGCCTTTTCAAATTAAATGTTGCCTATCCTTGATGGGCGCTGGTGAGGCTGCATTGATGGGCACTGGTATGCTGTCTTAATGGGTGCTGGTGAGGCTGCATTTGATGGGTGCTGGTGAGGATGCATTGATGGGCACTGGTAAGGCTGTATTGAGTGGCACTGGTGAGGCTACATTGATAGGTGATGGTAGGCTGCATTTGATGGGTGCTTGTGAGGCTGTATTGATGGGCACTGGTAGGCTGCATTGATAAGCACTGGTGAGGCTGCATTTGATGGGCACTGATGAGGCTGTATTGATGGGTGCTGGTGAGGCTGCATTTAAAGGGGCACTTCATTAAAAAGGTGGGGTATACATGGGCAGGACAAAGAGGGTGGAGTCACGGGTGGAGCCGGGGGGGGGGGGGTGTCAAAAATCCTTGTACTAGCTCTGAGTGTATTTCAATATACTATGAAGCCTTTTCAAATTAAATGTTGCCTATCCCATTTTGATGGGATAATCCTTGTGCTCAATCATTTGCTCTGACAAGACTATTCACAGAATTGGCTCTGAACCCTTTAAACCTTGGACTCTGCAACCACCTGGATGTAGCCATGTATGTATGTATATATATACTGTATATATATACAATTTAGATCTATTTTTTCAAAAGTGTCTTGACATATAAGACAGAAATTTATCTGTATCCATCCACTAGAGAAGAATTATCCACACATGTTCTTGAGGACGTCGTAAGGACGAAACACGTAGAACATAAGTGTGGTAATATAGCAAGCCTTATATATTTTTTCTTTGCTTCTTTCAATTTTGTAATAAAATACATTTTTATACTCTATGAGTTGTGACAAAGTTTCACTGTCTAGTAGCACCCACAAAATCCCACCCCCCCAATTGTTTTTTTTTCTATCTTTTTTTACAAAGAGATGATGGTGCCAAACATCCAAACCTCGTAATAGATCACTGTAATTTATTTATTTATACGAAGATGACCTAATCAGTGTGCTTCTGCTCCTTCACTGCCCAATCAGCAGACTGGGGGGAGGGGGCGGGGAGAGGAAACCACTGTATTCCAAGATGTAACAGAGAACAGAACAGTGACACATATATGCTGGGGCTGGATTTTGAGGTCCACCCACCCTGCCCCCACATATAGGGGTATTGTTCCTGTTAGTGGCGGCTGGTGCTCCAAATTTTTTTTGGGGGAGGGGCGCAAACAAACAAAAAAAAAAACAATTGCAGCCTCACTGGGCCCATTAAGCTCAGCCACTGTGCCCATCAATTGTCGCCAATGTGCCCATCAATTATCGCCACTGTGCCCTTCAATTGTCGCTTCTGTGCCCTGTAATTGTCGCCACTGTGCCCTGTAATTGTCTCCACTGTGCCGTGTAATTGTCTCCACTGTGCCCTGTAATTGTCCCCACTGTGCCCTGTAATTGTCTCCACTGTGCCCTGTAATTGTCTCCACTGTGCCCTGTAATTGTCGCCACTGTGCCCTGTAATTGTCTCCACTGTGCCCTGTAATTGTCGCCACTGTGTCCTGTAATTGTCTCCACTGTGCCCTGTAATTGTCGCCACTGTGTCCTGTAATTGTCTCCACTGTGCCCTGTAATTGTCGCCACTGTGCCCTGTAATTGTCTCCACTGTGCCCTGTAATTGTCTCCACTGTGCCCTGTAATTGTCGCCACTGTGCCCTGTAATTGTCTCCACTGTGCCCTGTAATTGTCTCCACTGTGCCCTGTAATTATCACCACTGTGCCCTGTAATTGTCTCCACTGTGCCCTGTAATTATCACCACTGTGCCCTGTAATTGTCTCCACTGTGCCCTGTAATTATCACCACTGTGCCCTGTAATTGTCGCCACTGTGCCCTGTAATTGTCGCCACTGTGCCCTGTAATTGTCGCCAGTGTGCCCTGTAATTGTCGCCAGTGTGCCCTGTAATTGTTGCCACTGTGCCCTTTAATTGTCTCCACTGTGCCCTTTAATTGTCACCACTGTGCCAATTGTCACTACTGTGCCCTGTATTTGTCGCAACTGTGCCAATTGTCACCACTGTGCCCTGTAATTGTCACCACTGTGCCCTATAATTGTCGCCACTGTGCCCTGTAATTGTCACCACTGTGCCCTGTAATTGTCGCCACTGTGCCCTGTAAAATGCTGCCCCCCGCCCGGCACTTACCTCCTTCCACGGTCCCTCGATGTCTTCTCCCGCCCTCGATGATGCTTCAGCCAATCAGGTTACCGGAAACCAGAACCGGTGAACCTGATTGGCTGAGAGCCCCTGGTTCTGATAGGCACTTTTACAGCCAACCAGCTGCCGTTATTCAGAGGGGCGGTGCTCACCAGGGGTGCATGAACCTATGTATTGTATTCAGTGGCGGTGCGGGAGCAAGAGGAGGCGGCGCTCTGGCGCCCTCTATGGACGCACCGCCACTGGTTGCTGTTAAAGCGGGGTTCCGGGCATAATTTTTGTAATTGTTTTGCAATATAAAATTATGTGCACTAAATATTCCCAAAAAACATATTGTTAAATCCCCAATCGTTACTGAAAGCAGTCCAAGTACTTACCTGATATCCTCTCGGCGATCCTGTAGCCGTTTCCATCCTATCTGTGGGCCTGTGAAGCCCAGTTCCTGTGTTTTCCCTTTTTTTCATAGAGAAGTGCATGCAGGGTAACCAGCGTGCACCTCTCTATCTCGCGCATGTGCGCAGTACACCTGGCGCTCGGTGGCGTAAAGCGCACAGACTCCTGGGAAATGATGACACTCATTTCCCAGGAGGCATCTCGTGTTAAGGAAGGGCAGAAGTCCCAGGAACTAGGCAGATTAGCAAATCTGCCTAGTAATACCGTATTACAGGCTAGAATTTTCCATTTTTTCAAAGTTTTATTTAAGATTACAAGGAAACCATTGAAAAGAACATTATTATTAGGGTGAACTTCCACTTTAAGGGGTTGAACATGTTTCGCTACATCACTTTAAACCAATAAAATTCTCAATGTAAGAGATTACTTACCGCTGGCAGAGCTGGCATCTAAATTGTAATTGGTATCGGCTGGAAATAAAGAGAAACATATCTGTTACTTGGAGATCTCACCGCACTGATACTCATTCTTCTGGATATATCGTATGATATTCACACTCACTGTAGGGTGAAATCATTGTGTAGTGATCTCCATAGAAGTCAACCCTTTTGTAAGCTTGGATAATAAACCCCAACAATAGGCAATCTGCTCCCTTATTGGTCTGGTAAACATGGAGCAACAAATACTTTATTTTATTAGGTCTTTACTGCTTTGTCCCCTCTGGCAAGTTTCTCCTTACTTCCTGGTCAGGTGACAGGCATCAGACAGAACAGGAAGTGAGGGAAAATCCCCCCCCCCACAGGGAACAAAGACAGCGTTCAAGCACTTCCCGCCCAAGGACGTCATATGACGTCCTGGACTTTCAGTGGGGATATCTGAACGATGGGAGCAGCTTCAGGCATCATTCAGATATCCATCTCTTCTGTGCACCATAAGAATGATCATAGCGGCAGTTCCGCCGCTTGATCGTTCTAATAGGCGACGGGAGGGGACATCCCCCCCCTCCCGCCGCCATTCGGTGCTTCTCCCGGCTCTCCCATGCCATCGGAGATCCAGAGAGACAATCTGCCGGTGCCGGATGGGGGGCATAGAGATGACTGGTGACCAGATGGTCACCAGTCATCTCTATGATCGTCGGAGGACCAGGCGCCCGGGTACCGGACTGTAAACAAAAAGCATGAGTATGAGATGAGATCATGAGATGAGATGAGAGCATGAGATCCGTGAATTTTTTTCACGATCTCATGCTTTCCAGCCTGGAGGAGAGATGTGAGGTCTTATTGATCCCGTATCTTTCCATAAAGAGGACCTGTCACACACTATTCCTATTACAAGAGATGTTTACATTCCTTGTAATAGGAATAAAAGTGACCAAAAAAAAAGTAAAAAAAAGTGTAAAAATAAAATAAATTAAGTAAAATAAAAAATAAAATAATAATATTTTTTTTTAAACGCCCCTATCCCCAGTAGCTCATGCTCAGAAGCGAACACACACGCAAGTAGCGCCCACATATGAAAACTCTGTTCAAATCACACATCATGTCACAGCGCCAGCAACAATTAGCACTAGACCTCCTCTATAACTCTAAACTGGTAACCTGTAAAAAAAATAAGCATCGCCTATGGAGATTTTTATGTACCGAAGTTTGGGGCCATTCCATGAGTGTGCGCAATTTCAAAGCGTGACATGTTGGGTATCTATTTACTCTGCGTAACATCGTCTTTCACATTATACAAAAAATTTGGGCTAACTTTACTGTTTTGTTATGTAAAAAGGGTGTTTGAAAAATGATTGCACAAATACCGTGCGAGATAAAAAGTTGCAATGACCGCCATTTATTCCCTAGGGTGTCTGCTAAAAAAAACATATATATAGTGTTTGGGGGTCCTGAGGAATTTTCTAGCAAAAAAAATATGATTTTTACATGTAGGAGAGAAGTGCCAACATAGGCCCGGTATGGAAGTGGTTAAAAATTGTCAGAAGCTTTAACCCTTTCCCCGCATTATCCAAATCAAAAATTTAAATAAAATTAAAGTTTTGTGTGGAGTTGGGATTTAATAAAAGTGACTGAAGGAATACAGAAAATTACTGTAACAAAACTGTGACCATGAGATGACTTACCTGCATTCAAATAGATGCTGACTCTTCCTGCAATGTCCGGGGAATCACGTGATATGGATCGAGAGGTGCAGGTCTGAAAGGAAATAAAAGTCATTTAACAGAAAGTCCAGACGAGGGAAATCGATGAAGAAGTTCTAAATTGTATCCAAGAAACACCCCAATTATGCAAAAGTCACAACATCCCCTTCATATCCCTTTATCTGTGTTATTCCGACGAAGGAAATGGTGGAGAATGCGGGCACAGCAGGTTCTTCAACCACTCCAATGGTGAGACTTCCCTGGAATAGTTTATATTTCCCCTCCACGTTGGTTTAAGTCTCTCTAAGCCATATTCCCCAATCACCTATTTATTCCACATTGTATCGGGGGCAGCATGATGACACCATCAATTGTCTATCTATGTTAAGGACGTGTATGACATCATCAATAGTCTTTGTATGACACCATCAATTGTCTATTTCAGCCATTCTCAACCAGGGTTCCGTGGAACCCTAGGGTTCCTTCAGAGGTGGCTAGGGGTTCCTTGAGCGGTGACTGATTCCACTTGCAATTCCACTTGGAGGAGCCAGTGGTATGACACCAATGATCTTCATAGTTCTCTGTAAGGGGGCCATTCTTACCACCACTGTAAAAAAGGGCATTCTTCTCACTGACCACCAAAGTAAGGGGCATTGTTCCCACTGACCGACAATGAATGGGTTTTATCAGGGGTTCCCCGAGACCTGAACATAATTTTAAGGGTTCCCCTGGGGTAAAAAGGTTGAGAAAGGCTGGTCTATGTTAAGGACGTGTATGACATCATCAATAGTCTTTGTTAGGGATACGCATGACACCATTGTAACGGCACCCCAAATGGGACAGGGGTTAACGCCGTTTACGATATTCCATTCCACCAACCCACGACAGCTTATCGACACTCCACAATCCAGCAGACGAACACGACCCATAGGATTCCCCAGAAACGAGACACACAGCTCTGTTCTCTGGTTCCAAATGGATAGACACTTTAATGGTAAACTCAGGCTCTTATACAGTTAGAAACCCAAAGGGACAATGGCCTAACTCCACCCACAACATGACACAAGGAGCCCAATACACATCTTTTTAGGAGACAGACATTCTGACTCTGAGATAATCTACATGAGCTAATTACTAATCATTTACCCAGACAAGGTGACTCTGAGATAAGCTCTTCTCACTTGCTATACAATACACATTTATCATCAATAGAAATTCACACAATACAGTGTCAATTAGCATCACACAATGAAAGGTTCTTGAGAGCCGGACTAAGGTTCATTTACATGACAGTAGCAGACGACATTAAACACCTTAACAGTCTGTGTTCCCACATTGAATGAATCACTCTTTCTTTTGACCGGTTGAGTTTAAAATCAACAACTTGTAATATTTCAAGATATCCTGGAATACATTGTGAATTATCATTACTGTCCCATCTCATGTAATCCGAGATATAATTTCTCAGTCATCCTATGCCCCTAGTGGACATAGGATGACTTTAGGCACAAGAGTCATTGGTGAAGCTGAAACAGGAGTACCCCACAGCCTTCAAGAGCCTCTGGGTCCCACGGGCCAATCCGTTACAACCATCAATAGTCTTTGTTAAGAATGGGCTTGGATTTGGACCAAACCCAAGCTCATCCCTAGACTATGTTATGGCTGCAGCAAATGGGCAGAACTGTGAATTCTGGTGGTGGTTAAAAATTTTCAAAATATCAATATAAAGCCAACATATGATTTTAGTCACCACTTCTGTGTGGAGTTGACCATAAATTCAGCTATCGTGCCCATCGCACACAGCAATGTTCCTCCTGCTTGGTTGGCAAAACAGCAGCAGATCAGTACATTTTTATTTATTTTTATTAAATTTTTGGTCCATAAACTCATCCAAGAATCTTAATAAGGCCATGCAATGATTAGATAGCCGACTGTTCACATTGGACGGGACAGAGGCTTGATAGTTAGCATCAGAGGCGGCTCTAGGCTTTGTGAGACCTTAGGCAAAACTTGACATGGGGCCCCACTCTCGCCCATGTATGTAGAGCACTTTATACATTGTTGGCGCTATTTAACCACATCAATACTGGGCACTTTCTTCCCCCTCCTTCCTGCCCAGGCCAATTTTCAGCTTTTAGCGCTCTCTCGCACTTTGAATGACAATTGCGCTGTCCCAAATAAAATTCGTATGATTTTCTTCACACAAATAGAGCTTCCTTTTGGTGTTATTTATTCGCGACTGCTTTTTATTTTTTTATTTTTTTGTGATATAAGTGAAAAAAGAGTGGAAATTTGGAAAAAAATATATATTTTCTTTATTCTATTTGAAAAGAAATCCAATAAAATCGAATTTTGACATAAATTTAAGCCAAAATGTATTCTGCTACATGTCTTTGGTAAAAAAAATATTCCGTTAAGTGTATAATAATAATAATTGGTTTGTGTGATCGCGTATGTATGTACGCAGATGATCGTGTACAGATGTGCGCAGGTGATCGCGGACATATGTGTGCAGATGATCATTGGGACATGTCATTTTACTGTTACATATGTGGGGGACTGGTGCTTTTACTGTGTGGGAACATGTGTGGAGACAGGTGTGGGGACATGTGTGTTTTACATTGTGTGTTACTAGGCCGGTGATCAAAACTGTCAGGTCACCTGTGGCCAGGTGACAAGTGCACCCCGTTAGGGTCAGGGATGCACCACAGGGTAGTGAACCCTATAGCTGACTGCTGCGAGCAGAGAGGAAGCACGAGCCCAAGATTCCCCAGGGTGCGGAGTCTAAGACCCAGCTTGGTGTTCACCAGAGCCTCTGGTGGTGAGGATGGCCTTCGATGCAGCTGGATCCAGGTCGCGACCCCTGGGGTCCCCTAGGTCACACTCCGCAGGGAGAGAGGGGAAGCAGCAACCAGGACAAGCGATAGTGATAGGAAGCTGAGGTCAGGGCAACAGGCAGACAAGGTTAACCAAGGGACAGGCAAAAGGCCAGGGAAACCGGCAACCAGGAGTACTCAGATATGAGCCAAAATCGGTACACTGGAAGGTAAACTTAGCACACAGCAGTATAGAAACATTGGGTCTAAGGTCCTCAAACCTAGGACCAAACAAAAAAGGGGGGGCACAGTTGGACTATTGCGGTACATGTAGAATTGGATAACAAGATTACTAAATAAGGGTAAAATAATTTTATTAAATACACAGAAGAAAAAACACAATACAGAGCTTAAAATGGTGACGACCATACATAACGCCAGTATAATAATCCCGGTGGGGAACAAAATAATGCGTTGGGGGTCATGACAATCTTGACCGGTTTCGCGGTATTGACCGCTTCGTCAGAAGTATGTCTAGGTGTATCCCGCAGAGGAGAATCACCGAACGAGGTCCCATGTAGAGGCCAGAGGGCAAGAACATGGGGATGGATCTAATGCAAAGAAGGATGGTGATTCATAGGAGGTGCCCCAAAGATAGGGGCCCAGCTTGAACATGTGCTGAAAACATATGTTGAGTTGGAGAAACATCCTCAACGGTAGTGAGTACGTATGAAGGAGGGGAGGCGTCACGGTAATGATGCCAGCCACTAACACTGTGGATTGGGTAGATCACACAGTGATCCCGAGAATCGGCATCCCTTTAGCACACAGCAGATAGGAACTCAAGCTACAAACACAGTTGAACAGCCCTGCAGTGCAACCGTTAATATAGACTTCCTGGGATGGCCTGGGGTGGGACCATACAGGAAGGAGAGGTAATAAAAAGGCAGCCAGAACAGAGTCAGGCCTCTAATGAACACATGGAGACAGGTAAGCTGCCAGACATTATTGCATATCCATGACAAAAACAGCTCATACTCACACTGATCACCGGCCAGCCACTCTTATCTCCTCGCCGACAACTTCCGCGTGATGAGAGGAGAGTCGATCGCCTAGCAACCGGCTCTCTGTTTACATCACAGGAGGGCTGTGATTGGACACGGCCATCATGTGATCAGGAGGGCCAATCACAGAACCCTCCTGCCGATCTGAGATGCGCCGTGTCCGGGTGACACAAGCGCATCGGGATTGCGCCGCTGCGCAGACACGTACGCGCTATTCCCCTCCTTCTGAGGGACGTTCACTCAGAAGGAGAGAGCGCCCCCTACATATGCAGCGGCCAGGTGGGAAGTGGTTAAATACCCATTATTATAAATAAATCATTATGACCTGCCTGCAATTTCCAGGAAAACACATTGCATAGGGATCAATGTTAATGTTTTCAAAGATCACTTAAAGCACACAATGTACCTACAATGCACTGTACCCAAAAGCACATATAAGGGAATGAAGCCTAATGTCCTAATGACAAATGTCCAACTTTAGCAGACCTCAGGTCTCAGTGAATGGGCATGCAGACTTTCATGCAATACCCACCACTCTTATGTGTAAGAACTCTGGTGGCCCCTCATTACTCAGACATTAAGACAATTGCAGTGCCAGGAACAGGGCCATCCAGTGCCCAGGGCAAAGATGCCAAACTTCGCTCCTCCTTTTCCTTAGGGTTAGGGTCAGGATGCTCACATTCCTGCAATAAACTACTGCACCCAGGGCAGCTTTCCCTCCTGCCCACCCCTTGAACCGGCCTTGGATAATTGTGTGTACATGCGGCCAGGTCACTGAGGTCTGGTCACCAGGAGGAAGGGGGGGTGGTTATACTTACTTCATTACTGGACCACTAAAGTTGTAACCAAATGCTTTTCCTAACCTCCATACCTGCCACCCTCAGGCTAGTGGCAGCTCATCCGGGCAAGAGAGTGCCTGGGGCCCAGGGCCGATCTGCCCTATAGGCTCACTATGCAAGCTGATTAGGGCCACGCAAAGCTGCGGAGGGCCCCCCAAATTATTAGAGGCCCCCGTCTGATGAGAAGACGGCCCCTCACCCCTGGCGGCAGGGAGAAGAGGTAGGAAGTCAGCACCCCCCGCTTATCACTTTAATGTAAGATGCCATTTCATCTCAACTTCAATCTTTAATGTGACATGTCATTTTCGGCAGGCATGTCATTTTGCTTAGGGCCCCAGGGAGGTCAGGATCGGCACTGCTGGGGCCCCTTGGACCAGTGGTCCAATTGGGCAGATGACTGTTTGCCCATATGGCTAAAGAATCCCCGACTGCATCTTCAGGCACAGAAATCACAGAACACCCTCTATGTGTATATTGAGCCTTACCGTGGTACAATTACTACTGCAGAGTGAAAGATCGGCATAGAGATAGACGTTGGCAGAACTGGCAATCTTGAAGACCTTCATGGCAAACCGAGCTTCAGTGCCGTTTCCATTGGTCACCACTGATAGCTGGTCAGCAGATACGGCACTAGATGGGCACCTGGGTACAGAAAACCTTTCATTAGTTTTCAGTTACTGTAATCTAATGATGAGAACACAATACTGGTACATACTATTAGAGGTGATCAACATATGGCATATGTTCATTATAGGATATATATATATATATATATATATATATATATATATATATATATATATTTATACACACTTTGGGCCAGATTCTCATAGAATCGTGCTGGCGTAGCGTAAGCCATTTACACTACGCCGCCGCAACTTAACAGAGCAAGTGCCGTATTCTCCATGCACTTGTTCCGTAGTTTGCGTTGGCGTAGTGTAAATGGCCCAGCGTAAGGCGGCGTAATTCAAAGGGTGCGGCTTGTATTTAAATTAAGCGCGCCCCCGCGTCGATCGAACTGCGCATGCGCCGGCCGGGGGAAAAAGCCCAGTGCGCATGCTCCAGCTCACGTCGGAAAGCGTCGTTGAAACCGACGTCAAAACGACGTGATCGTCACTTACGCAATGCCCCTATTCGCGAACGACTTAGTAAAACGATGTAACCGACGGAAAAAGCCGACGCTGACCCGACGCCATACTTAACATGGCATCCGACGGCACTTCGTAAGGTTACTCCTCATATTAGCAGGGGTAAACTTACGCGGACGAAAACGACGTACGCGACGACGGGGCGGCGTACTAGCCTCATTTGCATATGCAAATGAGAAAACAACGTAAAGGCCACCTAGTGGCCGGAGTTGTCATTACAACTACGATCCGCAAGTGTAATGGTATTACACTTGTCGGATGTTGAAGCGTATCTATGCCAAAGTGATGCTAAGCATCACGCGCATAGATACGAGGCAAAAAAAACGGCGATACGACGGGGTATCTGAGATACTCCGTCGTAGCGCCGCTGAGAATCTGTCCCTATGTTACTAATAGTATTGGGACACCTGCCTTTACACACACATGATCTTTAACCACTTAAGACCCGGACCATTATGCCGGTAAAGGACCTTGCCCCTTTTTGCGATCCAACACTGCGTCGCTTTCACTGACAATTGCGCGGCCGTACGACGTGGCACCCAAACAAAATTGGCGTCCTTTTTTCCCCACAAATAGATCTTTATTTTGGTGGTATTTGATCACCTCTGCGGTTTTTATTTTTTTGCGCTATAAACAAAAATAGAGCGACAATTTTAAAAAAAAATCAATATTTTTTACATTTTGCTTTAATAAATATTCCCAAAAAAGATATTAAAAAAAAAAATGTTGTCCTCAGTTTAGGCCGATACGTATTCTTCTACATATTTTTGGTAAAAAAAAAAAAGCGTTTATCGATGCTTGCGCCAAATTTATAGCGTTTACAAAATAGGGGATTGTTTTATTGCATTTTTATAAAAAAAAAAAAAACATGGAGAGGGATCCCAGAAGCTGCTGGGTCCCAAACCTTTTCTAAAAGGATCCCAGGCTGGGAGCTGTACGGTGGGGGATCGGCTTGAGGAGAACCCGGAGGCAGGTGATCCAATAAGGCTTGAACGAACCATCGGGGATCCAGTGACTCTAACTAAATCTATTGGGAGGACTCGCTCATTTCAATTCCATGCTCACTCAAGTACTAGGCCTGTGGCAGTGGCCTAGTCCTCCCAACATTTGCAAGTGATGTTCTGGCTGCCAGGCCTGTGGCAGGGGTCGGTCCGGGGGCATTTTACCCATTCCGACTGGAGTGGCGACGGAGAGCAGGGTTGCTCCCTCTCTTCTATATCCAAGGCCTGATACTCAAGCTCTCTCTCTGCTCATCAACCTTTCCTGTCCTGTACCATGTTGATGAAGGCCATGTTGGGCCTTGGAATAAAGCATTGAAGAAAACCCAACTAAAGACTGGACACTCGCTCTCTTCTCCTCAACTCACAGGTATCACCCCTAGACACCTGCCAGGTAACGCGACAGGCCGATCCCACTTATACTCAGCGGCTCCTGAATGGGGTAGCGCTACACTACTAATGGCGGCGATCAGCGTTTTTTTTTTGCGACATTATGGCGGACACATCGGACAATTTTGACACATTTTTGGGACCGTTGTCATTTTCACAGCAAAAAGTGCTCTAAAAATGCACTGATTACTGTGAAAAGGACACTGGCAGTGGTTAAGTGTGACCTCATGTGTGTTTCTAACTGTAGGGGGGTGGGGCTGGGCGCGTGATGTCACTGATGGTCGTTCCCTATATCAGGGAACAGACTATTAGTGTCACTGCCACAGTGAAGAACGGGGAAGGTGTGTTTACACTCACCTCTCCCGTTCTTCAGCTCCGGTGACCGCGGGACACCGGCGGCGATCGGGTCTGCGGGTTCCGCGGTCATGGAGCTTCGGACCGGGTCGCGGGCGCGCGCCGGCTGGGCACTTAAAGGGGACGTACCCTTGCGTGATTGTGCCCAGCCGTGCCATTCTGCCGACCAGGGCTTTTTTTCAGGGGGAACTTGGTGGAACTCAGTTCCACCACCTCTGGCTCAGACCCTTTGGTGCCCGCTCACCACAATCACTTGTAAACACAAAAGTCTGGTTTCTGTGTTTACAAGTGACAGCTCTGCACTCTGTATGTAATGCAATCCTGGTATTTAATGCCCCCTTAAGACCCTACACTATTCGATGTGATTTGGAGGGTGCGTGTAGGGGGAGGGGTTTTGTGGGGCGGTGGTTAAGTTCCAGCACCTATTTTTGAGAAACAAAGCCCTGCTGCCAACGTATATCGGTGTTAGGGGGTCCTTAAGTGGTTATAGGCATCCCAGTCTTAGTCCGGAGGGTACAATATTGAGTTGGCCCCGCCCTTTGCAGCTATAACAGCTTCATCTCTTCTGGGAAGGCCATCCACAAGGTTTAGGAGTGTGTCTATGGGAAGGTTTGACCATTCTTCCAGAAGAGCATTTGTGAGGTCAGGCACTGATGTAGGATGGGAAGGTCTGGCTCACAGTCTCTGGTCTAATTCATCCCAAAGGTCAGAGGTGGCAAACACAAGGCCCGCGGGCCGAATGCGGCCCTCCAGGCCATTTCATGCGGCCCTCGCACCTCTCCAGTCTTTCTCCAAACCCTTAGGCCGCGTACACACGGCAGAGATCCTCGACGGGCAGAACACATCGTTCCGCCCGTCGAGGCTCTCTGCCGGCCGTCGAAATCGGCGACCTGCCCGTCGGGAATGGCAACCAGCCATTCATCCAGGCGGGCCGTCGAGGAAATAGAGAGCGTGCTCTCTATTTCTGCTCGACGGGCTTCCCGACGGGAAGCTCGCCGAGAGCGTACACATGGCCGAGGTCCTCGCTGGAATGCATATTCCAGCGAGGTTCTCGCTGGTTTTCAGCGAGAACCTCGGCCGTGTGTACGCCGCCTTACTTTATGCTTTCAAACAATGCATCCAGCTTCTTCCCAGCAGCAGCATAAGGAAAGGGGGGTGCACTGTGATGTAAGAGAAAGGGGGGACTCAACTTCTGATGGTGGGGTGGCTCTTTACATCTAATGTAAGGGGAGGGGATGCGCTGGACATCTAATCTTACAGATACAACCGGCCCTTTTGAGGGCAACCATAATGCTGATGCGGCCCACCATGAAAATGAGTGCGACACCCCTGCCAAAGGTGTTCTATCGGGTTGAGGTCAGGACTCTGTGCAGGCCAGTCACGTTCCTCCACCCCAAACTCGCTCATTTATGTTTTTATGGACCTAGTAGATGATAGAGGTCAGCAGAGCTTCCCCCTGAGATCTAGCACAACTGCATTTGCAGTGCACAGCGTATTTGTTTTTAGTAAACCAACCTCTATGTGGATAAAGCATTCCTCACCCAGTGCACTGTGTACTTACCCGTCCTGAAGAAGATAGTACTTTGGAACGCTTGATTCGGTTGGAGAGGCATAAATATTCAACACTTTGAGTTTGAAGGAGTTCACATCCAGATCTGGTATGAACACTGAGATGTAGATGATATCTTCTACTGTCAGGGTGTCGGAGTCGGTGAGAAGGGTGGAATATCCACTATCTCTATAGGCCGCCATTATGGCTACATAACTTCCATTTCCTGAAGGGCCGGATATTATTGCGCTCCTGGAAAATAAACACACAACAGAAGGTCACCTACCTAGAAACCCTTGTAGGTATGTGGCCATACATCTATTATACAGGACTGAGATATTTGCACTGAGGATAAAGAAATAAGAGACAACGATCAAGCTGTCTCTGCTCCCCCCGCATCACCCCGTTCTGGGTAGCCGGTTAGCTTGTGGGTGCGCTCCCGCTCACTGTATGTAATATATTCAAATAAAGTTTTTTTTTTTTAAAGAATGATGACATCACGGTAGAAAAGATGCAACATTCCAGAGCCATACAGGACCCCTTTGTCGGGTATGTGATGACATGACTGATGAAGGGGTCCTGTGTGGCTCTGAAACGTTGCTTTTTTTTTTCCACTGTGATGTCATCATTCTTCAAAAGAACTTTTAGATGTTATTTGGAGATCTGTGGTGCGCTGGCAAAAAAATGTGCACTGCTTTGGATAAGCCAGGCCATAGCCACCGACTTTATCACTCGGCCCCGCCCCCCTCGGCCCGCCTTGTCATTGCTTTGATTGACAGCAGCGGGAGCCAATGGCTGCACTGCTATCAATCTCCAATTAAGAGAACAGTGCTGAAAGTTAGAGAGCAACTGAGCATGTGCAGAGTAGGGGGGAGACCGTGTATTACTTTTAAACAGTATGGGCGCTTATATTTTATGTAATAATAATTACTCGATCACTGGCTTCAGTGTCACATTAAGAGTGACATTTATATTCAGAGGGTAGGAGCAGGAAATATTCATGGCGACGTCATTTGTTGTTTGGATTGGATTCTTCTTGGCAAAAATATACAGCTGGTTACTGTAGGTGACGTGGGAGGAATTCGCCTGTAGAGAGAAGAAGCACAGAAGTTATTAGACATGGAAAGAAAACCTCCATACAGAAATCTGCACATTGCCAAATAGTGACTATTAACCACTACAGATCCGCGCTATGGCCGAAAGACGGATACAGAGCGGACCTGAATTGCCGGGAGGGCGTCCCTGGACGTCCTCCCAAGCTCGAGCGGCCTGCGCGCCCCCTGCAGGGTGCGCGTGATGCACTCTGTAATCAGCAAGTCTTTGAGAGTCGGCTGATCACAGATCAGAGTAGGGGGTTGAACTCGACCCCTTACCACGTGATCAGCTGTCAGCCAATCACAGCTGATCATGTGATGTAAACAGAGCCAGTGACCACCAGCGCCAACCTATCAGTGCCCACAGTGCCACCCATCAGTGCCCACAGTTCCACCCACCAGTGCCCACAGTACCACCCATCAGTGTCACCTACCAGTGCCGCCCATCAATGTCCACACCAGTGCTCAGTGCCACCTACCAGTGCCCATCAGTGTCCACTACCAATGCCCATCAGTGTCACCTACCAGTGCCCATCAATGTCCACTACCAGTGCTCATCAGTTTCACCTACCAGTGCCCATCAGTGTCCACACCAGTGCTCAGTGCCACCTACCAGTGCCCATCAGTGTCCACTACCAATGCCCATCAGTGTCACCTACCAGTGCCCATCAATGTCCACTACCAGTGCTCATCAGTATCACCTACCAGTGCCCATCAGTGTCCACACCAGTGCTCAGTGCCACCTACCAGTGCCCATCAGTGTCCACTACCAATGCCCATCAGTGTCACCTACCAGTGCCCATCAATGTCCACTACCAGTGCTCATCAGTATCACCTACCAATGCCCATCAGTGTCACCTACCAGTGCCCATCATTGTCCACTACCAGTGCTCATCAGTATCACCTACCAGTGCTCATCAGTGTCACCTACCAGTGCCCATCAGTGTCACCTACCAGTGCCCATCAGTGTCCACTACCAGTGCCCATCAGTGTCACCTACCAGTGCCCATCAGTGTCACCTAGCAGTGCCCATCAGTGTTACCTACCAGTGCTCATCAGTGTCCACTACCAGTGCCCATCAGTGTCACCTACCATTGCCCATCAGTGTCACCTACCAGTGCCCATTAGACATGTGCATTCGTTTTTGTTAGAATGCATCTTCGTCTGAAAATCGTGTTTTTTGTGCAAGAAACGAAAACCGAAAGATCCGACATAAAAAATGCTTTATTTTCATTTTCGTTGCGGTAAAAATTCGATATAGAGAGATTCGACATTACAGAGAAAATATTCGACATTATAGAGAAAAGATTCGACATTATAAGGAAAAGATTCGACATCATAGGGAAAAGATCCGACATTATAGAGAAAAGATCCGACATTATAGAGAAAAGATCCGACATTATAGGGAAAAGATTCGACATTATAGAGAAAAGATTCAACATTATAGAGAAAAGATTCAACATTATAGAGAAAAGATTCGACATTATAGAGAAAAGATTCAACATTATAGAGAAAAGATTCGACATTATAGAGAAAAGATTCAACATTATAGGGAAAAGATTTGACATTATAGAGAAAAGATTTGACATTATAGGGAAAAGATTCGACATTATAGAGAAAAGATTCGACATTATAGAGAAAAGATTCGACATTATAGAGAAAAGATTCGACATTATAGGGAAAAGATTTGACATTATAGGGAAAGATTCGACATTATAGAGAAAAGATTTGACATTATAGGGAAAAGATTCGACATTATAGGGAAAAGATTCGACATTATAGGGAAAAGTTTCGACATTATAGGGAAAAGATTCGACATTATAGAGAAAAGATTCGACATTATAGAGAAAAGATTCGACATTATAGAGAAAAGATTTGACATTATAGGGAAAGATTCGACATTATAGAGAAAAGATTTGACATTATAGGGAAAAGATTCGACATTATAGAGAAAAGATTCGACATTATAGAGAAAAGATTCGACATTATAGAGAAAAGATTCAACATTATAGGGAAAAGATTCGACATTATAGAGAAAAGATTCGACATTATAGAGAAAAGATTCGACATCATAGGGAAAAGATTCAACTTTATAGGGAAAAGATTCGACATTATAGAGAAAAGATTCAACTTTATAGGGAAAAGATTCGACATTATAGAGAAAAGATTTGACATTATAGAGAAAAGATTCGACATTATAGAGAAAAGATTCGACATTATAGAGAAAAGATTCAACATTATAGAGAAAAGATTCGACACTATAGAAATAATAGATTCGACACTTCAGAGAATAGATTTCGATTTATGAGAAAATAGATTGGACATTATTACTAGTCATACAACATTAGAATTCTTGTAGGCGGAATATTCGAACGGAAATGTACGATTCGACGTAAAGATTCGACGTTCCGTTGAATATTCTTTTGCCCATTCGACAGAAACCAAGTATTATTGGATTTTCGGACGAAAGCTATTCCCCAACGAAAAACGAAATAAATCAAAACGATTTTCGGGAGGAACTAAATACATTTATTTTCCAAACGAAAACGAAAAAACAAAACAAAATATTCCAGTCTGCACATGTCTAGTGCCCATCAGTGTTACCTACCAGTGCCCATCAGTGTCCACTACCATTGCTCATCAGTGTCACCTTATCTGTGCCCATTAGCAAAAAATAAAAACCCCAGCAGTGGTTAATTACCACCAAAAGAAAGTTTTATTTGTGTGAATTTTTTTTTATAAAAATGTAATTTGGGTGCAGTGTTGGATTACCGCGCAATTGTCATTCAAAGTGCGTCAGCGCCGAGAGCTGAAAATTGGTCAACAGGCAGGAGGGGGGCTTAATTGCCCGATAAGGAAGTGGTTAATGTCATTGTATTCCCTGACCAGTCAAAGGGGGAAGCTTTTACTGCAATATTCAACTTCGATGCTGAGATTTCCTCTACAGTACTTTCTTTTTTTGTCATGTTCTCTGCTCACTCTGAAGGCCAATAGCATTCAACCCATTTTCTCTGAGCCCAGGTCCTCTTGGACCCCCCCCCCCCCCCCCCCACCCCCAGCCTGTGACTGGACAGCACAAGAAGAAGCGGAGGACTGATGAGCTCATCTCTCTGTCACTCGCTTCTCCTATCAACATAACCTTTGTCAGCAGCACATGAAATAACTGAGTTATTGTCTTTCTCCCGGCCTGAGTGGTACCGGGACTTCTCCAGGCTGAACCCAAATCACATTGAGGTACTTCAACTACTTGTATAAAAAAATGATGAAAATGAATACAAAGCTGTGTTATTTGTATCTTTTATATCTACATGGAGTTCAGCTCCTGTTTGTAGGTGTCTCCTTTAACGAGCCACCTGCTAAAGAGACATCCATGCATGTGCGCCCTCCGCTGGGGCTGTGTGCGTCTTTCCAAACACAAAGCACCCCACAAGCCACGCCCCTGCCCCCTCCTCCCAGGCTGCTGCAGGAGCCAATCACTTCCCTTTCCTCACTATCTCATCTATAACCAGGAAGTTCAGGGAATGGGGCAGACTTGGAGGCCCCGGAGAAAGTGACAAAGGACACCAAGTATGTAGAGGGAAAAACAATGACATCAATGACAAGGGTTCTAATCCATCTCTACTCCATACAAACCCTAGATTATCACATTTATGTCTACACAGACTGTAATGTATCTGTTTTTTCTTCTCTTGTACAACAAACTGTCAGACGGTGTCAGGAGAACTTACCGCAGGAACCGTGTTACAGAGATTATTTGTCACTGGATGACGAATGATCATCTCCGATATTCCATCCACAATCTCGCTTTTTGCGAAACAACCAGAGTCGGTGCCGTTCAGCCTGATATCAGACGTATTGTAACCGTTTGCTTTCAACCAACATTTTGACACTTGTATGTTGAACTTTGCACCGGTACAAGTCAAATTTGGAGTTGGAGGGCTTCCTGAAAAAAGAGAAAATGCATTCAGTATTTCTGAGATGAGAAGGTGATGTGACTGATGAACAAACCCTGAAGGAACCCTAGAGTTCCATGGAGCCCCTAGGAACCTCTGGGGGAACCCTATGGTTCCATGGACCCATTGGAAACTCTGGAGGAACCTTATGGTTCCATTGAAACCATAGGAAACTCTGGAGGAACCCTAGAGTTCTATGGAACCCATAGGAAACTCTGGAGGAACCTTATGGTTCCATTGAAACCATAGGAAACTCTGGAGGAACCCTAGAGTTCTATGGAACCCATGGAAACCTCTGGAGGAACCCAATGGCAACATGGAACACATGGAAACCTCTGGAGGAACTCTATGGTTCCATTGAACCCTCAGGAAACTCTGGAGGAACCCTATGGTTCCATTGAACCCATAGGAAACTCTGGGGGAACCCCATGGTTCCATGGAACCCATAGGAAACTCTGGAGGAACCCTTTGGTTCCATGGAACCCATAGGAACCTCTGAAGGAACCCTATGGTAACATGGAACACATGGAAACCTCTGGAGGAACTCTATGGTTCCGTGGAACCCCAAGGAACGTCTGCAGGAACCCTATGGTTCCATTGAACACATAGGAAACTTTGGAGGAACCCTATGGTTCCAGGAAACCCCTAGGAACCTCTGGAGGAACCCTATGGTTTCATGGAACATGTGGAAACCTCTGGAGGAACACTATGGTTCCATGGAACCCCTAGAAACCTCTGGAGGAACCCTATGATTCCATTGAACCCATAGCAAACTCTGGAGGAACCCTGGAGTTCAATGGAACCCCTAGGAACCTCTGGAAGAACCCTTTGGTTCCATGGAACCCATAGGAGCCTCTGGAGGAACCCTATGGTTCCATGTAACCCCTAAGAACCTCTGGAGGAACCCTATGGTTCCATTGAACCCATAGGAAACTCTGGGGGAACCCTATGGTTCCATGGAACCCATAGGAACCTCTGGAGGAACCCTATGGTTCCATTGAACCCATAGGAAACTCTGGATGAACCCTATGGTTCCATGGAACCCATAGGAACCCTATGGTTCCATGGAACCCATAGGAACCTTTGGAGGAACCCTATGGTTCCATGAAACACATGGAAACCTCTGGAGGAACTCTATGGTTCCATTGAATCCCTAGAAACGTCTGCAGGAGCCCTATGGTTCCATTGAACCCATAGGAAACTCTGGGGGAACCCTATGGTTCCATGAAACCAATAGGAAACTCTGGCGGAACCCTATGGTTCCATGAAACCCATAGGAACCTCTGGAGGAACCCTAGGAACCTCTGGAGGAACCCTATGGTTACATTGAACCCATAGGAAACTCTGGAGGAACCCTATGGCTCCATGGAACCCATAGGAACCTCTGGAGTTACCCTATGGTTTCATGGAACCCCTAGGAACATCTGGGGGAACCCTATGGTTCCATGAAACCCTGATTCAGAAAGTCTGGTATGAGGAGTAAACAGGAGTCCTATAAAAAACAATTACTTTTTTCCGGATTTCACCTCTACAGGCTTCACTAAGCCACAAATTTCGATGCAAACAGCGATTGTTCCATTGGGAACAAGATAAGTCAATATCAGTGGGGTTTTGCTACGATTTCTACTCCTGCTTCCAAATTACCAACAGCAGTCCAAGTGTATATATTTATGTGACAGTCGGCCTGCAGACAGTCAGATTATACTTGTACTATCCACCAATCAAATTTGGGGCAAGCCTGGGGCGGGAGGGCTCATTCACTCCAGGGTGTAAAGGGGCCATTACACATTCCCACTATTTCATATGTGTGTTACATGGACCACATACGGTTTATTCATATAAATGCACTTTATTTCATGAATGTAATATTTGCTTATAAACGGCACAATGTAACCGTTATATTATATTATACCTCGTATGAATGGATAGAGTGTTGTATTACACTGGCAGGCAGTACTAGTAGTAGTGTTACAAAACTCGTCAGTAGCACAGGAATCACTTGCACAGGCCTGAGACGCAGCCACTGGAGAGACAGAAAAATAAAACATTAAAGTACATCCCGTGTTCCTGTGTGGAGGTCTAAACAGATCTCAAATCCGACTACAATGTAACACAAGGATCAAAATATTTCTAATAAATCAGCGATAATCTCCGGTTTGTTTCAAATTGTTCAACAACAATCCAGTTTGTGTCAAACTTCTACAACTTGTATCCAAATGTTACAAAATACAAACTTGTTTAAAAAGTGTTACAATTCATTAAAAAAAAGTGCTCCCCAGCACTCTTCCCCTGTGTTGTATTCCCCGTGTTCATGAATAAGACTAGGGCAGTGTTGGGGAACCTCGGCACCCCAGATGTTTTGGAACTATATTTCCCATGATGCTCCACTACACTGCAGAGTACATGAGCATCATGGGAAATGTAGTTCCAAAACATCTGGGGTGCCGAGGTTCCCCATCACTGGACTGGCGTCACATACATGCGGGTGTGGAAATGCACGTAAATCGCACACATTCCCGCACCCGCAGGCAAACTGTTCTGCTGTTTGGCAGACACACAGGGCTACCATTAATTCATAGTTAGCTTTGTTATATCTGTTGATCCTGCCAGCAATTCAGAGCCCTCCTGTTTACTCTGCAGTCATATCTCAAACAGTGTTATCAACCCTGCCCGGGTTACTTCTGTGAACTATACAACCCCTTCCTCCTATGTTATGCAGATGAGGAAAGGTGTAGGAGTTTTGTGGTCCTAAGGCCTCGTACACGCGCTAGGTTAAACAGAGGACAGCGGTCTGATGGACCGTTTTCATTGGTCAAAACCGATCGTGTGTGGGCCCCATAGCTTATGTAACCGTCGGTTTAAAAAAAAGCCACCTTGCTTTAAATTTAACTGATGGATTCCTAACCGATAGGTCAAAACCGATCGTTAGTAGGAACGACCATCGGTTAAAAATCCACGCATGCTCAGAATCGAGTGGACGCATGCTTAGAAGCATTGAACTTCATTTTTTTCAGCACGTCGTTGTGTTTTACGTCACTGCGTTCTGATACAATCGGGTTTTTTAACCAATGGTGTGTAGGCACATCAGACCATCAGTCAACTTCATCGGTTAACCGATGACAACGGTCCATCAGACCGTTCTCATCGGATGGACTGATCGTGTGTACGAGGCTTTAGGCAATAACACTGCTTGTTCATAGATAAAATATGGTGAGTGAAAGGCTGGTATGATTACCAGGTGAAAATACGTGGAAAAGTCTGAAAGAGGAAGACTAAAGCAGCCACCAGTAAACTGCAATATATTGGATTTTTCTTTTTCAGGGTTTAAAAACACTTCAATTAGAGAACAGATCCCTGACTGATTATTGTGGCCTGAACGTCTTTCCCTTGTTGACCAGGTTCAGGGACAAGATCCACATATGGAATAGGCTAAAGATGTCCCTAGCGGGCAAAACCAATCTCATCAAGATGATTCTGATGCCGCAGTTACTCTACCTACTTCACAATTCCCCAGTTGTCATCACCCTCAAGACGTTTAGAGTGGTCAACTCGCTCTTTCGGCAATTGCTCTGGCACATTAAGCTCCCAGGATAAAACTGGAACAATTGCAGAGGCCCAAGGAGGGTGGGGGGCTGGCTCTTCCTAACCCGTGGATTTACTACCTGGCTGCACAGCTACAGCACCTGATCGGTGCCATGTCCCCGGCCCCGGCCGGCTCCTCGGCCAGGCTGTTACTGCTTGGCTCGGGGGCTGCGTCGATACCGGAGGGTCTCGAGGCCCAGCGGTTTCAGAAACCTAACAAGAAAATGCCCACTTATGCGCTCATCCAGAAGGTTTGGAATAAGGCCAGGCAGCTCCAGGGGGTCACGGGATTTACTGAATTTAGCCCAATCTGGGAGAACGATACGTACATTGAATTGGCAAAGCTGGATCAGGGTCCTAGATGGCGCCTTCTGGGCATAACTCTCCTCAAACAGGTATTTCAGGGTGGTGCACTAATCCCGTTTGACACCCTGCGGTCCAGATTTGCACTCCCTCAATCCATGCTTTTTTACTACTTACAACTGAAACATGCAATAAGGGCCCAGGGAGATGCGGTGGAATGGGCTCAGTCCCCCACTCCAGTATTTCGCGTCTTAAGGGCCGCATCTGAGACTAGAGGCATTATCTCACAGTGCTACCACATGTTGCTAGACTCATTTCTGGAGGCACATCCCATGAAAGTGGCTAATAAGTGGGAGGAGGATGTAGGTCCAATGACAGGGGACATGTGGGAGGAAGCGCTGATGGCAGTC
This sequence comes from Rana kukunoris, assembly GCA_029574335.1. Lineage (NCBI taxonomy): Eukaryota > Metazoa > Chordata > Amphibia > Anura > Ranidae > Rana > Rana kukunoris. Next base: position 158,666,569 of record CM056058.1, on the reverse strand, counting down.
AATAACTGTTCGCTCAATGTAGCACAGAAAGTATCTCAGCTGTACATTTTGTTGAGGGTCCATTATACCCCAGTAAAACTTTTTAAAATGGGCGGGGCTGCGGACCCGATGTGCAACAGGTGCAAGGTAATGTCTGGCAATCTGATTCACTTGTTCTGGCGCTGCCCCAAGCTCCACAGGTTCTGGAAGGGAGTTGTGGATACACTTAACTCTGTGTTCCAGGTGGCCGTGCCCCTGGAGCCGATATACTGCCTGCTTGGAGTGTTGGAGGGAGTGGTAACAGAGGAACTGACTCGAATAGCACTAAACAGGGCACTGTTCCAGGCCAGGAGAGCTATTCTCCTGAATTGGAAACTGGAGGACCCCCCCACGCTTAAATCCTGGGTGATGCATATGGGCAGGATGCTTGTCATGGAGAAATACATATATCAGCACAGGGGAAATGCGGGCAAATTTGACAGGATTTGGGATGCATGGTTGGCCACACCTGGCCTGAGCCCTATGGAACTTGTTCAGGGGCGATTGAGGGGTGGTAATTAGACTTGCCAGTTCAGGGGTGGTGGGACTAGAAGGCATGTTACTGGACACTGTTGGAATATGTTGGATGCTGGTTGGAGAGCAATGTGTGCAGTGTACTATATATGCTGAGGCTATTATGTCATATTGGTTTTCTTTTCCTGTATGTTATGTGAGCAATAAAAACTTTTCTGATTTAAAAAAAAAAAAAAAAAAAGAGAACAGATCCCTGTTTCCTTATTCCACACATGTTATTATTAAAGGAGACAAACGTCACTCACCCGCCATGACAGCGCACAGTACAGAGAGCAGCAGTGTTGTCTTCATGGTGATCAGGGACCCTAGAAAATACATTCTATATGAGCAACCACTCACTGTATGTGATTTAGCAAATTATAATAATATCAAATAAAAAGTCCTACAGAGTTTTGCATTATTTTATATATAGTTTTATACAGTCAAAATAAATACAAAGAAAAAACCAACAAATATCTATCTATCTATCTATCTATCTATCTATCTATCTATCTATCTATCTATCTATCTATCTATCTATCTATCTATTTATCTATCTATCTACCCCTCTCTCTCTCTCTCTCTCTCTCTCTCTCTATCTATCCCCCCACACATTTTTTCTTTATGAATGACTTTTCTCTGTCTTGCCGGGAGCCGACAATTCATTATAGCCGCGAGTGATTTTAAATGACTTTTTTTCCTTCAGAAATGACACTTTGTGCAGGGACAGTTCTAAGCACGGGAAACAAGCGCTACTTTACAGTCATACTATACACCCCCCCTCCCTAGGTACGAAATTTAAAGGAATATTTCAATTTTATTGTTTCACTTTAAGCATTATTAAAATCACTGCTCCTGAAAAAACTGCCGTTTTTTAAAACTTTTTTTGCATTGATACATGTCCCCTGGGGCAGGACCCGGGTCCCCAAACACTCCCCTGGGGCAGGACCCGGGTCCCCAAACACTCCCCTGGGGCAGGACCCAGGTCCCCAAACACTCCCCTGGGGCAGGACCCAGGTCCCCAAACACTTCCCTGGGGCAGGACCCGGGTCCCCAAACACTCCCCTGGGGCAGGACCCAGGTCCCCAAACACTTCCCTGGGGCAGGACCCGGGTCCCCAAACACTCCCCTGGGGCAGGACCCAGGTCCCCAAACACTCCGCTGGGGCAGGACCCAGGTCCCCAAACACTTCCCTGGGGCAGGACCCGGGTCCCCAAACACTCCCCTGGGGCAGGACCCAGGTCCCCAAACACTCCGCTGGGGCAGGACCCAGGTCCCCAAACACTCCCCTGGGGCAGGACCCGGGTCCCCAAACACTCCCCTGGGGCAGGACCCGGGTCCCCAAACACTTTTTATTACAATAACTTGCATATTAGCCTTTAAAATTAGCACTTTAGATTTCAAACTTTCGAGTCCCATAGACTTTAACAGGGTTCTAAAGTTCACACAAACTTAAAGCTCATCCCTACTCTCTATCTATCTAAGTAAGTAAGAAGTAAGAAAACCGATAGGGCTTCTCTCCTAGTCACTCACATCTCCACACAGTTAAAACATGCAGAGGAAACACATATTTACTAGTGTTAACCTCTTCCCTGCCAGTGACATTTACACAGTAATCAGTGCATTTTTATAGCACTGATCGCTACATAAATGCCAATGGTCCCAAAAAAGTATCAAAAGTCTCCAATCTGTCCTTCACATTGTCTCAGTGCCGCTAAAAAAATTGCAGATCGCCGCCATTACTAGTAAAAAAAAATAAAACAATAAAAATGCCAAAAATCGATCCCAATTTTTCTCAAAGCAATCAATATATGATTAATGCGATTTTATTTTATTTTTTTAAATATGTACAAGATTATATATTGGCCTAAACTGAGGAAAAAATATAGTTTTTTTAAAAACGTTTGGGGATATTTATTATAGCAAAAAGTACAAAATGTTGTGTTTTTTTTTCCAAAATTGTCGCTCTATTTTTGTTTATAGCACAAAAAGTAAAAACCGCAGAGGTGATCAAATACCACCAAAAGAAAGCTCTATTTGTGGGAGAAAAAAGGACGCCAATTTTGTTTGGGAGCCACGTCGCACAACCGTGCAATTGTCAGTTAACCTCCCTGGCGGTCTTCCCGTGTGTGGCACGGGGTGAGATTTTAAAGCTACGATCGGTAACCCCGTGCCACACACGGGCTTACCTCGCTGGACGCAGAAAAAAGTTTACTTACCTTTTCTCTGCGATCCAGCGATGAATCCCCGCAGTACACGGCGGGCGGATGTCCGCCTGATGCTGTGTGTACCGCCGCTTCCCTTCCCTGCGAGCGTCGCGACGTAGGGGGGGGAACGGCGCCAAATTCAAAAAAGTAAACAAACACTATACATACAGTACACTGTAATCTTATAGATTACAGTACTGTATGTAAAAAATACACACCCCCCCTGTCCCTAGTGGTCTACCCTGTACACTACATGTCCTTTTATATAATAAAAACTGTTCTTTCTCCCTGCAAACTGTAGATTGCCCATAGCAACCAAAAGTGTCCCTTTATGGCAAAAATTGTTTTAGAGCAGCTAAAAAACAGCGATAATAAATCAGAATCACTTGCAGAATTTAGCGATAGCGATCTATGGGGAAATTCGTCATAAAAAAAAAAAAAAATAATGACAGCAAAAATTCTGCAACTGAGCAAATTTCAGTGATTTTGATTTGATTACATTATTGAATAATTTTTACTATAATTATATTATTATTTGTTATAATTTTTTATAATTATTTATTATATTATAATTTTTAATAAGAAAAAAAAAAAAAAATCATACCCAGGATGCCTATTAGACTCTTGTTTGGATAGATTTCAGTGAGTTATTCCTAAGAATTACAAGCCTACAGTATAAAACGCCAAATTACCTTGCAAATAATGGTACCGCTTTTAGCACCTAAAATCTGAAAGAATCATACCGCCAGGGAGGTTAAAGCGACGCAAAAAGTGCTCTGGTCTTTGAGCAGCCAAGTGGTTAAATAAGTCCTTATATTGCAATTAAATATGTTACAAAGGCAGCGACTCAGAGAGCAAGGAAGCCAAAGAATGATGATGATAACCAGCCAATCAGCAATCCCAAAATGAAGAGCCACCAATGGCCGCCTCCATCATTATCTCATGATATTCCCTCCCTAAGCCCTGGTTCACACTGGGCTGCGGGAGTGAAATCGCGCGATTTCAGCTGAACTCGAGCGATTTCACTCCCTCTGGCAGTTCCGATTTCGGCGCGATTTAGGAGACATTTGTGCAGGGTTCTGCACAGATGTCAATGTAAATCGCGTCCTGAAATCGCAAAAAGTAGTACAGGAACTACTTTTTGAAATCGGTGCCGCGCCGCAGATGCGGAGTCGCACCGATTAGGACGGTGTCATTGCCAGCAATTGCCACCGATTTGAGATGCGATTTCACATGTGAAATCGCATCTCAAATCGAACTAAATCGCACCCAGTGTGAACCTGGGCTTAAGGAGACAATCACAATGTAAGGTGTATGGGCAGCTTTGAAAAATTATAATTGTATCCCAATTGTCTGCTATGAGTTGTAAATGACTTAGACATCAAAGTTTTCTACTCACCGACAAATGTGGGGTGGAAATGTTCCGGGTCTGCAAGAGGCTTCCAACAACTCGATGTTCTTCCAACAACCCGATGTTCTTCCAACAAGTGTGCAAAGTTAGTTGTCAGTTGGGTTTACCACCTTGAGGAAAAACAGTTGCGGTGGTGGAGGGTCTGTGTACAATTACCAATCACTCAGCTACTTATATACTCATCGGTCCAGATGGAATGCCATGCATCTGTCTTGCGAAGACACTAGAAGGTCGTGACGTTGGAGTAAATGGGCCTCGCCCAGGCAGGACTTGGCCCCCGGGCAGCCACGGTTTAACATTAAAGCCATCGTCACAGACTGATGTATTTTTCTGGAGGCATTTCATATTTATAGCTGATGAAAATGTCACCTTGTTCTCTTACCAAATTAATCTTTCAACTATTTTACATACTTGTTTCAAACCCAATTATAGATATTTATTTTCTTCATTTTGGGAATTTATTACAGTGCCCAAAATATTTTAAACCCAATTATAGTTATTTCTTTTTATAATTTGGGGATCTTTTTACAGTGTCCAAAATATATTATCAACAAAAAGTTTTTATTGTATCACAAACAGATTTCAAATCGTAATGGTGATGGTGGCAGATACCACTGACCAGCTCCATCTATGTAGGGTGATTAGGATCACTATGATACACAAATGTGTTACAATGTACTTATTTTCCCATCATTGTCATCCTGACCAATTATGTGGGGCTTTGCCCAGGAGAAATGCACTGCATGCCCATTGAAGTATGACCAGCAGGGTTAGAGTGGCCAATCCCGGGGCTGTTGGATAAGCCAATGTCAATATTCCCATTGCACACGTTCCTGGAATGGTCTTGGGGTAATGGGTGGGGCAGCACCAGACAGATGGGGACTGGAAATATGGAAGTTATTTTAAAGAATGATCACATCCCGGTGGAAAAAGTGCAACATTCCAGAGCCGTGCAGGAGCCCTTTGTCAGGTATGTGATGACATGACTGATGAAGGGGTCCTGTGCTCCTCCGAAACGTTGCACTTTTTCCACAGTGACGTCATCATTCTTCAAAATAACTTTTGAATGTCAGTTGAAGATCTGTGGTGATCTGGCAAAAATGTACACAGCTTTGGATAAGCCAACCCCCCTCACTATAAAAGGGGGTGAGGGGGGGCACAGATGGTTGGATTTACTTAAGGGGAAGAGACTGTGCACTTTGCAAGTGCTGTTGCACCTCTGCAAGTACAGTTGCTCCAGAGTTTAGTAAATGAGGTAAAGCTTCACTTTGCAATGAATACCCAATCACATGCAAGTTAACCACTTTCCACATACCGCTGTCATTGTACGACGGAACTTTGACGTAGAATACTAGATAGCTGCCATAACCCAGGTATCTACCCCATAACCAATAGAGATCTCCACACCCCTCACCAAGTACACATATCTCCTTATCCAAAGATCCTCCCACCCTCTCTACCCCACAACCAATAATGATCACTACCCCCCAGCCCCCCTCCCAACAAGTACAGAAATCTCGTTACCCAAAGATCTATCACCCTCTGTACCCCCACAACCAATAATGATCACTACCCCCCAGCCCCCCTCCCAACAAGTACAGAAATCTCCTTACACAAAGATCCATCACCCTCTGTACCCTCACAACCAATAATGATCACTACCCCCCAGCCCCCCTCCCAACAAGTACAGAAATCTCCTTACACAAAGATCCATAACCCTCTGTACCCCCACAACCAATAATGATCACTACCCCCTGCCCCCTCCTAACAAGTACAGAAATCTCCTGACCCAAAGATCCATCACCCTTTGTACCCCCACAACCAATAATGATCACTACCTCCCAGCCCCCCTCCCAACAAGTACAGAAATCTCCTTACCCAAAGATCCATCACCCTCTGTACCCCCACAACCAATAATGACCACTACTCTTCCTGCTCCCTCCCAACTAGTACAGAAATCTCCTTACCCAAAGATCCATCACCCTCTGTACCCCCACAACCAATAATGATCACTACTCTTCCTGCTCCCTCCCAACTAGTACATAAATCTCCTTACCCAAAGAACCTTCACCCTCTGTACCCCCACAACCAATAATGATCACTACCCCCCAGCCCCCCTCCCAACAAGTACATAAATCTCCTTACCAAAAGATCCCTCACCCCCTCTACCCCACAACCAACAATGACCACTACTCCCCCTGCTCCCCTCCCAACAAGTACAGAAATCTCCTTACCCAAAGAACATTCACCCTCTGTACCCCCACAACCAATAATGATCACTACCCCCAGCCCCCCTCCCAACAAGTACATAAATCTCCTTACCAAAAGATCCCTCACCCCCTCTACCCCACAACCAACAATGACCACTACTCTTCCTGCTCCCTCCCAACTAGTACAGAAATCTCCTTACCCAAAGATCCATCACCCTCTGTACCCCCACAACCAATAATGATCACTACTCCCCCTGCTCCCTCCCAACTAGTACATAAATCTCCTTACCCAAAGAACCTTCACCCTTTGTACCTCCACAACCAAAAGTGATCAATACCCCCCAGCCCCCCTCCCAACAAGTACATAAATCTCCTTACCAAAAGATCCCTCACCCCCTCTACCCCACAACCAACAATGACCACTACTCCCCCTGCTCCCCTCCCAACAAGTGCATAAATCTCCTTACCCAAAGATCCATCGCCCTCTGTACCCCCACAACCAATAATGATCACTACCCCCAGCCCCTCTCCCAACAAGTACAAAAATCTCCTGAACGCTATCCAAAACAAGAACAAAAAGTTTTGGACTTGAGTTCCACTTAAAGAACAGATACAGTTTAGCCAGAAAGGGACGGGAACTTATTTTGAAGGATCAGGTCAAAATAAAGGGAAAAAGGCTGAAAAAAAAATGTAACCACTACATCTAAGGGCCGGTGAGCTTCAATATATTAAATTTTATTTTTTTGGGTTTAGCTACGCCTACTACGAGGCACCTTCCCCTGACCACAGTACCTGCAATGACTGAATATAAATACAAAGAAACAACTTGAATTATTTTACTTTGCAGTTTATTATATGTAAAAGAAAAGTAAAAAGTACAGGGTGCGCTCTCCAGGGTATCTGTATATTGTCTACTCCAGGGGTCTCAAACTGGTGACCCTCCGGCTGTTTCGGAACTACCAGTCCCATCATGCCTCTGCCTGAAGGAGTCATGTTTGTGACTGTCAGCCTTGCAATGCATCATGGGACTTGTAGTTTTCGCAAAACAGGAGGGCCACCAGTTTGAGACCCCCTGGTCTACTCCATTAACCATTCTTGCCTTATAATAAATACAACACAATAAATAGCTCCGGTATAAAGCAGGCCCCTCTAAGCCAAAAAAAGCAGAAATATCTTCACTGTACACAATGAGAGATAATCGGGGGGCACAGCGGGGTATCAGCACTGTACACAATGAGAGATAATCGGGGGGCACAGCGGAGTATCAGCACTGTACACAATGAGAGATAATCGGGACGCCCGGCGGGAAGGTGATCTTAGGAAGCGTTATATATGATGCAGCCAACACCGTCCACAGAAAAAGAATTAGATACAAGATTCCTTCATAACTTCTCTCTGCTGAGAGCATTGGGGGTGACGATATGACAAAGTCTCATGGTGCCGGGATGGTCGGTTCTCGGAGGGATTACATCAGTTTCATCAAGATCCAGGAGGAGATCAGAGCAGACAAAGTCCAAGGCATGGAGAAACCTGGAACAACACACAGGAGATATTAGGAATGGAGCCGCTTCATCTTTCTATGGAAGATCTTCTGTTCAGTTCTAAGTTTTCATTGTAGCTGCAATCTGGTGATCAGACAACTTGTATACCAGATTGGGACATTGTGAGAATATAAGGTGTATGTGCAACCAGAATGTATTTGTTTTTAATTTTTGCATAGCGTGGGGGCATTGGAGAAATTTACCTTCATTAACTGTCAATGTGACAATGGTTTTACTGGATAGGAATTGAGAGAAAATCAGCTACAAGAACACAGGGAGCAAAAAAAAAAATGTACTTTTGCCTTTCCGTTCTCTACTTTGAAAGAAAACAAAAAAACATTTTATTCTGTCTGCATTGCTGTTGGAAATTTGCTCTCATTTCCTGTTTAGTGAAACTGTTGTCACCGGGACAGTAAGCAAAGGGAAATTTCTCTAACATATCCCAAGATATAATTATAAGGGTTCTTATCCTTAAACTTATGTTGACCACACAGGCCTCGTACACACGACCGAGAATATCATTGTAAAAGAAACATCGTTTTCCTCGACGGGGTTCTTGTCAGGCTTGTCGAGAATCTTGACAAGCTGTCTTTGCATACACACTGTGAAGACCAAATCTCGACGTTCTCAAACGCGGTGACGTACAACACGTACGACGGCACTATAAAGGGGAAGTTCAATTCCACTGGCGCAACCCTTGGGGCTGCGTTTGCTAATCTCATGTTTCTGCGTGTTAAAAAAAGTTTGGTAAGAGACGATTCGCGCTTTTCAGTCTGTTACAGCGTGACGAATGTGCTATCTCCATTACGAACGCTACTTTTACCGAAGGTGCGCTCCCGTCTCACTTTATTCTGAGCATGCGTGGGTTTCTAAGCATACACATGAATGTGTTTCTCGACGTAAACCAGCCCGACGAGAAACACGATGAGAAAAGTCAGGCTCCTGGCGAGAAAAAAGAGAGCATGTCCTCTTTTTTTTTCTCGTCGAGATCCACAACAGTTTTCTCGACGAAAAACATACACATGACCGGTTTTCTCGGCAAAAAAGCTCTGCCATCAGAGAAAACCGGTCGTGTGTACGAGGCTTCAGAAATCTGTCTAGTAGGGGATAGAAAAATACTACCATAAATTATTTAATACAGGATATACATCTATGATGTTGGTGTCACAGAGCATTATGCATTATGCAAACAGAAGCTGTTTGCCTTCAAACTGTCTCTCTCTCTCTCTCTCTCTCTAAAGTCTCAGTCAGTGCTGATAACCCATCAACTTAATGCTTTTTATTATAGAACTAATATTGATACATATTTAGATAAATACTAGATGCATAGAAATATATGGATGGACAATAAGCCCTGATCATTGTCATTGTTAAAATTAGGCAGAAGAAATGGGGTGAAATGAGAAATCTGAGGGAATTTAATATGTTTGTGGCCAATAACAGAAATCTGCAAAAGCTCAAAATGAGACAATATTTGTTCTTAATAATTTGTTCTTTTAACCACTAGCCGACCAGTTTTACGGCGGCAGGTCGGCTTGGCTGTACGAAATCACGTAATATAATGTGGTTTCGCATTTCAGCCACTAGGGGTCCTTTTAGGGGGGAGAAATGACTGATCGCATGTTCATACAATGTTTGAACAGCGATCTGTCATTTCCCCTAGTCAGTCCCACCCTACTTTTAGTTAGAACACACCTAGGGAACATAATTAACCCCTTCCTCGCCCCTAGTGTTAACCCCTTCTGTGCCAGTGACATTTATACAGTAATCAATGCATTTTTATAGCACTGATCACTATAAAAATGCCAATGGTCCCAAAATAGGTCAAAAGTATCCGATATGTCTACCATAATGTCGCAGTACCGATAAAAATAAGCAGATCGCCGCCATTACTAGTAAAAAAAAAAAATATTAATAAAAATGCCAAAAACTTTCCCCTATTTCGTAGATGCTATAACTTTTGAGCAAACCAATCTATAAACGCGTATTGCGATTTTTTTTTAACGAAAAATATGTAGAAGAATACGTATCGGCCTAAACTGAGGAAAAAAAATGTTATATATATTTTTGGGGATATTTATTATAGCAAAATGTAAAAAAACGCTCGATTTTTGTTTATAGCGTAAAAAATAAAAACCGCAGAGGAGATCAAATACCACCAAAAGAAAGCTCTATTTGTGGGGAAAAAAGGACTCCAATTTTGTTTGGGAGCCACGTCGCACGACCGCGCAATTGTCAGTTAAAGCGGCGCAGTGCCGAAACGCAAAAAGTGGCCCGGTCATTGACCAGCAAAATGGTCCGGGGCTGAAGTGGTTAATGCAAGCAGTGTTCTGAATGTGACCTGGAATCTGGGCTACAATGAGAAATGACGAAACAGCGAAAAGACTGGATGCCCAAAGGTCGGTAGGAGGTCGGTAGGAGGTCGGTAGGAGGGTCTTGTGTCATGCTGCACTGTAATTGGCTGCACAGCGCTGACATCATCCGGAGCCGATTCCTTCCAACTGCTGATTGTCAGCAGTTGCCTGTGAGCTGTTGGTGACGGCTCAGTCACAATTCTGGGGGTACCAGTGCAGAGACCCCCAAACAAGATAGTGAACCATATACAGTATGCAGGGGCCTGGCCCCCACATATAGGAGTATTGTTGCTGTAAAGGGGGCTGAACATGTTTCGCTACATCACAATAAACCATTCAAATTCTCAATGTAAGAGATTACTTACCGCTGGCAGAGCTGGTATTCAAATCGTATATGGTATCAGCTGGAAATAAAGAGAAACATATCTGTTACTTGGAGATCTCACCGCACTGACACTCATTCTTCTGGATATATCGTATGATATTCACACTCACTGTAGGCTGAAATAATCGTGTAGTGATCTCCATAGAAGATAGAGGCCTGGATTCACAGACATCGGCGCACATTTATGCCGCCGTAGCGTATCTCTTTTACGCTACGCCGGTGCAGCGCAGAGAGGCAAGCATGGGATTCACAAAGCAAATGCTCCCAACTCTGCGCCAGTGTGGCGTATATTTCGTAGGCGTAAGTGGAAGTAGGTGGAAGTGGGCGTGATCCATGTTAATGAAGCGTGACCCCATGCAAATGATGGGCCGGGCGCCAGACAAGTACTTAAAACAAACTGCGCATGTGTCGGGACATGGACGTATCTCCATGCGCATGCGCACAACCACGTCGGAATAACTGCCTAAGATACGCCGGATCACTGTGTACGCCGTGAACGTAACCTACGCCCAGCCAGACCCACGTCGGCCCATATTCACAGACGTCCAACGTACAATGCGTAGGCTTGTGTTCCCTGGTCCATACCTTTGCATGGATTGCGCCTCATCTATGTGGAATAACTTTACGCCGAACGTAAAACTTACGCAAACCGCTCAACTCATGCACCGAGCACAAGTACGGTCGTGAATCGGCGTATCTCCCTCATTTGCATATATGAATAGAAAATCAATGGGAAAGCCACATGCGTCAAGCTTAAATATGTGCCCACTCTACGCCGGCGTAGGAAAGTTACGTTGGTGGGATGAAGCCTATTTTTAGGCGTATCTTAGTTTGTGGGTCGGCGCACAGATACGACGGCGCACATTTGTACTTACGTCGGCGTATCTGGAGATACGTCGGCGCAAATGATTTGTAAATCCGGGCCTAAGTGTTTGTAATGCCTGACAATGGACAATCTGTTGCCTTTTTGGTCTGCTAAATATGTGGGACACGCAGAGCAATACATTTTTATTGTGAAGGGTTTGAACCTCTGCGGGTTTATATTGCTTTGTCCCGTTTCTCCCTACTTCCTGGTCAGGTGATAGGTGTCTGACAGGACAGGAAGTGAGGGAAAATCCCCCCACAGGGAACAAAGAAAGCGGTTAAAGCTTATACAGAAGTTTTAAGCCTTTCCCTACATTATCCAAAACAAAAAAAGGAAATAAATGTTTTGTCTGGAGTTGGGATTTAATAAATGTGACTGAAGGAACACAGAAAATGACTGTAACAAAACTGTGACCATGAGATGACTTACCTGCATCCAAATAAATGCTGACCCTTCCTGCAATGTCCGGGGAATCACGTGATATGGATCGAGCGCTGCAGGTCTGTAAGGAAATAAAAGAAAGTCAAGAGAAATTCCAGACGAGTGAAATCGATGAAGAAATTGTAAATTGTATCCAAGAAACACCCCAGTTATGCTAAAGTCACAACATCCCTTTATCTGTGTAATCCTCACAAAGGAAACAGTGGAGAATGCGGGCACAGCAGGTTCTTCCATCACTCCAATGGTGAGACTTCCCTGGAATAATTTGCATTTCCCCTCCACATTGGTTTCAGTCTCTCTAAGGGTCCCCTTCACATGGAGCAGACCGTTTTTCGGTCTGCTCCGTGTGTGTCCGTCGCTCCGTGTGTGTCCCCGCTCAGCTGTCGGCGGACAGGGCGGTCCCCGCACACTGTGCAGGGACCGCCCTGTCTCTCCTCCGCTCTCCCCTATGGGGAATCGGATGAATACGGACCGTTTGTCCGTATTCATCCGATCCATTCCGCCGGACGGAAGAAAAATAGGGTTTTCTTCCGTCCGAAAAACCGGATCCAGACGGACACGAATATTTGCGGACGTTAGCAGGTGCATCATACACTAACGGACGCGATCCCATAGGGAACCATTACAAGTGGATGAACGGAGGCGGACGTGTGAAAGGGGCCTAAGCCATATTCCCCAATCACCTAATTATTTTACATTGTATCAGGGGCAGCACGACACCATCAATTGTCTTTTTTAGGGATGAGCATGAAACCACCGATTGTCTTTATTAGGGATGGGCATGAGACCACCAACTGTCTTTATTAGGGATGGGCATGAGACCACAGATTGTCTTTATTAGGGATGGGCATGAAACCACCAATTGTCTTTATTAGGGATGGGCATGAGACCACCAATTGTCTTTATTAGGGATGGGCATGAGACCACCAATTGTCTTTGTTAGGGATGGGCATGAGACCACCAACTGTCTTTGTTAGGGATGGGCATGAAACCACCAATTGTCTTTATTAGGGATGGGCATGAGACCACCAATTGTCTTTATTAGGGATGGGCATGAGACCACCAATTGTCTTTATTAGGGATGGGCATGAGACCACCAATTGTCTTTGTTAGGGATGGGCATGAGACCACCAACTGTCTTTGTTAGGGATGGGCATGAAACCACAGATTGTCTTTATTAGGGATGGGCATGAAACCACCAATTGTCTTTATTAGGGATGGGCATGAAACCACCAATTGTCTTTGTTAGGGATGGGCATGAGACCACCAACTGTCTTTGTTAGGGATGGGCATGAAACCACAGATTGTCTTTATTAGGGATGGGCATGAGACCACCAATTGTCTTTGTTAGGGATGGGCATGAGACCACCAACTGTCTTTGTTAGGGATGGGCATGAAACCACCAATTGTCTTTATTAGGGATGGGCATGAGACCACCAATTGTCTTTATTAGGGATGGGCATGAGAGCACCAATTGTCTTTATTAGGGATGGGCATGAGACCACCAATTGTCTTTGTTAGGGATGGGCATGAGACCACCAACTGTCTTTGTTAGGGATGGGCATGAAACCACCAATTGTCTTTATTAGGGATGGGCATGAGACCACCAATTGTCTTTATTAGGGATGGGCATGAGACCACCAATTGTCTTTATTAGGGATGGGCATGAGACCACCAATTGTCTTTGTTAGGGATGGGCATGAGACCACCAACTGTCTTTGTTAGGGATGGGCATGAAACCACAGATTGTCTTTATTAGGGATGGGCATGAAACCACCAATTGTCTTTATTAGGGATGGGCATTAAATCATCAATTGTCTTTGTGACGGATCTCGAATACCCCAAGTGGGCACATCGGCCAGACCTGTGTCTCCTGTCCTCCAAATGCACCCGCAGCCTGCAGATTCGCCATAACCAGCCCTTTACCCCTCAATCACAGGACAAGCCACACAAGTGTTGAGGGTTAAACCTGCAGAGCATAAACTGTTTATTAAATCCAAGACATACACTTTTACACACAGTTAGGGACACTCCCCTTAGCTTTGTCATAGAGGGGAGGGGGTGGGGGACAAGAAAGAACCAATTGGGACTGAACACTTGTACGTTGAAACAGTCTACAGATAAACATAAAGGCCGGGATTCAGATACATTGGCGTATCTTTGTGCGGGCGTAGCGTATCTTCTTTACACTATGCCGCTGCAAATTAGAGAGGCAAGTGCTGTATTCACAAAGCACTTGCTCCGTAAGTTGTGGCGGCATAGCGTAAATTGGCCGGTGTGAGCCCGCCTAATTTAAAGTAGGGAGGAGGTGGGCGTCATCTATTTAAATTAAGCGTGACCCCATGCAAATTAATGTCCGATTGAACAGCGCATGCACGCGCATGCTCAGATTCACGTCGCATCTGCTCCCTAAGATACGTTGGCGCAATGCCTACGATGTGAACGTAACCTACGCACTGCCCTATTCACGTAGTACTACATAAACGGCGTACGCGTCGTAAAATTTGACGGCGCCGTTCCCTGACCCATACCTTTGCATTACCTGCGCCTCATATAGCAGGGGTAACTTTATGCCGGACGTAAGCCTTACGCAAATCGCGTATATGAAGCGGGCGGGCGCATCTACGTTCATAAATCGGCGTATCTTACTCATTTGCATAAATATAATGGGAACGCCGAATGCGTCCAGCGTAACTATGCGCCCCACGATACGCCGGCGTAGGCAAGTTACGTCGGATGGCTGAAGCCATGTTTTTCGTGTATCTCGCTTTGTGAATCGGCGCAAAGATGCAACGGCGCACATTTGAAATTACGGCGGCATATCCGACATAAATCGTTTCTGAATCTGGCCCCATGTGATTATGGTAAGCAGGCAGCCTCTCAATACACATCCCCTGCGGAGAGACGTCTCCAGTCCAGACCATTGTCTATGTGTCATGAACCAACACAATTAGGCACAGCAACAAGGCGGGGGGAAGGGATGTAGCATTACATTACATTATGTCAATGCCAGCTTGTCCCCAGGTCTCCAGTCTTTTCTCGGCCATAATATGTGGGTAAGAGGCCCGCCCACAGTCCCTTCCAAAACACACAGTGACAGTTGGAGCTGTCACAGTCTTTATTAGGGATGCACTTGGGTTTGGGCCAAACCCTAGCTCATCCCATGTTATGGTTGCAGCAGATGAGCAGAACTGTGAATTCTGGTGGTGGTATCCCAATATCAGAAGCCAACATATGATTTTATCCACCACTCTTGTATAGCGATTTTTCCATTAATTGAGCTTTTGTACTCATTACACACAGTGATATTCTGCTTGCTTGGTTTGTAACGTAGCAGCAGACCAGGTAATCATCTAGTATCTTTAAGCTTGTTAGTGTGTATTTCTCAGTCCATATAACACCTCCAAGGATCTAAGTAAGGTCATGCAAAGAGTCAATCATGGACATTTGGGTGGCCAGTGGCGGTTCGTCCATAGAGGGCGCCGGAGCGCCGCCCCCTCTGGCTCTTGCAGAGCCACTGAAATACATAAATTCATGCATTGCATGAATCTATGTTATTGTTGCCGCTGCCGTCGACTATTCAGTTGGCCAGATGGTGAGCGCCGGCCACCTGAATAACGGCAGCTGGTTGGCTGTGTGGAAGTGCCTATCAGAGCCAGCGGCTCAGCCAATCAGGATCACCGGTTCTGCATCAAGGGCGGCAGAAGACATCGAGGGACGTGAAAGGAGGATGGCTGACCCCCAGAAAGGTAAGTGCCGGGCGGGGGAGGGAGGGGCATTTTACAGGGCACAGCGGCGAAAATGGGCACAGTGGCGACAATGGGCTCAGTGGCGACAATTAAAGGTACTGTGGTGACAATTGGCACAGTGGCGACAATTGATGGGCACAGTGGCTGCGTTTGATGGCATGGCACAGTGGCGACAATTGATGGGCACAGTGGCTGCGTTTAATGGCATGGCACAGTGACTGCATTTCATGGCACAGTGGCTGCATTTGATGGCATGGCACAGTGGTGACAATTGATGGCACAGTGGCTGCATTTGATGGGCACAGTGGCTGCATTTGATGGGCAGAGTGAGGCTGTAATTGTTTTGGTTTTTTTTGCGCCCCCCCCCCCCCCCCAAATTTTGAGCACCAGCCGCCACTGTGGGTGGCACAGTAGCTTGATGGTTAGAACTCTTTTTTTTTTTTTTAGCACTGGGGACCTCAACCTCCCAGCTAAGATACTTTCTGCCTAAAGAGTGTGTCTCTTTCCTCTAATGACATAATGTTAGAATAATTATCTCCTATCTAAATTGGCCCTAGTAAAGGCGCATACATGTGGTGATAGAAACTTAAGTTCCTTAAGGGCAGGGACTGCTGTGAAAGTACAGCCTGTAAAGCACTGCATACATTGTTGGCATTGTTTAAATACCTGTAATTACAAATAAATCATTATGACCTGACTGCAATTTCCAGGAAAGCACTTTACATATACGGTAATTGGATTGATTTACCAATGCTGGACATACACATATTCGGAAAATCGTCCGAACCCATTTTGGAAAAACGAACGTTTGGTCGTGAGCGCAAATAATAGTGCCGTCATGTAATGACCGATAAATCGTTCAGAGGACATAAATAAAAATACATTTGGTTCGTTTTTTTTTACATATACCTAGTGCAGACAGTTCGAGCGGGAAACACATTACCGTTTCAATTTATCGTTCGTTAGGCAGAAGTTTTCCAAACGATTAACGATGCGATTTGTGCCCATTAAAGGGGTTGTAAAGGTAATTTTTTCCCCCCTAAATATCTTCCTTTACCTTAGTGCAGTCCTCCTTCACTTACCTCATCCTTCCATTTTGCTTTTAAATGTCCTTATTTCTTCTGAGAAATCCTCACTTTCTGTTCTCCTGTCTGTAACTCCACACAGTAATGCAAGGCTTTCTCCCTGGTGTGGAGAAAGCCTCTTGAGGGGGCGAGCAGGAGTGTGAGGACGCCCACTAACACACAGCTCCTTTCTCTATCTGCAACGTAGAGAGCGTCCTGACTCTCCCGTAGTCCAAGAGAGGGGGCGAGCGTGACACTCCACACCAGGGCTGCGGCTCATCTTAGGCAGTTGTTCCGACGTGGTTGTACGCATGCGCACGGGGATACGTCCATGTCTCGACACATGCGCAATTCATTTTAAGTACTTGTCTGGTGCCCGGCCCATCATTTGCATGGGGTCACGCTTCATTGACATGGATCACGCCCACTTCCAGCCCATTTACACTTACGCCTACGAAATAGACGCTACGCCGGCGCAGAGTTGGGAGCATTTGGTTGTGAATTCCATGCTTGCCTCTCCGCGCCGGCGTAGCGTATAAAAGATACGCTACGTCGGCATAAATATGCGCCGATGTATGTGAATCCGGGCCATAATCTATTGCCTGGGGTCCTATAATCTCCTTTTGCCCGGGGGGCCCCATAAGTTGTCAGTCCGCCCCTGCTTAGGGGTAAGAACTCTAGTGGCCCAGGACTCTAGGATAATTGTGTGTACAGATAGCCAGGTCACTGAGGTCTGGTCACCAGGAGGAAGACAGGATTGCTTACATACCTCATTATTGGAACACTAAAATTTTAACCAAATGCTTTTCTTAACCCCCAAATCTGGCACCCTCAGGCTAGTGTCAGCTCATCCAGGACTAGAGAGTGCCTGGGGCCCCTTGGACTATTGGGGCCAATTGGGCAGGTGACTGTTTGCCCATATAGCTAAAGAATCCCCGACTGCTTCTTCAGGCACAGAAATCACAGAACACCGTCTATGTGAATGGTGAGTCTTACCGAGGCACAATCAGTAGTGCAGAGTGCAAGTTCGGCAAAGAGGTAGACGTTGGCAGAACTGGCAATCTTGAAGACTTTCATAGCAAACCGAGCTTCAGTGCCGTTTCCATTGTTCACCACTGATAGCTGGTCAACAGATACGTCACTATCTGGGCACCTGGGTACAGAAACTTCCATTAGTTTTCAGTTACTGCAATCTAATGATGAGAACACAATACCGGCACATACTATTAGAGGTGATCATTACGTGGGATGTGTTCATTTTTAGTTACGCAGAATCAAAGTCTACAATTTCCATGGTATTTGGCAGAATCATTGTGCCATACACAAGACGTGTCCTAAATTTCTTCAAACCCTGGGTCTGCTCACTCCCAGTAACAGTTACGGTGACCACATTTCCAAACTACCATTCAGGGACACCCCTCTTCCCAAAAATCAGCTTGTGCTGTAACGTATCACAGCACAGTGATTGGACACAAGAGGCGGGATTTATGATTTCTCCAATCACAAGCAGGGGGCGGGGACTGTGCTCCTTTAGGTTTTCCCGGCCAGGACAAGTACTGTCAGTAATGCCTCGTTTCCACTGAGCGGATCGGTTCGGATCGGTTCGGTTCGGTACGCTCTTTTGGGTTTTTCCATTATGAAAGCGTGCCATAAAAGCGAACCGTACCATTATGGGTCCTGTTTCAGATGTGGGGCCATAGAAAATGGAACGGTTCCATTAGGGCGGACCTACAAATACATCTCACTGATTGGTGGACGTGCTAGGCTTTTCTTCTAAACCTTGTATGGTCCCGGATGGTCCGATTTGCAGTGGAAATGCTCAGCAGAATAGACCGGACCATTCTAACCCGTTCCATTCTAAGCGACCCGAACCGATCCGCTCAGTTTAAATGAGGCACAAGCGGTGATGTGGAGGCCTTTTTTGGGGGCATCAGTTTGGCTTAGGGGGTGGCTGTGCCAGTTTCATTCCGCGACACTGTATTGTCCTGGAATGAAGGTCCCCCGGGACAGACCTGCAAAATGCGGGAATCCGGGACACGTGGTCACCCTGGTAACAGCCCTACTGAAAAATAAAGTTTGAGTCAGGCTTTAAGCATGAACTCAAGGAATGATGTCACTTTAAAAAATTTGGCTTGAACCTCATGCCAACACCACAGCAACCTACCTTTAGGGTGATTTATTGTTCTGCACATTTAGTGAATGATTTCTGTAGTCAAAAGTGTACAAAGAACACACAGGATTGCTATCCTGTACTTACCCGTTCTGAAGAAGAAAGTACTGGATGGAGCTCGATTCAGTAGGAGAGGCATAAATTTTCACCACTTTGAGACTGAAGGTGTTGCCAGCCAGATCGGGTATGAACACTGAGATGTAGATAGTGTCCTCCACTGTCAGGGAGTCGGAGTCGGAGAGAGGGGTCATAAATTCATCTTTAAAGGCCATCATTACGGCTGTATAACTTCCATTTCCTGAAGGGCCGTTTATTTCTGTGCTCCTGGAAAATAAACACACAACAGAAAGGTCACCTACCTAGGAACCCTTGCAGGTATGTGGCCATGACTCTTAATTTTATTATGCAGAGTATCTACAGAACTGAAACATTTGCACTGAAGATAAAGAAAGAGAATATCTAGATATCTTCTCCAACTCTCTGAATACCGATGGAAGTGATACAATTTCAAATGCACCGCAAAGGTTTATAATTAATTTGCTTAGAAATTAAACAATCCTTTAACCACTTAAAGGATCACTAAAGGAATTTTTTTTTTTTTAGCTAAATAGCTTCCTTTACCTTACTGCAGTACTGGTTTCATGTCATTATTGTTCGTTTTTGCTTTGAAGTTGCTGTAATCCTGCTCTGTTCTCCACACTTCCTGCTTGTCTGTTTCCTTATCACCACCATACTGGGAGCTTTCTCACGGTGGTCTGAGCTGTCATTACTGTGTGTCTAAAACTTCCCAGAACCAATCAGATTAGTTTTAAAAACAAAACACTGCCCTGGATTTGTTTGTTTTTGTTCTGTGTGTCTATTTCTACTTTGCAGAAACATGAAGCCAGTTCAAAAGTGAAACTAACCTGCAGGCACATTATATGATTGATTTCTATTTTTAATCATTTTGAAAAGGAATCGCTTAACTTTTATGTCTCTATACACTGTAAACTTTTTTTTTTCCTTTAGTGACCCTTTAAGGACCGAGCCTCTTTCTGAGATTTGTTGTTTACAAGTTAACCTCCTGAGGCCCGTGCTATTGCCGAATGACGGCTACAGCGCGGACCTGAAAATCGAACTGGACGTCAATTGACCTCTGCCCCTTTTGGCGTTCCCCGCACGCGCTCCCGAGCGCGCAGCGGGGAATCTCTGTGCTGGCCGTGTCCCTTGGACACAGCCAATCACAGATCGCGGCGAAGGGCCAATCACAGTGGCCGTTTGCTATGCGATCTGTGCGGCCAATGAGAGATGATCTCAAATGTAAACATACGAGATCATCTCTCATTGCTGGCTCACATAGAGACAGCGTCCTGTCTCCAGGGCCGGACTGGCCTACCGGGATACCGGGAAATTTCCCGGTAGGCTGACTGCACTCTATTCCCCAGCGGCCGCTTTTGCCTTACTGTCACAGTAAAGAGCAGCGGCGGCCGGCGAACCACCGGCCGCCACCGCCGCCGCACTTCCCGATGTGCCTGACAGCCTGCAGAGTGATGTACCTGAAGGGAGGAGCAGGAGAACGTCAGAACGCCGTGCTGCCTGCTGCTTTATTTCACCTTCCATCTGACCTGTGTGGCGCCGCGCCAGCACCGCCCACTTGTCTCGTTCTGCATAGGCATAGGACGGAGAAGTGAATGGCTGCCCGCCGTGGAGCAGAAGAATTAAGGTGCAATGAGCAATCAGAGTAATGTCTCTATCTCATTATTGATTGCATGGCCAGCACCCCCCTCTCTCTGTCACCTTTTCCGCCCCTCTGTCTTTCTCTCTCACCATTGTAGCCTGCCCCCATCTCTCTCCCACACAAGGCAACCCCCATCTCTCACCATTGCAGCCCCCCATCTCTCTATCACCGTTGCAGCCCCCATCGCTCTCTCACCATTGTAGCCCTCCCATCTCTCACACACAAGGCAGCCCCCATCTCTCACCATTGCAGCCCCCCCCATCTCTCTATCACCATTGCAGCCCCCCCATCGCTCTCTCGCCATTGTAGCCCCCCATCTCTCCCACACAAGGCAGCCCCCCATCTCTCTCACACACAAGGCAGCCCCCCCATCTCTCTCACCATTGTAGCCCCCCCAACTCTCTCACACACAAGGCAGCCCCCCATCTCTCTCACACACAAGGCAGCCCCCCATCTCTCTCACACACAAGGCAGCCCCCCATCTCTCTCACCATTGCAGTCCCCCCATCTCTCTCACCATTGCAGCCCCCCCATCTCTCTCACCATTGCAGCACCCCATCTCTCTCTCACCATTGCAGCCCCCACCTCTCTTTCTCTCTCTCAAGGCAGCCCGCATCTCTCTCTCACCATTGTAGCTCCCATCTCTCACCATTGTAGCTCCCATCTCTCACCATTGCAGCCCCCCATCTTTCTCTCTCACCATTGTAGCTCTCATCTCTCACCATTGTAGCCCCCCATCTGTCTCACCGTTGTAGCCCCCCATCTCTCTCACCATTGTAGCTCCCATCTCTCACCATTGTAGCCCCCCATCTGTCTCACCGTTGTAGCCCCCCATCTCTCTCACCATTGCAGCCCCCCCATCTCTCTCACCATTGCAGCACCCCATCTCTCTCTCACCATTGCAGCCCCCACCTCTCTTTCTCTCTCTCAAGGCAGCCCGCATCTCTCTCTCACCATTGTAGCTCCCATCTCTCACCATTGTAGCTCCCATCTCTCACCATTGCAGCCCCCCATCTTTCTCTCTCACCATTGTAGCTCTCATCTCTCACCATTGTAGCCCCCCATCTGTCTCACCGTTGTAGCCCCCCATCTCTCTCACCATTGTAGCTCCCATCTCTCACCATTGTAGCCCCCCATCTGTCTCACCGTTGTAGCCCCCCATCTCTCTCACCATTGTAGCCCCCGGTCTCTCTCACCATTGTAGCCCCCCATCTCTCTCACCATTATAGCCCCCCATCTTCCTCACCATTGCAGCCCCCCATCTCTCTTATGATTGCAGCCCCCATTGCTGTCTTTCACCATTGCAGCCCCCCCCATCGCTCTCTCTCCATTGCAGCCCCCCATCTCTCTCCATTGCAGCCCCCCATCTCTCTCTGAATTGCAGCCCCCCATCTCTCTTTCTCCATTGCAGCCCCCCATCTCTCTCTCACCATTGCAGCCCCCCACCTCTCTCTCACCATTGCAGCCCCCATCTCTCTCTCTCACCATTGCAGCCCCTCATCTCTCTCTCTCCACATTGCAGCCCCTTATCTCTCTCTCTCTCACCATTGAAGCCCCCCATCTCTATCTCACCAATGCAGCCCCTGATCTCTCTATCTCACCATTGCAGCCCCCCATCTCTCTCTCTCTCTCTCACCATTGCAGCCCCCCCATCGCTCTCTCTCACCATTGCAGCCCCCCCATCGCTCTCTCTTACCATTGCAGCCCCCCCATCGCGCTCTCACCATTGCAGCCCCCCATCGTGCTCTCTCACCATTGCAGCCCCCCTATCTCTCTCTCTCATCATTGTAGCCCCCATCTCTTTCTCTCTCTCTCTCATCATTGCAGCCCTCCATCTCTCTCTCTCACCATTGTAGCCCCCATTTCTTTCTCTCTCGCTCATCATTGCAGCCCGGCCCCTCTCTGACTCTCTCATGGATTTTTTTCTTTGTTTTAAAGCAAACTTTTTTCAGGTAAAAAAAAAATGTGCACTTATAATTGTTTTGGACTGCAGAGCATTGCACCCCCCTCTCTCTCATCATTACACACCTCTCTCTCTCTCGTCATTGCAGCCCCTCTATTTCTCTCTCACCATTGCACCCTCTCCCTCCCTCCCTCTCTCAGGGAGTCTGGAGAGGAATCAATAGTAAGAGCGCTGCTGGGATTGGGGATCATGGGAGAAGTCAAACTTGTGTGAACTGTGGAGAGGAGACAATAGGAAAACCAGAACCACCAAGCTGGAGTCAGCTGATTGAGCCCTGCATGGTGCACCTGAGAGGAGGTCAGTGACGGCGCTGCCAGGCCAGTCTGAGGTGGGGGGGTCACTGATGTAAGGGGGGAGTGCATGCAATAATATAAGGGGGGACTGATATAAAGGTTTCCCCCTTATATCAGTAACCCCCCCCTTACCGTAGTGTATTCTTTATGTGAAAGGTGGTCTCTGGTCACCAGCACCCCCCCATTCTCAGGTGTCCCCCTTGATGATTACTCCACATTTACCTGGAATTTGCTGAGATATATACAGTATATATTCATATCTGTCTTATCTATATATAATACGCTCTTCAAATATGCTTTATAATGTATGGTTTTCCCTTTCATGAACAAGAAAATGATAACACTATGTTGTTACGCTGGTATAATAATGCTGTGGGGCTGGTAAGAAATTATTTCCAGGGCTGGTTTTTATTTCCACTCCGGCCCTGCCTGTCTCTGGAGAGGAGACCGATCTGTGTCCCTTGTACATAGGGACACAGCATCGGTCACCTCCCCCAGTCACCCCCCCTCCCCCCACACAGTTAGAACACTATGCAGGGAACATATTTAACCCCTTCCTCACCCCCTAGTGTTAACCCCTTCAATGCCAGCAACATTTATACAGTAATTAGTGCATATTTATAGCACTGATTGCAGTATAAATGTGAATGGGGCCAAAAATGTGTCCGATGTGTCCGCCATAATGTCGCCGTCCCAATAAAAAATCGCAAATCACCGCCATTACTAGTAAAAAAAATGATAAAAAATAACTAATATTCTGTCCCATTTTGTAGGCGCTAAGGCCCAGATTCACAGAGCGATTACGCCTGCGCAACAGGAGATGCGCGTGCGTAAGTCTAAATGTGCGCGTGCGTTTCGTTGCGCGGCATCCCCAGAAAGAGATACGCAAAAAATCGTCTTTTTTTTGTCCCGCGTAATTTCGTTAGACTGGCGCATCCGTCCGCGCAAAAGTGCGATAGACATACCATTGATTTGCTAGTCAAATATGCTAATGAGGGACTTACGGGGATCCACAAAACAACGTTGTTGCTGTGCAGGCGACGCAGTGTGCGCAACAGCAAAATGTCCTGTCTAAAATTAGAGCTGATAAAAGCTGGTCTAAAAAAAGAAAAAAAGTCTACTTGTCAGATAAAGCAACACTGTTAGTGAGGAGTTCAGCAGTCACACGTGTTGCACAAGAATCTGTATGCCAACATGCCAGGGGCATCGTCGCGCATAGCTATACTACTGACTTTAGATGAACAAAGAACGAGGAGGGCACGGAGGATGGCACTAAGGAGGGCACGGGAGATGTTTTTTTATTTTTTTTATTTGCTTATATAAAATTTACAATTTAATCTAATCTAATACAATATTCTTATCTGATACAAGCCCCTCACTCTTCACTTGATATATCACACACGCATAGACATCTATGGCATGAGATATTCTGAGGTGTCTCGCATCTTCAGATTCACCCCTCATGCCATCATGGAATTACCACAACCTTGCAGGAGGACATCAGCAGCCCAACACATGGCACCACCCATGACACCCATGACAGCTACATATACAATCAGAGCCCCATCCCCACAGATTTCGAACAGAACATGTATGGGGACAGCTGGCTGGTTGGTGAGTGACATGGGTGGCAGGCATGACTATCCCCTCCCGTGATGCACACCTCACAAGTGGCAAAAGCATTACTAACATCCTCCTGTCTTTTCCCTTCAAGGTGACTCTGCATATGCACTGGGACCCCATCTCATGACCCCATCTCATGCCAGCTCACATTATGCATCTTTGCACGTTAAACACACACATTAATCATGGCACAATGAGAATGCATGCATGCACACCACTGTGGTCCCTAGCACACACACACCACATCCTCATCACATTGGATTGGCACCAGTCCACCATGCAGGACTTGTGAGCAGCAACGCCACACCAAGGCTCCAATTATGTCACTGTACATTCATACACCATTCACACAGACCTGGGGATCACTTCTCCACCACAAATGAGGGTGACACCCCTTTTCCCGCAGGAATATAACCCCCACATTCCAAAATCATACACAAACAGAACCAAAAAAATTAAATAAATGACGAGCAAAAAAAAAAAATGCCCAGCAAAAATATAATTTAAACAAAATAACAACAAAGAAAACACATAAAAGACAAAAATCACTCTGCAAAACAGTCCCCAAATATCTCAAAGACACGTCACAAACAAACAAAAGCACCTTGCTGTAGAGGGAGGGATACAAAGGGATGTACTTTTGCAAAGGAAGTGCATTTGTGTCTGTCTATTTATGCTGTCTGCGTAGTTCATAAAGTTGCCCTAGTCCATTTCCAATTTCACTGATTGCGCCGCTCCCGAGTTGTGAGCATGCGCACAGCGGAGCTGACCATGGTCTCCTTCAAGCGCGCATGCGCGAGCCGGCCCTTCATTTGCATGGGGTCACGGCTCATTTCAATGTAACACGCCCACGTCCTTCCCAATTTGTATTACTCCTCCTTACGCCTCTGGAAAAACGGTACGTATGCGCAATTTCCTGCGCAAAAGCTACGAGAATAGGGTGATTACGCGGCAAAATTGCGCAAGTCTAAAGTAAAGGCGGTGCGCTACGCCGGTCCAATAATGCGCAGATGTACGTGAATCTGGGCCTATATATTTTGCGCAAACCAGTCGCTTATGCCAATTTTTTTTTTTTTTCTACCAAAAATATGTAGAATACGTATCGGCCTTTTTTTTAAAATATTGTATTTTTTTTCAAAATTGTCGCTCTTTTTTGTTTATAGCGCAAAAAATAAAAAACGCAGAGGTGATCAAATACCACCAAAAGAAAGCTCTACTTGTGGGGAAAAAAGGACGCCAATTTTGTTTGGGAGTCACGTCGCACGGCGCAATTGTCAGTTAAAGCGACGCAGTGCCGGAAGCTGAAATTTCACCTGGACAGGAGGGGGGGGGGGGGCATATGTGCCCAGTAAGCAAGTGGTTAAAAACATTTTTTTTTGCTAGAAAATTACTTAGAACCCTCAAACATTATAAAAAAAAATTCTAACACCCTAGAGCAGTGGTTCTCAACCTTTTAGTGCCGTGACCCCTTGATAAAATTTCCCAGGTTGTGGGACCCCTAACAGTAACATTATCTTTGTAGCATGGGTTCTCAGCACCCAAGGCAAGACAAGTAATTTGCACCCCCAAACCCACATTTAGCACTCCCTGAGTCCCCTCCACTCATACAGTATTAAAACCTCATAAGGTACATTTTAGGATGTTCCACTCACTCTTTGTTCTCCTTTTCCTTTT
Organism: Rana kukunoris; assembly: GCA_029574335.1. NCBI lineage: Eukaryota > Metazoa > Chordata > Amphibia > Anura > Ranidae > Rana > Rana kukunoris. The sequence continues at coordinate 158,640,371 of CM056058.1, read as the reverse complement.
ATGTCTTGCTATCCTAATTTCTTCTCCCCCCCCCCCCCCCCCCCATTCCTCTCTCTAGCCTTCTTTGTTTTTTTTTCTCTTAAGGCCCTTTAAGGCCGCGTAAACACGATTGGTTCGGTCCGATGAAACTGGCATTAAGACCGGTTTCATCGGTCCAAACCGATGGTGTGTACGGCCCATCGGACCGTCGTCCGTCGGACCAAAGTTTTAATCAGGAGTTTAATCAGAATCGAGTCGACGCATTCTTGGAAGCATTGAACTTCGTTTTTTCAGCACGTCGTTGTGTTCTACGTCACCGCGTTCTGGCCCGATTGGACTTTGAACCGATGGTGTGTAGGCACATCAGACCATCAGGCCATCAGTCTGTGAACCGATGAAAACGGTCCGTCAGACCATTTTCATCGGTTTGGTCCAATCGTGTGTAGATGGCTTCACACATACGGACCGTATGTCCGCATTTTCATCCATCCGTTGCGATCCGTGTTCATCCGATCCCCCCATAGGGGAGAGCAGAGGAAAGACAGGGCGGTCCCTGCACAGTGTGCGGGGACCGCCCAGTCAGCCGACAGCTCAGCGGGGATTTACGGAGGGATCCCCGCTGAGCAGATGGACACACACGGGGCGGATCAATACTGATCCGCCCCGTGTGAAAGGGCCCTTATTCTTTCTCTTCCCTTTTCTTTCTTCCGTCCCTCTTTTCCTTTCCCTTCCATGTATTCTCTATTTTTATTCCTTTCCTTACTCCTTGATGGGGGGGGGGGGGGGTAGCATGAGTGCTGGCATGGAGTTCTGATCAGCCAACTTAGGTGCTCTTTTTCAAGGTTATCTGCTGATCTGAGAACTATAGAGGGGACTTTTAATGGCAACTATAATCACAGGTAGTGTCACTCACTGTGTCTCTGACTTTGTGGTATCTCGTAGCAGTGACACCTATTCTAAAATCAGGAGATAGGGTCTCCTCCAGCCCCTCCCACTTCATAATCTTCAGCAGTCAGCTGACCTTTAGTCTCTTCCCCCCAGACATGCCGTGAACTGAATGGGCGGCTGCAAAGAGGCTGAGTGGGCGGCCGTGAGCTTTAGGAACGGCCCAGCTGGGTGGCCACAGCCATCAGAGTCATCCCTGCTGGGCGGCCGCAAATAGGCTGGGAGAATAGTACGGGCTTTAGGAACAGCCCAGGATTTGGTGACCCCTGTCAAATCATCATTTGACCCCCGAGGGGGTGACGACCCCCAGGTTGAGAACCACTGCCCTGGAGATTAAATGGCGGTCATTGCAATACTTTCTGTGAAGCCCCGTACACACGACCGAGCTTCTCGGCAGATTCCAGCGAGAAGCTCAGTGGGATCCATATTCTGCCGAGAAGCTCGATCGTGTGTACGTTTTCGCCGAGCAAACTGCCGAGCGAGGCGTCGAGCCAAAATAGAGAGCAGGTTCTCTATTTCCTCGACGGGCCATCGGGACTAATGGCTCGACGCCATTTTTCGACAGCCTGGTCGACGAGAACCTCGTCGGGCGGAACGATGGGTTTAGCCCGACGAGGTTCTCGTACGTGTGTACGCAGCCTCACACTGTATTTGCACAGCGGTCTTACAAGTGCACTTTCTTTGGTAGAAATACACTTTTTTGAATAAAAAAATAAGACGACGGTAAAGTTAGCCCAATTTTTTTTATATTGTGAAAGATAATGTTGCGCCGAGTAAATTGATACCCAACACGTCACGCTTCAAAATTGCGCCCGCCCATTGAATGGCGACAAACTTTTACCCTTTAAAAATCTCCATAGGTGACATTTAAAAAATTCTACAGGTTGCATTCTTTGCGTTACAGAGTAGGTCTAAGGCTAGAATTATTGCTCTTGCTCTACCGATTGCAGCGATACCTCTCATGTGTGGTTTGCTCACTTATGCGTGCGCTTCTGCACGCGAGCTTGGCGGGACGGGGCACGTTTAAAAAAAATTCTGTTCTTTAAAAAAAAAAAAAAATTGTGTCACTTTCCATCCAATGTTTTTCATTGGATCCGATCGTGTGTACGCGGCATTAGATAACCTTATAAGATTTTTTTTTCATAATATATATATATATATATACACCCATGTGTCATCAGAGAGTTGAGATGAGTTATATGTAAGCTTTTGTTTCTCATTTATTGAGGCTTGGCACAAGAAATTGAACCCAACTTTTAACCTGTTATCTTCAATAAAGAGTTTTTCTATATGATTTTATTTTTATTGTGCTATGCTGACATGTTATGCCCCGTAAGAAAAGTCCAATGTGAGCTTTTGGTCGGAAATTCCGACCGTGTGTAGGCTCCATCTGACTTTTCCTGTCGGAATTTCTGCCATCAAAAATTTGAGAGCTGGTTTTCAAATTTTCAGACGGAAAAAAATTCCAAGCGGAAATTCCGATCGTCTGTAGCAATTCCGACGTGCAAAATTTCCGACCCATGCTCGGAAACAATTGGACGCATGCTCGGAAACAATTGGACGCATGCTCGGAAGCATTAAACTTAATTTTCTCGGCTCGTCGTAGTGTTGTTACGTCACCGCGTTCTTGACGGTCGAAAGTTCAGACGACATTTGTGTGACCGTGTGTATGCAAGCCAAGCTTGAGCGTAATTCCGTCAGAAAAAACATCCAAGGTTTTTCCGATGGAAAATCTGATCGTGTGTACGGGGCATTAGATTACCTTTTTGAGATTTGCTTTCTTAATATATATACACCCATGTGTCCTCAGAGAGTCGAGCTCAGTTATATGTAAGCTTTTGTTTCTCATTTATTGAGGTTTGGCACAGGGAGTTTAACCCAACTTTTAACCTGTTATCTTCAATAAAGAGTTCATGTACATTTTTCGAAATGATTTTCGTTTGATTGTGTTATGCTGACATGTTAGATAACCTTATGAGATTTGCTTTCATAATATATATATATATATATATATATATATATATATATACACCCATGTGTCCTCAGAGAGCTCAACTCAGTTATACGGAAGTTTTTGTTTCTGAGGCCGCGTACACACGACCGAAGACCTCGTCGGGCGAAACACATCGTTTTCCTCGTCGAGTTCCTTGTTCGGCTGTCGAGGAACTCGACGAGCCAATTTTCTTCATTCCCGTTGAGGAAAAAGAAGACATGCTCTCTTTTTGGCTCGTCGAGTTCCCCGACAGTTTCCTCTGTGAAAAATGTATACACGACCGGTTTCCTTGGCAGAATACGTCTCCCAACAAGTTTCTTGCTGGATCCTGCTGAGGAAACCGGTCGTGTGTACGTGGCCTCATTTATTGAGGCTTGGCACAAGGCATTTAACCCAACTTTTAACCTGTTATCTTCAATAAAGAGTTAATTTTTCTATATGATTTCCTTTTAATTGTGTTATGCTGACATGTTAGATAACCTCATGAGATTTGCTTTCATAATATACAGTATATATATATATTTTATATATATATAAAATTATATATATACACCCATGTGTCCTCAGAGAGTTGAGCTCAGTTATTGTTTCTCATTCATTGAGGTTTGGCACAAGGAGTTTAACCCAACTTCTAACCTATTATCTTCAATAAAGGGTTCATTTACATTTTTTTATATGATTTTCTTTTGATTGTGTTATGCTGACATGTTAGATAACCTTTATGAGATTTGCTTTCATAATATATATATACACCCATGTGTCCTCAGAGAGTTGAGCTTAGTTATATGTAAGTTTTTGTTTGTCATTCATTGAGGCTTGGCACAGGGTGTTTAACCCAACTTTTAACCTGTTATCTTCAATAAAGAGTTAATTTTTCTATACGATTTTCTTTTGTTTGTGTTATGCTGACATGTTAGATAACCGACATGTTACATATGTTGACATATGCTGTTACATATGTTGACATATGCTGACATGTTATATATATATATATATATATCTATATATATATATATACATATATATATGTTTATACACCCATGTGTCCTAAGAGAGTTGAGCTCAGTTATATGTAAACTTGTGTTTCTTATTTATTGAGGCTCGGCACAAGGCCAATTTAGTGCCTTTGTTTAAAAAAGGAGTTGAGGTACTCAATCTGTAACTACAGACCTGTAATTTTAACTCCTACTGTAAGGGAGATACTTAAAGGTTTGCTTAAGGACCACATGCAAGACTGTGTGATGGAATCCAATGTCATAAGAGATAGTAAGCATGGACTTCTGAAAAACCAACATTACGTAATAATAATATTTACCCGAGTATTGGGTGCAGAGTCACATTAAGAGCGACATTCATATACAGAGGATAAGAGCAGGAAATATTCAGGACGGCATCATTTGTTATTCGGATTGGATCCGTCTCAGCAAAAATATACAGCTGGTTTGTGTAGGTGACATGGGTTGAATTTACCTGTAGAGAGAAGAAGCACAGAAGTCATTAGGCAGGGTTAGAAAACTGCAATATTCAGCCTCAATGCAGAGATTTCCCCAGTGGAACCTTTTTTTGCAAATTGATCTACTTAGTCTGATGGCCGGTATCATTCAACTCAGGTCAATCATTCTGAGCCCCGTGGACCCCCTCACCCCCGGGGGTGTGGCATGGCAGGTGCCCAGGCTGAGGTCGTCTCTCCCATAACCATCACAGGACACCGTGGATTTGTGGCACCAGGGACCCTTCCTCTATTCCTCCCTGTGGGTGTCTCCTTTAACTAGCCAACTGCTAAAGAGACACTTTGGGGGTGTGGCCTGTAGTCAAGGGAGGGGGGCGAGCATGACACTCCACACCAGGGAGAAAGCCTCGCATTACTGCGTGGAGTTACAGACAGAAGAACAGGAAGTGAGGATTTCTCAGAAGGACATTTAACCACTTCCATACCGGCCTATAGGGGAATCACGTCATGGTGATCCCCTTGCCGATGAGACAGGACGTTGCACAACGTCCTGTCTTCACGGCGTTCTAGGGCGCGCCCGCGGCACCACTCGCGATCCCGCGCGCGTGCCCGACGGCCGTGATTGCCGCCGGGCACCCGCGATTTCCGGAAATCACGGCAGGAGCGTGGATCTGTGTGTGTAAACACACAGATCCACCTCCTGTCAGCGGTGAGGAGACTGATGTGTGTTCCCAGTACAGAGGAACACACATCGATCTCCTCCCCCTGTGAGTCCCCCTCCCCCTACAGTTAGAACATACTTTAGGACACATTTTAACCCCTTCAGCGCCCCCTAGTGTTAACCCCTTCCCTGCCAGTCACATTTACACAGTAATTAGTGCAGTTTTATAGCACTAATCGCTGTGTAAATGTGAACGGTCCCAAAAACGTGTCAAAAGTGTCCGATATGTCCGCCGCAACGTCACGGTCACAAAAAAAAAAACGCAGATCCCCGCCATTACTAGTAAAAAAAAAAAAAAAAAAATGCCATAAATCTATCACCTATTTTGTAGACGCTATAACTTTTGCGCAAACCAATCAATATACGATTATTGCGTTTTTTTTTTTACCAAAAATACGTAAAATACGTATCGGTCTAAACTGAGGGGAAAAAAAGTTTTTTTTAAAAAAAATATTGTGAGATGTATTAAATAAAAAGGAAAAAATATTGTGTTTTTTTAAAAATTGTCGCTCTTCTTTTGTTTATAGCGCAAAAAATAAAAACCGCAGAGATTATCAAATACCACCAAACGAAAGCTCTATTTGTGTGGGGAAAAAAACATAATGATTTAATTTGGGTACAGTATTGCCTGACCGCGCAATTGTCATTCAAAGTGCAACAGCGCTGAAAACTAAAAATTGGTCTGGGCAGGAAGGGGGTGAAAATGCCCTGTATGGAAGGGGTTAAAAGCAAAATGGAAGGATGAGGTAAGTGAAGGAGGACTGCACTAAGGTAATAGAAGCTATTTAGGAGGAAAATTTACAACCCCTTTAAGATGGAGATCCGACTTTGGAGGCAACTTCTATTGAAATCTATGGGTACACTAGAAGTTGTACAGCAACCATTCTCAACCAGGGTTCCTCCAGAGGTGGCTAGGGGTTCCTTGAGATGTGGCTGATTTACCTCCTGTTTGATGGTGCCTACAAAGTTTTGAGCCAATTCCACTTGGAGGATCCAGTGGTATTACACCAATGATCTTCATAGTTCTCTGTAAGGGGGGCATTCTTACCACTAATGTAAAAAAGGGCATTCTTCTCACTGACCACCAAAGTAAGGGGCATTGTTCCCACTGACCTCCAATGAATGGGTTTTATCAGGGGTTCCCCGAGACCTGAAAATTATTTTTAGGGTTCCCCAGCGGTAAAAAGGTTGAGAAAGGCTGTTGTACAGGAACCTTTTCTGAAGTCGGAGCGACCTCAGTAGTGTGTATTAAGATGGCTCTCATTAACTATAATGGAATTTCTTGTGTCAATCGACTTGGGGGGCCCTTGAGGTGTGACAAGCTTTAGTGATTTCTTTCCTTGCAAAATCTATTAAAGAAATACATAGAGGGCAAAAAACTCATAGACGTCCTATGGCAGTGGTCTCCAAACTGCGGCCTGAGGGCCAGATGCGGCCCTTTGCTTGCCTTTATCCGGCCCTTGGGGCCAGTGGCGCAACCAGAGTTTTGGGTGCCCAGGGCAGATTTTTTTTTTCGCCCCCCCCCCCCCCCGTATAATCATCCACTCTGTAGATGACCGACCCTGAAACTTGCTTGTTGTGCACTGAGATTGGGGCCTTTTTTATTTTATTTTTATAATTTTTGCAGTAGCAACTTTAAGGGGCAACTTATAAAAAAAAATGTTCGGAGCTACCTGGAAAACTGCACGTACATTTGTTCACATGCGAATGGAGGCAACAATGGTGATGGCATTGGTGCCTGGTGGCAGCACAGAGGTCTGAGTCTCCTCCTCTCTCCCCCAACTAGGTGCTGCTGGTGTGGTGGCGGTGCAGTGCCAAATGACAGTGACCGTCACTGACACTCGGCACCGCACCACACCAGCAGCACCTAGGAGGTGGAGACTCAGACCTCTGTGCTGCCACCAGGCACCAATGCCATCACCATTGTTGCCTCCATTCGCATGTGAACAAATGTACGTGCAGTTTTCCAGGTAGCTCCGAACATTTTTTTTTATAAATTGCCCCTTAAAGTTGCTACTGCAAAAATTATAAAAATAAAATAAAAAAGGCCCAAATCTCAGTGCACAACAAGCAAAGTGTGCCCATAAAATATGATTAGATTAATAAAATATGAACCTAGCTTATCTTAAAAGTGGACACTGTCAGTCAGTGGGGCAGTGGACGGTGTCAGTGGGGCAGTGGACGGTGTCAGTAGAGGGTGTCAGTGGGGCAGTGGACGGTGTCAGTAGAGGGTGTCAGTGGGGCAGTGGACGGTGTCAGTAGAGGGTGTCAGTGGGGCAGTGGACGGTGTCAGTGGAAGGTGTCAGTAGAGGGTGTCAGTGGGGCAGTGGACGGTGTCAGTAGAGGGTGTCAGTGGGGCAGTGGACGGTGTCAGTAGAGGGTGTCAGTGGGGCAGTGGACGGTGTCAGTGGACGGTGTCAGTGGACAGTGTCAGTAGAGGGTGTCAGTGGGGCAATGGACGGTGTCAGTGGACGGTGTCAGTGGGGCAGTGGACGGTGTCAGTAGAGGGTGTCAGTGGGGCAATGGACGGTGTCAGTGGACAGTGTCAGTGGGGCAGTGGACGGTGTCAGTAGAGGGTGTCAGTGGGGCAATGGACGGTGTCAGTGGACGGTGTCAGTGGGGCAGTGGACGGTGTCAGTAGAGGGTGTCAGTGGGGCAATGGACGGTGTCAGTGGACAGTGTCAGTGGGGCAGTGGACGGTGTCAGTAGAGGGTGTCAGTGGGGCAATGGACGGTGTCAGTGGACGGTGTCAGTGGGGCAGTGGACGGTGTCAGTAGAGGGTGTCAGTGGGGCAGTGGACGGTGTCAGTAGACCAGAGGACTTTTAATTGCCAAAAAAATAAAAATACAAGCAATCCACAGAAGAAAGAAGATATTAGATAAAGACTACTGGGTAAGCACAGGAGAATATAGTAAATATGCCAGGATGGGACTGCAGGGAGAAGTAGACTGATCTTTAATTAGCAGCCATGTCCCAGGAAAGAGCAGCATGACAAGTCCCACACTGGAGAGAGACTGTGAACTGATTTGCAGGAATGTAAAGACCCCTCAGCTCTGCACTCACCCATCTGTCATGTCCCCTTATCTCACACAGCAGGCTTTGTGTTTGTTCTTCCCACTGTCCAGACAGGTCACATGCTCGTCTAGCAGAGGGGAGAGGGGAAGAGTCCGAGGCTGTATCTCTGCATGGAGAAGGCAGTGGAGTGGTGTGTCTCTCCCCCTCACAGCACAGTCACTCCTGCAATGTGTCCACGAGGAATCCCGTACGGGTAGCAACCCTATGACCGGCGCGCTGGCAGTGAGGCTCACTGAGTGAGCACATGACCACATATGCCCAATCACAGGGCGGTGGCCTGGCCGTACTCGCCTCGGGAGTCGGGACATTATGACTCCCAGTCTCCCACCATATTGATTAAAAAGTGACACGCACCGTGCGCACGGCACCATCCCGGTCCGGACGCCGGGATTTCGCCCCCCACAATTTTTCGCCCGGTGCGTGAGCCCCCCTGCCCCCCCTCCGCTACGCCAGTGCTTGGGGCACTATCCCTCCCACTGAAATTAGACACTATTCTGCCATCTGACACCGACAATGAAGCACCATTTCTCCCACTGACAACACTAACGGGGCACTCATCCTCCCTATGATAACAGCAATGGGGCATTATTCCTCCCCCTAATACCAGATGTTTACTCCCATTGATGCCAGGACATTTTTCACTACCGCTGGCCAAAGTCCAGCCCTCCAAGAGTCTGAAGGACAATAAACCGGCCCTTTGTTTAAAATGTTTGGAGACCCCTGTCCTATGGTGACAAAACGCACAGGGCGGAGTCATCATGTTATTACCTGGAATTAACAGTGGACGCCATCTTGTTTAATCGGAAATTGTTTACAGAGACATGCGAATGGTTTTATACCAAATGTGAGTAGAGCTCGATTTTTTAAATAAACTTTTGTTTTTTTATATCAAATATATTTTTTTTATATGACTCGTACAAGGATATGGGAGAAATAAGAACAAGAAAACAGACTCACTACAACCATATCTTAAACATTATAGCAGGAGTCCCCCTCGGAAAACTGAAGGGGTGAACCCCATTATGTCGTACTTAGGATTAACATTTGTATAAAAGTTTTACACTATTTAGTGCTGTTGGTTCATATTTACCACCTATGGGGAGTTGGAGGTACTTTCCTAGATTCACACCCTGAGATACCCTCCCGACAATTGCACTGTCTGGTTTAAGCACAGCTAGTGAGAGCCTGTTAGACCCGCCTGTACATAGGGGGTCCACGAACTCTGGTAAGAGGATTTCATATCCATAAAAAATAAACAAAATAATATAAAAAAAAATTAAAAATAAACAAAATATTTTTTATAAAAAAAGGGGGTTTGTCTATTTTTTATAAAAAATAAACAAAAAAAGAGGGGGTTGCCATCTGGGGGCCTGGGGCCCTCCGGACCCCTTACAGGTGTACTGCCTGTACCCCCCTGATGGCGGCCCTGTTTATAACTTTATTGTATCTGTTTTTACTTCTCTTGTATAACAGTCAGACGTGTCGGGATAACTTACCACAGCATCAGTGTTACAGTCATATTTTATCAATGATTGATGAATGATCATCTCCGAAGTCCCATCCACAACCTCCCTTACTGCGACACACTGGGGGTCGGTGCTGTTCAGCCTGATATCGGACGTATTATAACCTTGTGCTTCCAACCAACATTTTGACACTTGTATGTTGAACTTTGCTCCGGTACAAGTAAAATTTGGAGATAGAGTGGATCCTGAAAATAGTAAATTCATTCAGTATTTCTGAGATGAGAAGGTGACGATGACGTGATTGATGTACATTATACATGATAGGGGTTTTCTATATATACCCACTTTAGGGTGGCACGAGTGACCAGGGACTGAGGAGGAAGCTCCCGTAGAGGCAAATTAAACTTCCAGTTTACTGTACATACAAAACCATGACTGTTGGTGGTCGGTGTAGTCCCCCTTACACTGGTGGTCAATGTAGTGCATATTTATGTTGGAGGACAGTGTAATGCCCCCTTACATTAATAGACATTGTTTTATTAAAATAATAATAAAATGATAATTAAAATAATAATAAAATAATAATTAAAATAATATTTATTTATTTTTTAAACTATAAAAAAAATGTATAAAAATAAAAAAGCTACTGACACCATCTACTGATATACACACATATGTGTTTGTGCTCTGGGGTACACACCCTAATACAATAGGCTGCGCACACCAATGAGTGTTCCCCTTACATTGGTGATCAGAAGGGATGAACGTAAGTTTCCATCTGAACACATCTACCTTAAAATTTCAAGCATCTGGACTCCAGTGACAACATTGACTATAATTGGTCATGTTCATAGATGGTCATTGATGTCTCCTGAGAGAACCCCGCCTTTTGTATAAGTCAGCTGCCCCCCGCCAGACCTGTCATTCAGCAGGAGTGAAGTATTGAGACCAGACTTATCTGAGAGGCAGAATTTGGTCGAGGAACCCCAAGCAACCTCTGGAGGAACCCTACTGTTTCATGGAACCCAGTTCAGAAAGTCTGGTATGGGGAGCCAGGCAGGCATCACAAATTTTGACACAAGATAATAAGCGGGGGGGGGGGGCTGTGGACCACCGGGCCTCTAAGGCCGCGTACACACGATCAGACCGGTCCGATGAGACGGACCATTTTCATCAGACAACTCTGAACTTGTCTGATGTGCGTACACACCATCAGTCCAAAATCCCATCGGGCTAGGACGTGGTGACCTAGAACACAATGACGTGCTGAAAAAACGTTCAATGCTTCCAAGCATGCGTCGACTTGATTCTGAGCATGCGCGGATTTTTGGTCCGATGCTTTTGTGTACTAACCATCGTTTTGGTCCATCGGACAGGTTTTAAAGCAAGTTTTAAATCTTTGGTCCGACGGACAACGGTCCGATGGGCCGTACACACCATCGAACTGGTCCGATAAAATTGGTCTTAAGACCAGTTTCATCGGACCGGTCTCATCGTGTGTACAAGGCCTTACATGTAATGCAAAAAAAAAAAAACGGGAGGGGGCAGGCCAGATCTGTTAGGGGCCCTGGGGACCATTGGGCCCCTTACATGTATAATGCAAAAGATAAATGAAAACAAAAAACGGGAGGGGGCCCTGGGGACCATTGGAACTCTTACAGGTAATGCAAAAAAAACGGGAGGGGGCAGGCCAGGTCTGTAAGGGGCCCTGGGGACCATTGGGCCCCTTACATGTGTAATGCAAAAAATAAAAATAAAGTAAAACGGGAGGGGGCCCTGGGGACCATTGGGCCCCTTACACGTGTAATGCAAAAAATAAATAAACGGGAGGGGGCCAGCCGGTCCTGTGAATAACGATGACTTTTTTCCATGATTTCTCATATACAGACCTCCCTAAGCCACATATATAGGTGCAAATAGTGATTGTTCCATTGGGAACAAGATAAGCCGTTTTAAGTGAGATCTTGCTATGGTTTCCACTTCCACCTCCATATTATCCACAGCAATCTGAGTTTGCAATCCAGGTTTGTATGTTCATGTGACAGACTGCAGAGGGTTGGATTATTCCTGTACTATCGCCCACTCAAATGTGGGGCTCCATTGTGGTTTATGTAGCACCCGGGTGTAAACGGGCCATTACACTTTCCAACTATTTCATATGTGTCTTACATGCGCCTCATGCGGTTTATTCATACGGATACATTTTATTTCATTAATGCAATATTTGGTTTTAAATGGCATGAGTCCCATTGGGACCATTATATTATATCATACCATACCTCGTATGAATGGATAGAGTGTTGAATTGCACTGGCAGGCAGTTCTATTGTCACAATACTCATCATCAGCACAGGTTGCAGTTCCACAGGGTACAGACGCAGCCACTGAATAGACAGAAAAAAAACCATTAAAGTACATTCTGTGATCCTGTGTGAAAGTCTAAACAGATCTCAAATTCGGCTCCAATGTAATACCAGGATCAGGGCCGCCATCAGGAGTCATGGGGCCCCTTACACAGCTTCAGGCATGGGCCCCCTACAGCAGAGAAGCGGGGGGTGCCGCCGCTAATTGAGAAAATTGAGAACCTGGGGTGCGTGAATTGAGAAGCAGAGGGTGCTGCCGCCACAAATTAAGGTCGGGGGGCTTCGGGTGCTGACGAATGGGAGGTTGCCCTGGGGACCTCTGGGCCCCTTACAAAAAAAAATATATATATATACATATATATATATATATATATATTAATATATATATATATATATATAGTTAAAATGGCGGGGTAGCCATCCGGGGGCCCTGGGGACCTCTGGACCCTTTAATAAAAAGGTAAAAGAAAAAAATAAACATTAATAAAAAAAGGGGGGTTGTCATCCGGGGGCCCTGGGGAATTCCGGGCCCCTGAGGACCTCTGGGCCCTTTAATAAAAACAAAAATATATATAAAATATATATATATATATATATACATATATATATATATATATATATATAGAGAGAAAAAGGGGGGTTGTCATCCGGGGCCCAGGGGACCTCCGGGCTCCTGGGGACCTCTGGGCCCTTTAATAAAAACAAAAAATAAATAAATAAATATATTTAAAAAATAAATAAAAAAAGGGGGTTGCCATCCGGGGCACTGGGGACCTCGGGGACCCTTATTAAAAACAAAACATAAATTAAAAAAATATATATTATAAAAATAAAAAAATAAAATTATAAAAATTAAAAAGGGGGGTTGCCATCCAGGCCCCTGGGGACCTCCGGGCCTCTTACAGGTGTACTGCCTGTACCCCCCTGATGGCGGTCTTGACAAGGATCAAAATATTTCAAATACATCAGCAATAATGTACCGGTTGTTGTAAAGTGTTCAACAACAACAATCCAATTTGTGTCAGACTGCTGCAACTTGTATCCAAATGTTCCAAAATACAAACTTGATTAAAAATTGTTACAATTCATAAACAAAGAGCTCAAAGTGTTGTATTCACTATGAATAAGCATCTCACAATGTGAAACGCGTTAGCCACTCTTTTCCAGTTGTTCATCTTTTATTTTGACTACACCCTCTGATTATTTTAGATTTTATGCAATAAAGACATCATTCAACTGAGTGCGGCAGTCCAGGATATTTTCTTATCTCATGCCCAGTTTTCATATGTGAGCTACAAAACTCCGTCCTCCTATGTTATGCACTTGAGGAACGGTGAAGGTGTTTTGTGGTCCTAGGGCAATAACACTGCTTGTTCATAGATACAATATGGTGAGTGGACAGTGTCTATCCTCGGGACACATCACAGGAAGCACCTCCATGGTTAACAGAGGACAGAATTAAAATTAGACTTGGGAAACTTAACATTAATAAATCACCAAGACCAGATGGCTTGCACTCGAGGGTACTTAGGGAGCTCAGTGAAGTAATTACTAGACTATTGTTCCGAATATTTTCTGACAGTCCACTGACTGGAATGGGACCAGCTGATTGGAGAAAAGCCAATGTAGCACCAATATTTAAAAAGGGCCCAAAATACATCCCTGGGAATTACAGATCAGTTAGCCTAACATCAATAGTATGTAAGCTCTTGGAGGGGATGATAAGGGACTATATACAAGATTTTAGTAATGAGAACGGTATCATTAGCAGTAATCGACATGGATTCATGAAGAATCATTCTTGCCAAACCAATCTATTAACCTTCTATGAGGAGGTGAGCTGCCATCTAGATAAATGAAGGCCCGTAGACGTGGTGTATCTGGATTTTGTATCTGGACTTTGCAAAAGCATTTGACACAGTTCCCCATAAACATTTACCTCTACAAAATAAGGTCAATTGGCATGGAACATAGGGTGAGTACATGGACCATAGGGTGAGTACATGGACCATAGGGTGAGTACATGGACCATAGGGTGAGTACATGGACCATAGGGGGAGTACATGGACCATAGGGGGAGTACGTGGATTGAAAACTGGCTACAAGGGCGAGTTCAGAGGGTTGTAATAAATGGGGAGTAACTAGGGATTAAGCTGGGCTAATGAAATGGACTTTAGACGGTACAGATGGATATAGTAAAAAACTATATTATCAGGACGTTGGTACATTATTACATTGGCATTCACAGCATTTGTCGCCCTGTGTTTTATGCATTTTTTATAGCAAGACCCATCTATAAATAAATGGGGAGTACTCGGAATGGTCGGGGGTGGGTTGTGGGGTGCCCCAGGGTTCTGTCCTGGGACCAATCCTATTTATTTTGTTCATAAATGACCTGGAGGAAGGGCAAACAGTGCAATCTCTGTATTTGTGGACAATACTAAGCTAAGCAGGGCAATAACTTATCCGCAGGATGTGGAAACCTTGCAAGAAGATCTGAACAAATTAATGGGGGGGGGGAGGGGGCAACTACATGGCAAATGAGGTTCAATGTAGAACATTTTTAAATAATGCATTTGGGTGTCAAAAATATGAATGCAATCTATACACTGGGGGGAGAACCTCTGGGGGAATCTAGAATGGAGAAGGACCTGGGGGTCCTAGTAGATGATTGGCTCAGCAATGCCAAGCTGCTGCTAACAACCCAAACAGAACATTGGCATGTATTAAAAAGTAGATTAACGAAAATGATAATTCTCCCGCTCTACAAGACTCTGGTCCGGCCACACCTGGAGTATACCGTCCAGTTCTGGGCACCAGTCCTCAGGAAGGATGTACTGGAAATGGAGAGAGTACAAAGAAGGGCAACAAAGCTAATAAAGGGTCTGGAGGGTATTAGTTATGAGGAAAAGTTGTGAGCACTGAACTTATTCTCTCTGGAGAAGAGACGGGGGAGGGGATATGATTTCAATGTACAAATACCGTACTGGTGACCCCACAATAGGGAGAAAACGTTTTCACAGAAGGGAGTTTAACAAGACACGTGGCCACTCATTAAGATTAGAAGAAAAGAGGTTTAACCTTAAACTACGTAGAGGTTTTTTTACTGTAAGAGCAGCAAGGATGTGGAATTCCCTTCCACAGGAGGTGGTCTCAGCGAGGAGCATAGATAGTTTAAAAAAAAACGATTAGATAAGCACCTGAACAACCACAACATACAGGGATATACAATGTAATACAGACATATAATCACACACATAGGGGGGACTTGATGGACTTTTTTCAATTCTCACCTATTATGTAACTATGTTACTATGTAACAGGAAGGCTGGCAGGATCACCAGGTGCCACTAAGAACCAGTAAGCTGTAATATATTATATTTGCATTCTCGGGTTCAGGTACACTTCAATTAGAGGATTAGAAATGGTTGCCTCCATAGGTTAGTAGATTAAATTATATATAATATATAATTATATATTTGAAAACATGGAAAAGAATGGATCTCTCTTAGCTTTTTTCTTGTTAATTTGCCCTTCCCAATTATACCCCCCAATCTCTGGGGAACAATCGCTGTATTACAGATGTGATATCAGAAGATAAAAGGAGACAAACGTCACTCACCCGCCATGACAGTGCACAGTACAGAGAGCAGCAGTGTTGTCTTCATGGTGATCAGGGACCCTAGAAAATACATTCTATATGAGCAACACATTTCTGTTTGCAATTTATCAAAAATTAAATAAAACATGCAAAAAAAGTCTTACAAAATTTTTCATTATTTTATATATCGTTCTATACAGAAAAAAGTCAAAATAAATAAAAATAGATGCAAAGAAAAAAAACAACAAACATCTTTATATGTTACAATATTCATTATTTTTACTGACTATGTAACATACAAGACTTAACAACATTTGTTCTGAAGGGGAAAAATATATTATATATATAGATTTATAGCTACAAATAAACAATATGATTCAAACTTCTAACACAACACAGTAAAACCCCAAATAAAACAAAAAACTATCAATGGAAAAAAAAAACATCCCTATTAGTTACAATATTCATTATATTCGTTGATTATGTAACATATAAGACCTAACAATAAAATGTTATACATACCGTATATACTCGAGTATAAGCCGAGTTTTTCTGCACATTTTATTTGTCCTGAAAATGCCCCCCTCGGCTTATGCTCCAGTCACCTTTTTGCACCTGATATCCCGGACTTTAGGGATTCGGTTCCGACCAGCCTTAGGACCCCTAACTTGGCACAAATGTAGCCCCATTTTTCCCCTATAAGTGTGCAAAGTTTGTTGTCCGGAGGAACCTACGGCCGGGGAGCACCGATTTTTCAAATTCGTGCACCCCTTGCATGTTAAACGGCCATTTCTCCGGTAAGTGTGGGGACCCGGTACCGGCGGGTCGTAGGTCCCCTGGACCCAAAACTTGGCACACATGTTGCCCCAGTTCTCCTCTACAAGTGTGCAAAGTCTGTCTGGGGGACCTACAGCCGAGGAGCACCGTTTTTTCAAAGCAGGGTGCTCCTTCTATATACTCCCATGTTAACCACTTAAGGACCGCCGCATGTACATTTACGTCGGCAGAATGGCACCGACAGGCACATCAACGTATATATACGTTGGTGCCTTGGGGGGGATCGGGGGTCCGATCGGACCCCCCCCCCCGTACATGCGGCGGTCCGCGCGGCTGCAGGAGCGATCCGACAAGTGGGGGTGGCTATCCGTTTTCATCCGCCCCCTCCGGATCGCTCCCAGCCAATGCGCGCGCCCGCCCTGTCACTTCCTCCTCCTGTGTAAACACAGGAAGGAGGAAGCGATGTGATCTCTCCCTCGGCGTTTGTTTCAAGCGCCGCTGAGGAGAGATCACAACACACCAAGTAAGTCTGCACCAACAGCACACTTACACACAGACACAAACACATTTAACCCCCGCGATCGCCCCCCCCCCCCCTCCCCCCTGTCACAGTGTCACTGAATGCAGTAATCATACATGTATGATTACTGTATTTAGTGTCAGTGTGACAGACAGTGTGACAGTCAGTCAGTGTTAGTGTCAGGGTAGCCCCCCCCCACCCCCCCCCAATAAAGTTTTAACCCCTTGATCACTGCCCTAGTTAAACCTTTCACTCCCTATTGCCAGCGTCACTAAGCGATCATTTTTCTGATCGCTGTATTAGTGTCGCTGTTCCCGCTAGGTAGCTAATTTTTTTTTAATGCAATTTTTTTTTTTACTAAAGACATGTGGCTAAATAAATTTTGGCCTAAATGTTTGACTAAAATTTAGTTTATTGGTTTTTTATTATAACAAAAAGTTAAAAATATTGATTTTTTTTCAAAAATGTCGCTCTATTTTTGTATATAGCGCAAAAAATAAAAATGGCAGAGGCGATCAAATACCACCAAAAGAAAGCTCTATTTGTGGGAAAAAAAGGACGCAAATTTTGTTTGGGAGCCACGTCGCACGACCGCGCAATTGTCTGTTAAAGCGACGCAGTGCCGAATCGCAAAAACCCCTTGGGTCATTTGCCAGCGTATTGGTCCGGGTCTTAAGTGGTTAAACGTAAGTCTAGTCATGGACACAGTGAGGCATGGACACAGTGAGGCATGCACAGTGAGCCATGAGCACAGTGAGGCATGGACACAGTGAGGCATGGACACAGTGAGGCATGGGCACAGTGAGGCATGGACACAGTGAGGCATGGGCACAGTGAGGCATGGACATAGTGAGGCATGGGCATAGTGAGGCATGGACACAGTGAGGCATGGACATAGTGAGGCATGGGCATAGTGAGGCATGGACACAGTGAGGCATGGACATAGTGAGGCATGGGCATAGTGAGGCATGGGCACAGTGAGGCATGCACATGGACACAGTTAGGCAAAGTGAGGTACAGTGAGGTATGCAGAGGGACTCCCTAGGCTTATACTCGAGTCAATAAGTTTTCCCATTTTTTTGTGGTAAAACTAGGCGCTTCGGCTTATATACAGGTTGGCTTATACTCCAGTATATACTGTGTATATATATATATATTCTTAACAACCAAAAAAAAATTATTCCAATATAGGTTACAATATTAATTATTTTTATTGAGATATATATATATATATATATTGCAGACGAAAAATAAGATTCAAACCTGTAATGCAAAACTGTTGCGGTGACTATACACGGTAGAAGATGGTTTGTACTTTCACCTGTAGATCTTATGAAGTAGAAGGTTCTGCCTGACTGATTACTAGGGATGAGCTTCGAGTTCAAGTAGAACTCATGTTGGACTGGAACATTGCCTGTTCGCCGAACAGCGAACTATTTGGGGTGTTCGCGGCAAGTTTGTGTGAACTTTAGAACCCTGTTAAAGTCTATGGGACTCGAACGTTTGATCTAAAGTGCTAATTTTAAGGGCTAATATGCAAGTCATTGTCCTAAAAAGTGTTTGGGGCCTGGATCCTGCCTCCGGGGAGTGTTTGGGGACCCGGGTCCTGCCCCAGGGGACATGTATCAATGTAACAAAAATATTCCTTTAAATTTCGTACCTAGGGGGGTGTATAGTATGCCTGTAAAGTAGCGCTTGTTTCCAATGCTTAGAACTGTCCCTGCACAAAGTGTAATTTCTGTAATTTAAAATGAATTGTCGCCTCCCGGCAATACAGAGAAAAGTCATTCATAGAAAAAATTGATTTTTTTAAAAAAAAATTGGGGTAGAGTTCCCCTAAAAATCCATACCAGACCTGAAGGGTCTGGAATGGATACTTGCGGGAACCCCACATATATTTTTTTTTATTTGACGCAGGGTCCCCCTTAATAGCCATACCAGACCCGAAGGTGAGTGATTTTAAATGACTTTTTTCCTTCAGAAATTACATTTTGTGCAGGGACAGTTCTAAGCACAGGAAACAAGCGCTACTTTACAGGCATACTATACACACCCCTAGGTACGAAATTTAAAGGAATATTTCAATTTTATTGTTTCACTTTAAGCATTAATAAAATCACTGCTCCTGAAAAAACGGACGGTTTTTAAAACTTTTTTTGCATTGATACATGTCCCCTGGGGCAGGACCCGGGTCCCCAAACACTCCCCTGGGGCAGGACCCGGGTCGATCTTCCAACAATTGCCAATTAGGTACACATTGATTAGATAGTTAAGTAAATCCTTATATTGCAATGAAACATATTACAAAGTGAGCAACTTGGAGAGCATTGAAGCCAAGAAATTGTCATGATAACCAGCAAACCAGCAATTAGAAGAGCCACCAATGGCCGTCTTCATCATTCTCTTATCATATTCCCTCCCTCTAAGGAGATTGTAGGGAGATATTATAATCACAATGTAAGGTGTATGATCTGCTTTATAAAATTATAATTGTATCCTGATTGTTTGCTATGAGTTGTAAATTACTTAGAAATCAAAGTTTTTTACTAACCGGCAAATGTGATGTAAAAACGTCTCGGGCTTCCGACAACTCGATGTTCTTCCAACAAGTGACCAAAGTTAGTTGTCAGTTGAGTTTTGCCACCTGTAGGAACTCACAGCTGGACTGCGGTGGTGGAGGGTCTGTGTACAATTACCGATCACTCAGCTACTTATATACTCATCAGTCCAGATGGAATGCAATGCGTAGATCTTACGAAGAAACTAGGAGGTGGAGATCAGGTGACGTTGGAGTAAATGGGCCTCACCCAGGCAGGACTTAGCCCTGAGTGGTCACGGTTTAAATTTAAGTCAATCGTCACAGACTGGTGTATTTTTCTGGAGGCATTTCATATTTATAGCTGATGAACATGTCACCTTGTTCTGTTACATTTTACACTATGGTATACACAGATTCCAGCAAAATGTGTTCCAGGAAGCCAGGGGGCCACTCCAATTTGACACCTTCAGGAATTAGTGCTTTCCATTCTCTAAAAGAAAAATAGGAGATCGTAATCAAGCCGGCCGAGGAAGCATAGTGGCATAATTAGACTATATCACAGAAGCCCTGAGATTACTCTCTGACATTAACACATACCATAGGTTGATTATTAACCCTGCAGATATTCTTGCTGGCCATTTAAAACCCCTTATCTTAAAGGATAAAAAGAATGGGGTCATTGATAAAAAAATAAATCTCATTCTTCCCTAAAGACTTCTACCGGGTGCCGTACTTTAATTTTTTCCCAAAGGTACATAAGAATCCCACCCACCCTCCTGGTAGACATATTGGGGCAGATTCACAGAGAATTCGATTCTCGTAGAGTATCAGAAATACACTACGCCGCCGTATTTTACCTGGCTCTACGTGGAATCCAGGTAGATTTTGTCCAGTAAACAACGGCGGCGTAGTGTATTTCTCCCGTCGCAATCCATCTGCGCGAGTAGGGGGCATGAAGCATTTAAAATAGGCGCGTTCCCGCGGCGATCGAACTGCGCATAGTCCGTTCCCAAATTTCCCGCTGTGCATTGCGCGAAAACACGTCGTCACGTCGTAGTAGCGTCGTTTACGTACATTCCTATTCCCGAACGAGTTACGTTAAAAAAAATATATATTTTCAAATCGACACGGGAACGACGGCCATACTTTACATGGGTTACGCACTGTTAGACCAGCAAAAAGCTCCTCTAACATTACGTAGGCAAAAAATGACGTAGGCGATTGCGAGGGACACTCGTACCTTCGTGGATCGCCGTAAAAACAAATTTGCATACCCCGACGCATGAAAACGACGCAAACTCCTCCCAGCGGCCGCAAAAATATCGCAGCATAGATCCGAAGGCTTACGAAGACGTAAGCCTCTCGAATCGAAGCCCGAAGCCGCCGTATCATGGTTTGAGGATTCAAACTAGTTACACAGGCGTAATCGCTCTGTGAATCTGGGCCATTGTACCTTCCATGGGCAGTGTTACCTTAGGTCTGTCACAATATATCGATAAATGAATATGTTCCCCAGCACACCGTGGATCTTGAATTTCAGTCCAAAATTTTTATTGCAACATTTTGGGGTCACGCAGGACCCTGTTGTGATGTGACCTTTCTGCAATAAATGTTTTAGACTGGAGTTCAATATTCATGGTGTCCTGGTGAACAGCCATGCAGACCAACTTGATGCAGTGTGTGGCATATGGTCTGCGCACTGACAGGCTGACCCCCCACCCCTTCAACTTCTGCAGCAATGCTGCCAGCACTTATACATCTATTTCCTAAACACAACCCCTGGATATGACGCTCAACTTCTTTGGTCGACCCTGGCGAGGCCTGTTCTGCGTGTAACCTGTCCTGTTATACCACTGTATGGTCTTGGCCACCGTGCTGCAGCTCAGTTTTAGGCAATCTTATAGCCTAGGCCAGTGTTTTTCAACTCCAGTCCTCAAGGCACACCAACAGGTCAGGTTTTCAGGCTTTCCATTATTTTGCACAGGTGATTTGATCAGTTTCACTGCCTTAGTAATCACCACAGCCATTTCATCTGAGGGAAATCCTGAAAACTTGACCTGTTGGTGTGCCTTGAGGACTGGAGTTGAAAAACACTGGCCTAGGCCATATCTATGTAGAGCAGCAAATATTTTTTCCATGAAGTGCCATGTTGAACTTCCAGTGAAAGAGTGAGAGCGATAACACCAAATTTAACACATCTGCTCCTCATTCACACCTTAGACCTTGAAACACTAACGAGTCACATGACACCGGGGAGGGAAAATGGCTAATTAGGCCAAATTTGGAAATTTTCATTTAGGGGTGTACTCACTTTTGTTGCCAGCGGTTTAGACATTAATGGCTGTGTGTTGAGTTATTTTGAGGGGACAGCAAATAGACACTGTTATTCAAGCTGTATACTCACTACTTTACATTGATAGCAAAATGTTGTCACATGAAAAGATATATTAAAATATTTATAAAAATGCGAGGGGTGTACTCACTTTTGTAAGATACTGTATATCCAGTGTCCAGCTGACAATCGCTGCAGCACCCACTATAAAGGAGCCTTTAATCCAGGAACGTGTGTGATGGGAATATAAACAAGACTGTCACAATATATAGATTATTTTCTGCAACCATTGGCGAAAGAGCTTAGGGATTTTGCCCATCTTATCGACACCTTAAATAATTATACGCGGGAACCAAATTTTTGTTGGCTATCCTGGGATGTAACATCGTTATATACCACCATTCCTCAACAGATACGCCTTTTAGCCTTAGAGCATTTTCTGGTTATCCACTCAGACCTCCATTACAAACAAATTCAATTCATTTTTGAAGCCACCAAATTTTGGTTAGAGCACAACTATTTTGTGTTAGCAGGTCAGCATTATCTACAGGTCAACGGGACAGCCATGGGGACAAGCTTCGCCCCCCATTAATGCAAATTTAACTTTGTGGCTACAGGAACAACAGAACATCTATAATCACAATCCATTCTCACAGCACATCATTTATTATAGAAGGTACATCAATGAAATTGTTATTATCTGGGACAGCCCACCTTCTATCATTTCGGAATTCACCCAACATTGCAATAATAACACCTTCAATTTATTTTTCACTCACAAATTCAATTCATTTTTGAAGCCACCAGATTTTTCTTAGAGCACAACTAATTTGTTTTTTAAAGGTCAGCATTATCTACAAGTCAACGAGACAGCCATGGAGGCAAGCTTCACCCATTAATGCAAATTTTACTTTGGGGCTAAAGGAACAACAGAACATCTATAATCACAATTCATTCACATGGCACATAATTTATTGTAGAAGGTACATTGATGATATTGTTATCATGTGGGACAGCTCACCTTCCATCATTTTGACATTCACCCAACATTGCAATAATAACACCTTCAATTTATTCTTCAATCACAAATTCAATTCATTTTTGAAGCCACCAGATTTTGCTTAGAGCACAACTAATTTGTTTTTAGAGGTCAGCGTTATCTATAGGTCAACGGAACAGCCATGGAGGCAAGCTTCACCCCCCATTAATGCAAATTTAACTTTGGGGCTATAGGAACAACAGAACATCTATAATCACAATCCATTCACATGGCACATCATTTATTATAGAAGGTACATCGATGATATTGTTATCATCTGGGACAGCCCACCTTCCATCATTTCGGAATTCACCCAACATTGCAATGATAACACCTTCAATTTATTCTTCACTCACAAATTCAATTCATTTTTGAAGCCACCAGATTTTGCTTAAAGCACAGCTAATTTGTTTTTAAAGGTCAGCGTTATCTACAGGTCAAGGGAACAGCCATGGGGGCAAGCTTCACCCCCCATTAATGTAAGTATAACTTTCGGGCTATAGGAACAACAGAACATCTATAATCACAATCCATTCACACGAAACATCATTTATTATAGAAGGTACATCGATGATATTGTTATAATCTGGGACAGCCCACCTTCCATCATTTCAGAATTCACCCAACATTGCAATAATAACACCTTCAATTTATTCTTCACTCACAAGTTCAATTCATTTTTGAAGCCACCAGATTTTGCTTAGAGCACAACTAATTTGTTTTTAAAGGTCAGTGTTATCTTCCAGTCAACGGCACAGCCATGGGGGCAAGCTTTACCCCTCATTAATGCAAATAAAATTTTGGGGCTATGGGAACAACAGAACATCTATAATCACAATCCATTCACACATCATTTATTTTAGAAGGTATGTCGATAATGTTGTTATTATCTGGGACCACCCACCTTCCATCATTTTGGAAATCATCTAAGATTGCAATGATAACACCTTCAATTCATTCTTCACTCACATGGTCGATATGCAATCCCTTGTTTTTTTAGACCTGGTCCTCAATTTCTCAGAAACCCAAATTATTACAAACAAAAAAGCATTTTAAAGAGGCTTAGGGCAACTCTTACATCCATTATATTAGCTGCCATCGTCCTAGATAGAAACAAAACATCCCTAAAAGTCAACTCAATCCATTTTTGTGAAAAGGGTTACTCTGCACAACATGTCAATAACATTTTTGCCACTTACAAAACCCCCCCCACACCCAAACAGAACTGTCCACTCCTCTAATAATGACAATCCCCAAAAATGTATCACACAGTTCCATTATCAATATAAACAAATGGAAATAATATTTAGGAAACATTGGAGTATTCTATTACAGAACCCTGTACTAAAACATACTTTGCCCCCTCAACCCAGTTAACTCACTGTAAGGCTCGCCATATCAAGAGCCAGATCACCCACAGCAAGCTTCTGGTCTTTAGAAACCTACGTCCAATGCGAGGAGGTCATTTTTCTAACCTGATGGGAATGTACAAATGTCACAAGAAAAAATGTTTAAACTGCTTTTTTGTTCATAATTCCTTTAAATCCTTTGAGGTCAGTGGCAAAAATGACCCCCTCTCCCAATTCTATACATGCTCCACAAACTTTGTTATCTATGCCCTCAGTTTCCCTTGCGGTCTACTTTACATAGGTAGGACCATTAGGGACCTAAGGACTAGATTTTTGGGAAAACAGGAGAGCCATTGAGCAGGGAGATACAAATAGTATAAATACAGCATACCCAGACCCTACAAAGTAATACATAATAAATCTACAGTGGGACTACAAGTCTGGATTATCAAACAGATCCTTGACTATCTGTCCAAAGATATAAAAAAACTGTGCAAAATGGAGACATGCTGGATTAGTTCCCTGAACACTCTGTCTCCTGCGGGACTCAATGAAGAAATTTAAACCAATACTGCCCTGTAAATTATGGGCTTTTAATAAGCTTACATAGATGTATACTTATTATTTTGCTACAATAGAATTACATTTTTGCTAAATAATGCCTTTGATCTAGAGTCCATCTTTAATTCCATGCAATGTCTTATTAGTCAAGACCTCTAGGATAATCCACACTCCAGGGAATAGATAATATCCTCTCTCGTTTTCTTTGCTTCCTCCTTGCCCTTTCTTACTGATAAGTGTTTATCATTTAGCCCAAAGTACATTTTAAATACTTGCACCTTGTAATCAAGTATTGCTCTGTTAGCTAAGCTAGCTCTTATTGTTTGTTTTTGCCTTGATGTTAGTTGCACAATATCTAGTTATTTGAGTCCACTCTGCCCTCTCCTTTGAGGTCAGTGGCAAAAAGTACCCCATCTCCTAAGTCTATACATGCACCACAAACTTTTTTATCTATGCCCTCAGGTGCTATTATGGTCAACTTTACATAGGTAGGACCATTAGGGACCTGAGGACTAGATTTTGGGAAAACAAGAGAGCCATTGAGCAGGGAGATACAAATAATATAAATACAACATACCCAGACCCTTCAAAGTAATACATAATAAATCTACAGTGGGACTACAAGTCTGGATTATCAAACAGATACTTGACTCTCTGTCCATAAACCTGTGTGAAAAGGAGACATGCTCGATCTTCTCCCTGAACACCCTGTCACCAGCAGGACTCAACTCCTGTAAATTATAAGCTTATTTAATTTTATACTTATTATTTTTCTACAATAGAATTAGGTTTTATCTGTATAATGCCTTGACCCAGTGTACCACATGCAATGTCTTATTAGTCAAGACCTTTACCTCTAGGATAATCCACACTCCAGGGAACAGATAATATCCTCTATCTTTTTTTCTCCCTTCTTGACTTTTCTTACTGAAAAGTTTTTATCATTTAACCCAAAGTTAATTTTAAATACTTGCACCTTGTAATTAACGATTGCTCTGTTAACTAAGCTAGCTCTTATTGCTTATTTTTTCCTTGATGATAGTTGCACAATATCTAGTTATTTGAGTCCACTCTGCCCTCTCCCCTCCCTTCCTCTCCCCTCTGATTTTTAGCATAAATACTCCACTTCTTCTGCTCCCAAAGGTTTGACAAAGGAGCGTACTACAGCTCCAAAACATGTTACCACTTACTCTCCATTGACGTCACGACGCTCAGCATCACTTCCGGGTTCCAATACAAATGTGCTTTCCAGTGTGGTTACGACACCGGCTCTGTGGTATCCTTCTCTGCTCCACCAGGCTCCACATCTCTCACAGCCGAACTGGACATCTCCACAGCTGCCGATGGGCGCCTACTTCCCAGCTTCTTAGGGGCCTTTGTGCACTCAACTCTGCAAACGATCAATGGATTTTTAGATGTGCTTGTCACTCATCTTTCTCTGTGAGTGTATTTTAACCCTTTGTGTTTTATCTGATGGTTTATTAAACTGATACACTTAGGCCTTGTACACACAATGTAATTTATCCGCTGTAAACGGTCCCCGGACCGTTTACAGCGCATATTTACGCCGGGCTATTTTGGTCCGATGGCTGTACACACCATCGGATCAAATTCCCCACCGGCGGACATCGCGGTGACGCGGCGGTAACGTTGACACCGCCACGTCACCGCCACGTCACTGAACCAGGAAGTAAACACTTCCGCGCGCATGCGTCGGATCCATTCACAGGATACGACGCATGTGCGGGCAGATATGTCCGCTGGTTTGCCGTACTAACCAGCGGACATATCCGACGGGCAGCTCTCCGGCGGAAAAGTTTCAAAGCATGCTTTGAAACTTTTCCGCCGGAGGAATCTGGCCAAAACAGTCCGTTTGCCCCTACAGACGAGCGGATTTTTCGGCTGAAATGGTCTGTCGGACCATTTTCAGCGGAAAAATTCCCTTGTGTGTACAAGGCCTCAGATGGCGGCACCTTCTGTTTTTTCCTTATCTTCCTAGTGCCTAGGGGCTATCCAATTATCTACTGGAAGTGCTGCAGCCTCAGAACAAGTGATTTCCATACATCTTTGACACATTTTGGGACATTTTGTTTTCATCTTTCTCTGTTGTGCCATTGAGCCTTTATATCTTTTTGATTGGCAATGTTCTGCCCCTTTCTCGCAATCTGAGTGAGTAAGTGAGTGAAAAGCGTATAAAGTGCAACACATGTGAACTGAATCGCCTCTGAATCTGCTGCCTGTAAATCACCATGTCACATGCTTTCCTGAAAAAAAATAAACTGTAGGCTTCTGTGCTGAGGCACATTGCCCAGGAATATCCCACTGTTGTGATCATATAAATAAGGCCTGTGAAAAATAATTGCAGCCAGTAACAATTGGGACATGCCCTGTGAAAAAACACATGCAGTCTGTTATCACTGTAGTGCATGTTGACAGGGACAGGCTAAAATGAGGCTGCTTGAAATCAGCAGCATTAGGATTTAACAATGGCTAACAAAAGGTAAAAGCTCTTCCCCTCCCCCACCCCCAAATTTTCTAAGAAACACAGTATTTTATCACCCACAGGACATTCAGGAAAGGTTTACACCTACTTAAAGAGACCAGTGCCTACAAGGCCTTCACAAATCTGTCCTATGTTACATGCTTTCCCTGTTACAGCTAAAGCACATTATCAATATGGCTGCTTGGGACCCAACTTTTTATACTGAAGGGGTTGACTCATTCAAAAGTTTAAAGGCCGATAAAAGCATTATGTTTAGTCATTTACTATTATAGCAAAATTACGCTTTAGTTGGGCAGGTCTGTGAACCATGAGTGGGCACCTCTGGCTCTGACCTATTGTAGACCCAAACCTGAACCTTATTCCTATTCGGGAGTATATACCACACAGACTGCAGGGGTCAGGAGGACTCAGGAGTATGTAATGCACAGAGTGGAGAGTTCAGGAGTCGATAACACACAGAGTGTAAAGTCCTGGAGTTTAAAACTCACAGAGTACAGGGGTCAGGAGTAAATAGCACACAGAATATAGTGGATAGGGTTATATAACTGTAGCACCCAATCAAAAAAAGACAATGAAAAATTATCGCCCCCCCCTTTACCCACCAAGTTCAAATCTTTCCTTACCCAAAGATCCCATCACCCTCTGTACCCTACAACTAATAGAGATCTCTACCCTACCCACTCCCCACAGAGTACAGGTCTTTCCTAACCCAAAGCTTCCCTCACCCTCTCTAACCACAACCAATAGAGATCTCTAGACCCCCCACCAATTACAAATATCTCCTTACCCACAAAACCCCTCACATTCTTTACCCCACAACCAACAGAGATCTCTACCCCACCCACACCCCACAGAGTACAGGCCTTTCCTAACCCAAAGCTTCCCTCACCCTCTCTAACCACAACTAATAGAGATCTCTAGACCCGCACCAAAAATATCTTCTTACCCAAGGATACCCTTGCCTTCTTTACCCCACAACCAACAGAGACCTCTACCACCAACCACCCCCCACCAAGCACAGGTCTTTCCCTACCCAAAGCTCCCCTCACTCTCTCTATCCCACAACCAATAGAGATCACTACTCCACATTACTTCCTCCCTGAAACTCACTCACCGGGCCTTAGGTGCAGAGTGAAGGAAATTTCTCCTATTGGCTTTGTCAGGTGACCAGAACAAAGTAGGGGGTTGGGGGGCCTTCCTAGGATCTGAACTGTGAGCGGCAGTGCAAGGGCGATACTTGAAAATTTAAAGATAAAGAAAAGGTTGAGCATCAAGAACAAGAGCACCCCACTCTAGTTTCAGGGCCCCGGGTGCCCAGCACTAGGGACATCCTTGTCAGAGGTTCCAGAGGAACTGTCAAAGATGAGATTTTCTACTTATTGGAGAGATTATTTTCTTAAATTACATTGTGTCTCCTGGATATGAACTGGAGGGAAGTCTCCCCAATGAACACACATAGCAACAAAAACATAGCAGAGGTATTAATACTTCCCAACGCTATCCAAAATAAGAACAAAAAGTTTTGTACTTGAGTTCCACTTAAAGAACAGATACAGTTTAGCCAGAAAGGGACGGGAACTTATTCTAAGGATCAGGTCAAAATAAAGGGAAAAAGGCTGAAAAAAAAAGAAAAATGTGACCACTACATCTAAGAGTCGGTAAGCTTCAATATATTAAATGTTAGTTTTTTGGGGTTTAGCTATGCCTTACGAGGCACCTTCCCCTGACCACAGTACCTGCAATGACTGAATATAAATACAAAGAAACAATTTTAATTATTTTACTTTGCAGTTTATTATATGTAAAAGAACAGTAAAAAGTACAGGGTGCGCTCTCCAGGGATAAAAAGTATCTGTATATTGTCTACTCCAGGGGTCCTAAACTGGTGGCCTCTCCGGCTGTTTCGGAACTACCAGTCCCATCATGCCTCTGCCTGAAGGAGTCATGTTTGTGACTGTCAGCCTTGCAATGCATCATGGGACTTGTAGTTTCGCAAAAGCAGGAGGGCCACCAGTTTGAGACCCCCTGGTCTACTCCATTAACCATTCTTGCCTTATAATAAATACAACACAATAAATAGCTCCGGTATAAAGCAGGCCCCTCTAAGCCAAAAAAAGCAGAATATCTTCACTGTACAAAATGAGAGATAATCAGGACGCACAGCGGCAAGGTTATCTTAGGAAGCGTTATATATGAAGCAGCCAACACCAGCCACAGAAAAAGAATTAGATACAAGATTCCTTCATAACTTCTCTCTGCTGAGAGCATTGGGGGTGACGATATGACAAAGTCTCATGGTGCCGGGATGGTCGGTTCTCGGAGGGATTACATCAGTTTCATCAAGATCCAGGAGGAGATCAGAGCAGACAAAGTCCAAGGCATGGAGAAACCTGGAACAACACACAGGAGATATTAGGAATGGAGCCGCTTCATCTTCCTATGAAAGATCTTCTGTTCAGTTCTAAGTTTTCATTGTAGTTGCAATCTGATGAAAGCCAATTTTTAAACCAGATTGTGACATTGTGAGAATTTAAAGTGAATGTCCAACCAAAAATGTAGTTTTTGATTTTTTGCATAGCGTGGCGGCATTAGAGAAATTTACCCTAATTTACTCTCAGGCGGTGTACACACGACCGAGGTTCTCACTGGAAACCAGCGAGAACCTCGCTGGAAGCTGCATTCCAGCGAGGACCTCGGCCGTGTGTACGCTTTTGGCTCGCCCCGCCCGTCGGGAATCCCGTCGAGCGAAAAGAGAGCACGCTCTCTTTTTGCTCGACGGCCCGCCTGGATGAATGGCTGGTTGCCATTCCCGAGGGAGGGTCACCGATTTCGACGGCCGGCAGAGAACCTCGACGGGCGGAACGATGTGTTCTGCCCGTCGAGGTTCTCTGCCGTGTGTACACGGCCTCAAGGTTACAATAGTTTTAGCAGATAGGGGAAATCTGCTACAAGGACACAGACAGCAATAAAGGAGCTAATAGTTACTTTGACCCTTCTGTACTCTGTAGATTTCTGTCTGTGTAGCTGTTGGGGATTTGCTCTCTTTTCCTATTTAGTAAAAACAGTTGTCATAGTCTTTTAGGTCTCATACACAAGACCAGTTTTCCCGTCTGGATTCCTGCGGTTTTTAACCCGGCAGCTAACCTATGGGAAACACTAAGGCAGAGGCGGCTCTAGGCTTTGTGAGGCCTTAGGCAAAACTTGACATGGGGCCCCACTCTCGCCCATGATGGGAAAAATTATTAAAGGACAAGGGCCTCTTTTCCACAACCCTGGCCGGTGGTTGTGGGGGTCTGCGGGCAGGGGGCTTATTGGAATGTGGAAGCCCCCTTTAACAAGGCCCCCCCCAGATCCTGCTCTTTAATAACCAAGAGGCAGGAGCCACCCAGTGATGTCACCTGGTGAACCCGCCCCCTTGCGACATCATTGACTGAGGGCACGCTGGCTCATTGACGTCACAAGGGGTGGTGTCACCAATATTCACTGGTTGTTAGGGAGGCTGGTGGTCCCGCTCCTGAGTCAGGGCTCTTAAACCTGCCTGAGCAAGACAGCGTTAAGGTCCCCAGTCCCTCAAAACTGGGGTGATGCATTGGGCAAGTTAGGTGGCCGCGATGCTCCTGTGAGTGCGAGGCTTTTAGACGACCGCCTAATTTGCCTAATTAAAGAGTCGCCTCTGCACTACGGTGGAGCATACACGTGGCCGGGATTCCCGACCAAAGCTCTCATGGCAGTTTTTCTTTCCGTGTGTAGGGGGAAAGACCGTTCTCGGCTTTCCCCTCGGGTTTCCCGACTTTTTCCCGCCAGGAAACGTGTGCGTGTGTACGAGGCTTAACATATCCCAAGATGGGGATAAAACCCCAAAAGTGGTTCTTCTGCTTGCTGGCTCTTTCCAAAGCTAAAAAATAATAATACTGGAGAGATCCCCTCCACTTTAACTGTGCTGGCCACACAGGAAGTGGTGTCCAGCGAGGGGGCAGCAATAAATACCACCAAAAAATATTCCATACTGGATATACATCTATGATGTTGGTGTCATGGAGCATTATGCATTTTCTAAAGACAGCACAACAGAAGCTGTTTGCCTTCAGACTGTCTCTCTCTAATTGAAAGTCTCAGTCAGTAATGATCACCCTCCAAATATAATGCTTTTATAATAAAACTAATATCAGTAAATATTTAGATAAATACTAAATGTATGCATAGAAATATATGGATATATGGATGGATAACAACCCCTAGTCATTGCCATTACAGATAAAATGAAATAGAAAAGTTTTCATATCTCTTTGAGGGAGTTTAATATTTTTTTGTGGCCAATATTACAGGAATCAGCAAAAGGCTCAAAAGGAGACAATCTTTTTCTTAGCGTGTTCTGAATGTGACCTGGTTTTCGGCCTCTTGTTGTCCTGTACAGCAGAGCTACAATATGAGAAAAAGAAACAGCACAAAGATGGGGCTTGTATGCCCAAAGGCTGGTAGGATGGTCTCTTGATCATGCTGCACTGTAATTGGCTGCACAGCGCTGACATCATGCGGAGCCAGTCCTACCAACTGCTGATCGTCGGCAGCTGACTGTGAGCTGTTCTGGGGGTGCCGGTGGGGCGCTCCCCAAACAAGACAGCAAAGCATATATGCAGGGGCTGGATGTTGAGGTCCACCTCCCCTGCCCCCACATATAAGGGTGTTGTTGCTGTAAAGGGGTTCAACATGTTTAGCTACATCACTCTAAACTATTCAATTTCTCAATGTAAGAGATTACTTACCGCTGGCAGAACTGGTATTCGGATCATATATGACATCAGCTGGAAATAAAGAGAAAAATATCTGTCAATTGGAGATCTCAACCGGACTGATACTCATTCTTCTGGATTTCTCATACAATATTCACACTCACTGTAGGGTAAAATAATTGTGTAGTGCTCACCGTAGAAGTTAAAGCGCTTGTAATCCCTGACAATAATCCCTAACAATGGGCAATTTGCTACTTTATTGGTCTGATAAATATAAGGGACACATGAACTAATAAAGAAAATTTTTATTAGGGTGGTGAAGGGTCAGAGCCTCTGCAGGTTTTTACTGCTTTGACCCTTCTGGAACTTTTCTCCTTACTTCCTGCTCAGGTAACAGGTGTCAGACAGAACAGGAAGTGAGGGAAAATCCCCCAAAGAAAACAGAAGCTTGTGGTTGTACCCAGTGAAGTGAACAGCCTCAGGCGATGAACAGTGATGAAACAAATCCTTCTACATATGTTTTACATTTAAACCTGCTATCTTTCCCTTTCTATATCCCTTAGTACAGTGGTTCTCAACCTGGGGGTCGGGACCCCCTCCTGGGTCAAATGATGATTTTCCTAGGGGTCACCGAATCCTGAGCTGTTCCTGAAGCCCACACCGCTCTTCCTGCCTTTTGCGGCCTCCCAGCAGGGCTGTCCATGGAACCTGTGGCCGCCCAGCTGGGCTGTTCCTGTGGCCCCCCCACCAAGGAGTAAGTGAAGGAATAAAAATTGAGAATACATAGAAGGGAGAGGAAAAGGGGGAGGGACCAGGAAAAAGGGAGAGAAGGAATAAGAGAAAAAACTAGAAAGGCGGCTAGAGAGAGGGATGGGGAAAAAAACAAGAAATCAGGATAGAGAGAGATAAAAAGGGAAAGAAAGGAGAACAAAGAGAAAGAGTGGTACATCCTAAAACATACCATAAGGGACTTTTAACACTGTATGAGTGGAAGGTACTCAGGGAGCGCTAAATGTCTGTGGGTCAGGGCGCAAATTACTTGTTTTGCCACGCAAATAATTTTACTGTTAGGGGTCCCCACAACTTGGAAACATTTTATCAAGGGGTCATGGCGCCAGAAGGTTGAGAACCACTGCCTTAGAAAGTGCACATTGTGTTAGAAATCTTGTCTCCTCATTTAGCAGTGGGAGGGGTGTCTGGGCTTACACTGTGTGAGATCTGATTGGAGGAAGGGCACACCTCCCCTCCCACCTCCATATAGACAGAGGAACAAAGAAACAATTGCAGAGCTGTACTGGGAATAGACAAGCACTCTGCTAATCTATCTTTAAGCTCCCTCCCCAACATAAATATTCAGCTCCTTTTTTGTGTGTCAAAGAACTTGTCAGAAGTTATAATGCTGATGATGCTGATAACAGAGGAACAGAGCAGCAGAAAGACACCACACTTAGAGCTTGGGAGAGAGATAAGTAAACACTACAGGTCATATTTCATAATTGGGGTTTACAACCACTTTAAGCCTTTTCCTACATTATCCCAAACAAAAAAGAAGATAAATGTTTTGTCTGGAGGTGGAATTTAATAAATGTGACTGAAGAAACACAGAAAATTACTGTAACAAAACTGTGACCGTGAGCAGGCCCGGATTTCCCACAAGGCCACCAAGGCCAGGCCTCGGGGCGGCAGTGGCATGGAGTCCCCCGACGGCCGTAACATACAGTTGAGGGCGGTAAGTTGCTGTGTGGGAGAATTGAGTGGGGGAATCCGCTCGCTCGTTAAGTGATTACGGCAATGTCGTCAAAATCACTTGTCAAATGTGTGCTGCTGTCCGTTCTCCCCTCCCCCCACATACCTTTCTCGGCTTGCTCTGCCTTCGGGACTCCTCCGGCCTCCCCCCAGCCGCTGAGTCTGTCTCCTGTCCCTGCCGCCGATGTACACAGTGAGAGGGGTGAGCTGTCCTCTTCCTATCTCAGCTGTGACAGGAGTTCTAGCACAGTGCTAGGACTTTTGTTTTGGAGGTGACAGGGTCAATAAAGAGAACCTGTCACCTCCAATTGCTATCGCACAGGGAATTGTTTTCTCCTGTGTGATAGCAATAAAGTTAAGTGAAAAAAATTGATAAAAAATAATAATAATTAAATTAAAAAAGTAACTAAAAAGTAAAGAATAAGAAAAATAATATTCAAAATAATAAGAATATTACACAAAAATAAAAACAAGTAAACGACAAGCTAAAAATTAATAATTAAAAAAAAAGTTGAAACAAAAAATATTTGAACTAATTCTCCGTTGATTTGGGGGGGGTTCGGTTGGTGGGGAGGGGGTGCATTGTGCAACCTGGCCTTGGGGCTGCAGGGAGAGCAAATCCGGCCCTGACCGTGAGATGACTTACCTGCATCCAAAAAGATGCTGGCTCTTCCTCCAATTTCCAGGGTACGACGTGCTTTGGATTGGCAGTTCTGTAAGGAAATATAAAAAAAAATTCAACAGAAATTCCAGACAAGTGAAATTAATGAAGGAACTGCAAATGGTATCCAAGAAACACCCCAGCTATTCTAAAGTCACAACGTTCCCTTCATGTTCCTCTACCTGTGTTATCCCTACAAAGGAAACGGTGGAGAATGCGGGCACAGCAGGTTCTTCAATCACTCCAATGGTGAGACTTCCCTGGAATAATTTACATTTCCCCTCCACATTTGTTTCAGTCTCTCTAAGCCACATTCCCCAATCACCTATTTATCCTACATTGTATCAGGGGCAACATGACACCATCAATTGTCTATGTTAGAGATGAGCATGATGCTATCCGTTGTCTTTGTTAGGGATGAGCATGAAACCGCCAATTGTCTATGTTAGGGATGGGCTTGGGTTTGGGCTACAGTAGATGGACAGAACTGTGAATTCTGGTGGTGGTATCTCTATTTCAGAAGCCAGCATATGATTTTACTCACCACTTTTGTGTGGAGTTGTCCATGAATTCAGCTTCTATGCTCATTATACACAACAATTGTCTACCTGCTTGGTTAGTAGCAGAAGATCGGGTAATCAGCAGAGAAGCTGGTATCTTTATGGTTGGTGTACAATTTTTATTTATTTTTACACCTTCAAGCATTTTTTTTAATGCTGTGTAATGATTAAAAAGCCAAACGTGGACATGAGCACTCTTGCCTTGTAGCACTGGGGACCTCAATTCAAATACCAGCCAGGGCATTATCTGCATGGAGTTTGCATGTCCTGCTTGTGTTGGTTGCCTCCAAGGACATGCAGGTTGGATATTTGGCTCCTGTCTAAACTGGTGCTAGTATGTGTGTGTATGGCTATATAAGACCATGCCTGATTCCTTCAGGCACAGAAATCACAGAACACCCTCTATGTGTATGGTGAGTCTTACCGAGGCACAATCAGTAGTGCAGAGTGCAAGATCGGCAAAGAGATAGACGGCGTTAGAATTGGCAATCTTGAAGACTTTCATAGGAAACTTAGCTTCATTGCCGACTCCATTGCTGTCCACTGTTAGCTGGTCAGCAGGTACATCGCTACCTGGACACCTGGATAGAGAAAACCTTTCATTAGTTTTCAGTTACTGTAATTTTAAGATTAGGCACATTACTGGCACATACTATTACAGATGAACAATATATGGGGTGTGTTCTCTTCCTATATACTGTATATATTATAGATGGACAATAAGTGGCATGTCTTCATTATTTATATGTACAGTGGAAGCCGCCCCCCCCCCACCTTGTGGTCACATGTGGTATTGCATGCCATTGAAGTCAACGCGGAAAAAATTATTTTAGTTGCTATTGACTTCAATGGGAAAACTTGCTTTTATATGCGGGTACTTTGGATTACAAGCATTCTCTTGGAGCGGATTATGCTTGTAATCCGAGGTTCCACTGTATATTATAGCTGATTCTATTCTATTGTTTCTGTTACTCAGAAGTCCTCAATTTACATGTTAATTGGTGACATTTTTGGTGGAATCATTCTGCCATACACAAGAAATTTACTGTGACCCATAATTCTTCACACCCACATGATTTTCTCCTTAAAGTGGAGTTCCACCCATTTTTTTTTGTTTGTCTGTGCTGCATGCCCTAATCTCATAGTGTTCAGAATAGACAATTTTTATTTATTTTGTTGCTTATAAATACCTTTATTTTGTAGTCCTTCATTACTTCCTCCATATTAGCCTAGTCTATTAAGTTGCAAGGGTTTCTGGGATAGGCATCATGTTTCCCAGTAGTCCTTGCAAACCTGACTGAAACCTATTACATTGCTTGTGCAGCACTGAGCATGTGCGAGATATGCAAACCTGAAATCCAGGAAGTCATACAGTCTGGCTTCATGATGCCCACACTTAAGATGGCCACGGTCTATTTCTAGATTATAATCTAAATGCTGTAACAACCTAACAAAACGGACCTTAGTTTACAGACTAACTTTACTAGAATACATTAAGCTTGTGTATTACAGGGGTATTTATATTTAAAAAGTGAAATTGTGGGTGGAACTCCCCTTTAATGCATTGAGACAAAAGAAAAACATAAATTTGCATGTTGTTAAAGGTATTTCATCCAATGCTGTCCGACACATTGCCGTGAACTGGGCCATAAACAATGGGTTGTCAATGTGTGGGGCCTGCCTTGAGCAAACCAGCCCATCACCACCGGTGGTGCGAATGGGTCCTTTAATGGAAAACACATCAAGTCTGCAGTCTCTGACTGTGATGATGTGATAATGACAAATGTCATAATGGGTCTGAACCTGGCTCACCTTAAAATGATGCCCCCCACCCCCCCTGAAAAAAGTTCTGCGGATGCCCATGAAGGAATGATATCACTTTAGAAAGGTGGAAACAAAAAAAATCTGCCCTGTCTACAACTAGTGCGCATCTACAAAACCAATAGACAAGTGAAGAAAAATAATACAAAATATATAAATGCAGGTTTTTTTCAGCGGGAACGCGGAGAAACACAGTTCCGGCACCTCTCCCACTGAATGTATGTAATGTCAAGTGGTGCTTGGGTGGGTTGCAGGGTCTGTTGATGCTAGCTGTTGGGGTGTCTATTGTCCGAGGTACAACTACTGCTGAAGATGCTCTGGGCCAGATTCTCAGCTGAGATACGACGGTGTATCTCCAGGTACACCGTCCTATCTCTGTTTCTGTCCCCGGGGAACTATGCGACTGATTCTTAGAATCAGTTACGCATAGATTTTGCTCAGATCCTACTTGCGTAAGTTACTTACACCGTAGGATCTAAGTTGTAATGTTACGCTGGCCTATAGGTGGCGTTCCCGTCGATTTCTGTGTCGAATATGCAAATGAGCGTGATACGCCGATTCCCGAACGTATTTGCGTGCCTTCGTCGTAGTTTGCGTAAGCGTAAGGTTACCCCTGCTATATGAGGGGTAACCTTGCGTAGGTCCGGCGTACACCATGTTAGGTATGGACGTCGGGACAGCGTCGTGTTTTTCCGTCGTTTACGTCGTTTTCGTAACTCGGCGCGAATAGGGCTGTGCGTTAATTACGTTGCCGTCGAAATCAATGTATTTGCGGCGTACTATGGAGCATGCGCAATGGGCTACGTTTACGGCCGGCGCATGCGCAGTTCGTTCGGCGCGGGGGCGCACTTAATTTAAATACAGCACGCCCCCCTCCTTCCTACTTTGAATTACGCGCCCTTACGCCGGCCCATTTACGCTACGCCGCCGCAAATTACGGAGCAAGTGCTTTGAGAATATGACACTTGCCCGTAAAAAGTGCGGAGGCGTAGCGTAAATGGGATACGCAGAAGAAACGCATTTCTATGAGAATCTGGCCCTCTATTTTTTGCAGGTAGGTTTAGAGCCGGTTCACACTGGGGCGACCTGGGATCGGACTTGAAGTCTCCCCAAGTCGTGTGGTTGAGAAAATGAATGGAAGTGAATGGAGCCGTCTTAATGTACACTACTGAGGTCGCTCCGACTTCAGAAAAGGTTCCTGTATTACTTCAATCCGACTTGTAGGCAACTTGTACCCATTGATTTCAGGGGAAGTCGCCTCAGAAGTCTGATCATTGTCGTAAATGAGCAACTTTACATACATTTCTCAGGCAAACCCTTCCCTCCCTCCCTCCCTCCCTCCCTCCCTCCCACAGCGCTGGTTGTTGGTTGTTGTTTGCCCACTGGAAAGCCTCCTGTCCTGCAGGCGACTTGAAGTTGCCTTGTAAGTTGCCTGATGATTCATACTCAGGTCGTGTCCAAGTTGCCTCCCAAAGTCGTGCTAGAAGTCGTGTTGCCCCTGTGTGAACTGACTCTTATTGTTGCTGGAAAAGTCTGTTGTTGCTGGTGGGTGATCTATTGTTGCTTTGGGTGGGTCTTATGTTGTTGGGGGTCCATTATTGCTGGGGGGGGGGGGTCTATGGTTGCTGTCTGCAGGGGATCTATTTTACTGCTTATCTTGTTATCATCAACAAATTCCATACAAATTGCTTAGCCCACAAATTATATTTGGTTCTGTATTCCCCTAAAAATGGTAGTACTGGGAGGTGGTGGAACCAAGGGACGGTGTGCAGAGGTGGGTAGGGGCAAAGACAAGGGGTGACTTGGAGAGGGGGGGGGGGTTCCTGTACCTATTTTATGAGAAAAAAAGCCCTGTATAAATGTAGCGCTGAAGTGCAACCAATGATGAGTACACCAAAATAAATTAAATGTACATATATGAATGAATATATATGACCAAAAATAGTCCTCCCTTGATCCAATCGTGAAAAGCCAAGATAGAGAAGAAGCCGTCACCAACTGAAGAGAGGCTTACCGGACAGATTGAACCCCGAGGAACATATGCCTTCCTTAGACTCCCATGTTAAAAGTTAGTCTACGCATGGGCACAGTGAGGCATGGACACAGTGAGGCATGCACATGGACACAGTGAGGCATGCACATGGACACAGTGAGGCATGCACATGGACACAGTGAGGCATGCACATGGACACAGTGAGGCATGCACAGAGACACAGTGAGGCATGCACATGGGCACAGTAAGGCATGCACATGGACACAGTGGCATGCACATGGACACAGTGAGGCATGCACATGGACACAGTGAGGCATGCACATGGACACAGTGAGGCATGCACATAGACACAGTGAGGCATGCACATGGGCACAGTAAGGCATGCACATGGGCACAGTAAGGCATGCACATGGACACAGTGAGGCATGCACATGGACACAGTGAGGCATGCACATGGGCACAGTAAGGCATGCACATGGGCACAGTAAGGCATGGACATGGACACAGTGAGGCATGCACATAGACACAGTGAGGCATGCACATGGACACAGTGAGGCATGGACACAGTGAGGCATGCACATGGACACAGTGAGGCATGCACAGAGACACAGTGAGGCATGCACATAGACACAGTGAGGCATGCACATGGACACAGTGAGGCATGCACATGGACACAGTGAGGCATGCACATGGGCACAGTAAGGCATGCACATGGGCACAGTAAGGCATGGACATGGACACAGTGAGGCATGCACATAGACACAGTGAGGCATGCACATGGACACAGTGAGGCATGGACACAGTGAGGCATGCACATGGACACAGTGAGGCATGCACATGGACACAGTGAGGCATGCACAGAGACACAGTGAGGCATGCACAGAGACACAGTGAGGCATGCACAGAGACACAGTGAGGCATGCACAAAGACACAGTGAGGCATGCACATGGACACAGTGAGGCATGCACATGGACACAGTGAGGCATGCACATGGGCACAGTAAGGCATGCACATAGACACAGTGAGGCATGCACATGGACACAGTGAGGCATGCACAGGGGCACAGTAAGGCAAAGTGAGGCACGGTGAGGCATGCAGATGGACACCCTAGGCTTATACTCAAGTCAATACGTTTTCCCAATTTTTGTGGTAAAATTAGGTGCCTCAACTTATAT
Organism: Rana kukunoris; assembly: GCA_029574335.1. NCBI lineage: Eukaryota > Metazoa > Chordata > Amphibia > Anura > Ranidae > Rana > Rana kukunoris. The sequence continues at coordinate 158,600,471 of CM056058.1, read as the reverse complement.
TCGGGTCGGCTTATACTCAAGTATATACACAGTGCCGATCCTGACCTCCCTGGGGCCCTAAGCAAAATGACAGTGACATGTCACATTAAAGATTAAAGTTGAGAAGCGGGGGGGGGGGGTGTTCTGCTGTCGGAAATTACATCTTACATTAAAGTGAGAAGTGGGGGGTTCTGACTTCTTACCTCTTCTCCCATGCAGCCAGCGAGTTGAGAAGCGGGGTGCGGGGCCTCTAGTAATTTGGGGGGGCCCTCCGCAACTTTGCGGGGTCCCTAAGCGGCTTCCATAGTGAGCCTATAGGGTGAATCGGCCCTGTATATATGGTACTCTTAAGCCAGCCATAGACACTTCAAATCTCGAACCATGTATGGTCAGGCTGAATGTACCCAAGGTGATCTTTACATGCGATTATTGCTAGCGACTGTTATAGCCTCACAATGGCTCCTGTGGTTGCAGGAAAGAAGTTTGCTCGGTCTATGGCCGGTCTTAAGACCTTAAGGTGATACTGAGCGTTGTTTTCTATACTTTGAGAATTATTTCTGAAGTCAAAGTGTACAAATAACACACAGAACTGCTAACCCAGTGTACTGTGTACTTACCCATCTTTAAGAAGATAGAACCTTTGGTCGCTTGAATTGGTAGGAGAGGCATAAATATTCACCACTTTGAGTTTGAAGGTGTTCACATCCAGATCTGCTACTAGCACTGCAAGGTAAATAAGATCTTCCACTGTCAGGGGGTAATCTTCGGTGAGAGGGGTGGTATATGTGTTATCTGTATAGGCCATCATTACGGCTACATAACTTCCATTTCCTGAAGGGCCGTTTATCACTGTGGTCCTGCAAAATAGAACAGAACAGAAGGTTACCTACCTATGAACTTATGCAGGTATGTGGTCATGCATCAATGTTAGTATACAGACTGCATGCAGAACTGACTGGGACGTGGAGCATGGAGGGGGACACAGAGTATAACAGAGGGGGACATGGAGCAGAACGGAGGGGGACATGGAGCACGGAGGGGGACACGGAGCACAGAGGGGGACACGGAGCACAGAGGGGGACACGGAGCACAGAGGGGGACACGGAGCACAGAGGGGGACACGGAGCAGAACAGAGGAGACAGCAGCATGGAGCACTTAGGAGGATATGGCGCACAGGAGGGGGACACGGAGCAGAAAGGAGGGGACAGCAGTGCGGAGCACTTAGGAAGTTAGGAGGACAGGGAGCACGGAGGGGGACACGGAGCAGATGGGAGGGGACAGCAGCAGAAGGGGGACTGGAGGAGGATACAAGGACATTCAGCAATGATCGGTGCGGTGGGGGGAGTTGCAAGCACTGATCACCCTGTTGAAATCTATACAGGGTGATCGGTGATTGCAACTCCCCCCCACCGCACTGGTTACCCTGACGGTCCAGGTAGTGGGTGAAGCATCGGAGCAAATGCTTGGTATGTGTACCAATACCGATACTAGTATCGGTATCGGGACAACCCTAGTATATATATATATATATATATATATATATAATGTTTGGGGCTTCTAAGTAATTTTCGAGCAAAAAATATGGATAACTTGTAAGCAATAAATGTCAGAAATAGGCTTAGGACCAAGAATGTAATATCATAAGAGATAATTAGCATGGATTCCTGAAAGACGGACGCTATGTGATGATAATTACCCGAGTATTGGGCGCAGAGTCACATTAAGTTGGATGTTCATATTCAGCGGATAAGCGCAGGAAACATTCAGGACAACATCATTTGTTATTTGGATTGGATTCGTCTTGGCAAAAATATACAGCTTGTTTGTGTGTATGACGTGGGTCGCATTTATCTGTAGGGAGAGAAGCACAGAAGTCATTAGACGGGGTCAGAAAACCTCCATACAGTAATAATATCAGTGTATCCCCTGTGAGGTCAAGAAGGAAGTCTCCTGTTTTGTTAAAGTAGAACTCAGCCCAAAAACAACCAGATAAAAAGCCCAAAGATAAAATAACAAAAGTAGCTTTTTACTGCAATATTCAACTTCGATGCACAGATTTTTCGTGCTGTATTTTTTGTTGCCTGTTTCATGTGCTTACTCTGACAGCCACTACCATTTTCTATGATCCCAGGTCCCCTTGGACACCTCCCCCCCCCCCCAGCCTGTGACTGGACAGCGAAAGGAGAAGTGTAGGACTGAGGAGATAGGCTCTGTTCACATCTAGTCGTTGCTATGTTTTTGTACAATCGTTTTCAAGGTTAAAAGGTCACCAATGTAAAACGCCTGTAATCTGCCAAAAAATAGGAGCTCATGTACTTGTTTGAGCAACGGGCGTTTTTTTTTTTTTTTTTTTAGGCGACAGAACGCTCAGATGTGAACAAGGGGCCACTGAAATTAATGGGATTTGTCTTGTTGGGTGTTTTTAGAGCTGAGGCTTACAGCAGGAAAAACGCCTAAAAACGTAAGCCTAGGCTTGAAACGGAACCTTAAAGCGGAGTTCCACCCTAAATTGGCACCTTTGGCATCTTTCAGGGGAGTCCGGCCGCGGCCTGCGGCCTTGATGTCACCATGGGGGACCGTCCTCATCCTCACCCGGGCCAATAGGAGAGAGGAGCAGGGCCTCGCACATGTGCAGGAGGGTTCCCGGCATGAAGCCAAAAGGCTACACTACTGGGTACCATTAACCACAATGGCAGTGGCAGCACCCGACAGCTGATTGAAATATCAGCTGCGGTGCCGACATTGAGGGACTCCAGGACAGGTAAGTGTCTATTTATTAAAAGCCAGAAGCTGCAGTATATGTAGCTGCTAGCTTTAAAAAAAAAAATATTTTTCCCAGAACACCACTTTAATACCTCTCTGTCACACTTACTAGTAAAAATAAAATCAATAAATCAATACAAATTAATAAATATATCCCATAGTTTGTAGACGCTAAAACTTTTGCACAAACCAATCAACATAAGCTTTTTGGATTTTTTTTTTCTAACCAAAAACATGTAGCAAAATACATTATTGGCCTAAATTAGTGAAGAAATGTGATTTTTTTTTAATCATTTTCGGGATCATTTTTTTTTGTAGAAAGTAAAAAATATTGTTTTTTCCCTCAAATTGTCACTCTTTTTATGTTTATAGCGCAAAAAAAAAGAAAAAAGAACGCAGAGGTGATCAAATGCCACCAAAAGAAAGCTATATTTGTGGGGGGGGGGGACGCCAATTTTACGACCACGCAGTTGTCAGTTAAAATAATGCAGTGCCGTATCGCAAAAAAAATGGCCTGGTCAGGAAGGGGTTAGGTTCCTAAAACATAACATTTTTGTCTATACATGTTTTATTGTATCTGTTTTTGCTTCTCTTGTATAACAGGAGAACTTACCTCAGGGACTGTGTTACAGTCCGAGGCTGTCAATGGACGATAAAGGGTCATCTCCGAAGTTCCACCTACAACCTCCCTTACTGCGGTACACTCGGGGTTGGTGCTGTTCAGCCTGATATCTGATGTATTATAGCCGTTTGCTTCCAACCAACATTTTGACACTTGTATGTTGAACTTTGCTCCGGTACAAGTAAGATTTACGTCTGGAGCGACTCCTGAAAAATGTGTAAATTCATTTAGTATTTCTGAGATGAGAAGGTGACGATGACGTGATTCATGTACATTATACACTATATATATTATATAGGGTGACAATAGTGACCAGGGACTGGGGAGAAAGCTGTCATAGAGTCAGACAGATAAATCCCAATTAAACTTCCAGTTTACATACAAAATGTTGGTGGTCAGTGTAGTGTCCCCCTTACATTGATGATCAGTGTAGTGTCCCCCTTACATTGATGATCAGTGTAGTGTCCCCCTTACATTGATGATCAGTGTAGTGTCCCCTCACATTGATGATCAGTGTAGTGTCCCCTTACATTGATGATCAGTGTAGTGTCCCCCTTACATTGATGATCAGTGTAGTGTCCCCCTTACATTGATGATCAGTGTAGTGTCCCCCTTACATTGATGATCAGTGTAGTGTCCCCCTTACATTGATGATCAGTGTAGTGTCCCCCTTACATTGATGATCAGTGTAATGTCCCCTTACATTGATGATCAGTGTAGTGTCCCCCTTACATTGATGATCAGTGTAGTGTCCCCCTTACATTGATGATCAGTGTAGTGTCCCCCTTACATTGATGATCAGTGTAGTGTCCCCCTTACTTTGATGATCAGTGTAGTGTCCCCCTTACATTGATGATCAGTGTAATGTCCCCTTACATTGATGATCAGTGTAGTGTCCCCCTTACTTTGATGATCAGTGTAGTGTCCCCTTACATTGATGATCAGTGTAGTGTCCCCTCACATTGATGATCAGTGTAGTGTCCCCCCTTACATTGATGATCAGTGTAGTGTCCCCCCTTACATTGATGATCAGTGTAGTGTCCCCTTACATTGATGATCAGTGTAGTGCCCCCTTACATTGATGATCAGTGTAGTGTCCCCTTACATTGGTGATCAGTGTAGTGTCCCCTTACATTGATGATCAGTGTAGTGTCCCCTTACATTGATGATTAGTGTAGTGCCCCCCTTACATTGATGATCAGTGTAGTGTCCCCCTTACATTGATGATCAGTGTAGTGTCCCCTTACATTGGTGATCAGTGTAGTGCCCCCTCACATTGATGATCAGTGTAGTGTCCCCCTTACATTGATGATCAGTGTAGTGTCCCCCCTTACATTGATGATCAGTGTAGTGTCCCCTTACATTGATGATCAGTGTAGTGTCCCCTTACATTGATGATCAGTGTAGTGTCCCCTTACATTGGTGATCAGTGTAGTGTCCCCTTACATTGATGATCAGTGTAGTGTCTCCTTACATTGATGATCAGTGTAGTGTCCCCTTACATTGATGATCAGTGTAGTGTCCCCCTTACATTGATGATCAGTGTAGTGTCCCCTTACATTGGTGATCAGTGTAGTGTCCCCCTTACATTGATGATCAGTGTAGTGTCCCCCTTACATTGATGATCAGTGTAGTGTCCCCCTTACATTGATGATCAGTGTAGTGTCCCCCTTATATTGATGATCAGTGTAGTGTCCCCTTATATTGATGGTCAGTGTAGTGTCCCCTTACATTGGTGATCAGTGTAGTGTCCCCCTTACATTGATGATCAGTGTAGTGTCCCCTTACATTGATGATCAGTGTAGTGTCCCCCTTACATTGGTGATCAGTGTAGTGTCCCCCTTACATTGATGATCAGTGTAGTGTCCCCCTTATATTAATGATGAGTGTAGTGTCCCCTTACATTGATGATTAGTGTAGTGTCCCCCTTACATTGATGATCAGTGTAGTGTCCCCCTTACATTGATGATCAGTGTAGTTTCCCCCTTACATTGATGATTAGTGTAGTGTCCCCTTACATTGATGATCAGTGTAGTGTCCCCCTTACATTGGTGATCAGTGTAGTGTCCCCCTTACATTGATGGTCAGTGTAGTGTCCCCTTACATTGATGATCAGTGTAGTGTCCCCCTTACATCAATGATCAGTGTAGTGTCCCCCTTACATTGATGATCAGTGTAGTGTCCCCCGCTGGACCTGTCATTCAGTGGGAGTGAAGCAATCAAAACAGACTTATCTGGGAGACAGAATTAGCTCATGGAACCCCAAGCAAACCTTGGAGGATCCCTCCCACCCAAAACCCCTACCCCCAAAGCCACAAATCTCGGTGCAAGCCGTGATTGTTCAATTGGTAACAAGGTAAATCAACTTCTGTGGTTATGGTTTGCAATCCCAGCACCGTATTACCCACAGCAATCAATACGCAATTGTACAAATGTGTATGTGATGGTCAGATTATACCTGTACTATCCCCCCCTGGGGGGGGTTCATTTACACCAGGGCGCTCCATTGCGGTTCATTTAACAGCTGGGTGTAAACAGGTCTTTACACTTTCCCACTGTGCACTATGTACATTATATGGACCTCATATGGTTTATATAAAAATTCAATATTTTAAAAAGACATAAGAGCCATTCTGACCATTGTATTTTATCATACCATACCTCGTGCAAATGGATAGAGAGTTGAATTGCACTGACAGGCAGTACCAGCAGCGTTACAAAACTCATCAGTAGCACAGGTTTCACTTCCACAGGCCTGAGACGCAGCCACTGGAGAGACAGAAAACAACATTAAAGTACATCCCGTGTTCCTATGTGGAGGTCTAAAGAGATCTCAAATCCAACTACATAAATAAATAAATCAGTGATGATCTCCAGTTTGTTCTTCATAACTCTCCAATTTGTGTCAGACTGCTGCAACTTGTATCCAAATGTTCCAAAATACAAACTTGTTTCAAAATTTGTTACAATTCATAAACAAAGTGCTCAAAGATACACAGCTATGTTCAGGGCTGGACTGGGACAAAAATCTGTCCCTGGACTTCATCCAGACCGGCCCACCTTAAATCTATAAAATGCTGCCCCCCCCCACCCCCTGAAATATCATACCCACCAAAAGGCCCCTACATCCATTATTGTATATCATGAGAGGGTGAGAGAGAGAGGGGAATGAGAGCGAGAGAGAGGGAGGGTTGAGGGAAAGGGGTGAGAGAGGGGGGTGAGTGTAAGAAAAAGAGAGTGAGGGTAAAGGAGAGGGGATGAGTGTAGGACCCCTTTCACACTGAGGCATTTTTTAGGTGCTTTTTGGCTAAAAATAGCACCTGTAAAGCGACTGAAAAACGCCTCAGTGTGAAAGGGGTCCTACACTCACCCCCTCTATTTTACACTCACTCTGCTTTCACACTGGGGTGCTGCCAGGGGGTTAAAAAAAGTCCTCCAAGCAGCATCTTTGGGGCGGTGGAAGAGCGGTGTACAAACCACTCCTGCCCATTGAAATGAATGACCACCTCTGCTGAAGTGCCTGCAAAGCACATTGCCAGCAGCGCTACCAGGCCGCATTTAACCTTGAATTTGGCTGCTATTGGGGGTTAAAAGCGCCTTCTAGACGCCGAATAGTGCATCTAAAACGACAGTAAAGTGCTGCTAAAACTAGCAGTGTTTTACCATCAATGCCTGCCCAGGGGCGGACTGACCGTTGAGATACTCAGGCACTGCCTGAGGGCCCCATGACACTAGGGGGCCCCATCAGGATTGGCAGGCTCAGTAAAACCAGGGACAGTATGTAAAAATCTGTGTTTTTTTTTTACATCTGTCCCTGATATGTCTGAAACCGACATGCTTTTGATGTGAAAATCCTGAGATTTTAGCTGCCCCGCCTCTGCACTGCCTCCTGGCATGGTGGCCATCTATAAGTGAGGGGGCCCCATAATCTTCTATTGCCCGGGGGGCTCCATGAGTTGTCAATCCGCCCCTGTGCCTGCCCCAGTGTGAAAGCAGCCTAAGAGTCAGGGAGTGAATGGGACAGAGGGAGGAGCTGAGAGACAGAGGGAGGGAGCTGAGAGACAGAGGGAGGGAGCTGAGTGACAGAGGGGGGAGCTGAGAGATAGAGGGGGGAGCTGAGAGATAGAGGGGGGGCTGAGAGACAGAGGGGGGAGCTGAGAGATAGAGGGGGGGCTGAGAGACAGAGGGAGGACTAAATGACAGAGGGAGGACTAAGAGACAAAGGGAGGGAAATGAGAGACAGGGAGAGCTGAGAGACAGAGGGGGGGTCTGAGAGATAGAGGGGGCTGAGAGACAGAGGGGGTTAAAAGAGGGGGGACTGAGAGACACGGGGACTGAGAGACAGAGGGGGTGACTGAGAGACAGGGGGGTCTGAGTCCCCGTTTAAAAAAATGGCCCACTGAGCCATCGGCCCACCGGTAAACTCCCTGTAGTCCCTATGGCCAGTCTATCCCTGGTTATGTTCTATGGAAGCTTTTGGTCAGATATTCGACCGTTTGTATGCCCCATCGGACATTTGCTGTCGGATTTCCCGACAACAAATGTTTGAGAGCTGGTTCTCAATTTTTCCGACAAAAAAAAACACAATGCTCTGAATCAAGTATGAGACGGAATCGTTCGGTCTGGTAAAACTAGCGTTCATAATGGAGATAGCACATTCGTCACGCTGTAACGGACTGAAAAGCACGAGGCTGAAAAGCGCGAATCGTCTCCCACCAAACTTCTACTAACTTGACTGTATTGAACTTCCCTTTAATAGTGCCGTCATACAAGTTGTACATCACCGCGTTCTTGGCGTTCGAAATTTCCGACAACATTTGTGTGACCGTGTGTATGCAAAACAAGTTTGAGCCAACATTCCATTGGAAAAAAAATCCACGGTTTTGTTGTTGGAATGGATCGCCCTTGCTGTTTCTTTGTCTATTTGTCCCTCCCTGATCATTCCCTCCAATTTCTGGGAACGCTGTCTCTGTATTACAGATGTGCTATTAGAAGATAAAATAGGAGATAAACGTCACTCACCCGCCATGACAGCGCACAGTACAGAGAGCAGGAGTGTTGTCTTCATGGTGATCGGGGATCCTAGAAAATAAATTCTATATGAGCAACCAATTTATTTTTGTGATTTAGCAAAAAAAAAAAGGGGGAAAATTCTAAAGAATTTTGCATTATTTTATATATAGTTTTATACAGTAAACAACGTTTTTTTATTTTTTTTATTGACTGTTTAGCCTCGTACACACGATCAGTATGTACACACGATCCGGCCGTGTGTATGCTTTTTTTTTCTCTTTTTTTTCTTTTTTCCTGCCTAGAAATTTGGCGTTTTTTGTCAGTTTTCCTATGGGAAAAAAACTGCGATGGAGCATACACACGGCTGGGATTCATGGCTGTAACAGAATGGCCTGTGACACCCAGAGACTTTTGAGGGATGCGGGGTGCTCCTGTGCCGGCGTCACCAATGACTCTTATGTCTAGGGTCCCCTTATGTCCAATAGGGGCATAGGGTGACTGAGAAATTATATCATAAATTACATGAGATGGGACGTTACTGATAAGTCATGTATTGCAGGATATCTGGAGATATTACAAGTTGTTGGCTTATTCTGACCCTACTGGTCAACAGTGACTCATTCCTCTGTGTAACAGGCTGTTAAGGTGTTAATTGAGGCTGGCTCCTGAAAGACATTTCATTGAGTGATGATAACACTGTTTAAAGCCTATTGATGATCAGGTGTGAATACCTTATTGTCGGAGACAGAACATCTGACATAGGAATGTGTATTCTGCAGGTGAATCACTTATTGAGAGTCGGGACGTCTGGGGGATAATTAACGCACCTGAATGTCATTATCTAAAAGAATGCGATTGAAGTTCATTTTGTGATGTTAGGGGGGTGGAGAGTTTCATTGTCCCTGTGAGTAACTGTGAGGCGGCGTACACACGACCGAGGTTCTCGCTAGAAACCAGCGAGAACCTCGCTGGAAGCTGCATTCCAGCGAGAACCTCGGCCGTGTGATATATATATACACAGAGCTTTTTTTCTCAGAAAATAGGTGCAGGAACTCAACCACGACTCGTTCAAATTTCTCAAACAGTAGAAGGGTCTTAAAGGGGCATTAAATACCAGAATTGCATTACATACAGAGTGCAGAGTTCAGGGGGTTACAAAACTCTCACTTGTAAACACATAAACCAGACTTCTGTGTTTACAAGTGATTGTGGTGAGCAGGGTCTGAGCCAGAGGTGGTGGAACTGAGTTCCCCCAAGTTCCCCCTGAAAAAAAGCCCTGTATATATATATATATATATATTGCATATATTAATTTATAACTATAAATAAACAATAAGATTAAAGCCTGTAAAGCAATACAAAACCCAAAATAAACATACCAGACTTAACAATACTTAATGACTGTTATTATTATTATTAGATATTCCAATAATTGCCGATTAGATACTGAATGATTGAATAGTTAAGTCCTCATATTGCAATTAAACATGTTACAAAGGCAGCAATTCAGAGAGCAATGAAACCAAAGAATGATGATGATAACCAGCCAACCAGCAATCCCAAAATGAAGAGCCACTAATGGACGCCTCCATCATTATCTCATGATATTCCCTCCCTAAAGGAGACAATCACAATGTAAGGTGTATGGGCAGCTTTAGAAAATTTAGAAAATGATAATTGTATACTGATTGTCTGCTATGAGTTGTAAATGACTTAGAAATCAAAGTTTTCTACTCACCGACAAATGTGGTGTGGAAATGTTCCGGGTCTGCAAGAGGCTTCCAACAACTCGATGTTCTTCCAACAAGTGCGCCAAGTTACTTGTCAGTTGAGTTTTGCCTCCTTTAGGAAAGTTGAAGTGGGGTGGTGGAGGTTGTGAGTACAAATACTGATCACTCAATTACTTATATACTCATTGGTCCAGATGGAATGCCATGCGTTGATCTTGCGAAAAAAACAAACCTAGAAGGTGGAGTTGAGGTGACGTTAGAGCAACTGGGCCTCACCCAGGCAGAACTTAGCCCCGAGCTGTCACGATTTAACATTAAGCAATTGTCACAGGCTGATGTATTTTTCCGGCGGTGTTTAATAATTATAGACTGATGAAAATGCCACCTTGTTCTGTTACGAAATTAATCTTTCAACTATTCTACATACTTGTTTAAAGCCCAATTATAACCAACTTTATTTTCATTTTGGAGATCTTTTTACAGTACCCAAAATATTTTCTGGTACAATACTTTTATTAAAATATATATAAAAAAGAGAAAAAAAGTTCCCACGCAGGGGTCATGGACATAAAACATAAGTACACATAAAAGCACATGATAGAATATATACTATTAAGGGAACAAATGATAAATTACCACAGTCTCCCCAGCCGGGGCCGGGGGGCAGTGCGTTATGCCTGAGCTAGAAGACCCAGGGGCCAAGGCAGGTAAAAAGGGTACCCAAAATATTTTATCAACAAAATGCACAAATAAATAAATAAATTTAGAATCGTAACGGTGATGGTGTCAAATACCAAATACAGTGGAACCTCGGATTACGAGTATAACCCATTCCAGGAGAACGCTCATAATCCAAAGTACTCGCTTATCAAATCGAGTTTCCCCATTGAAGTCAATGGAAACCAAAATAGTTTGTTCCGCATTGACTGCATGCCCATTGAAGTATAAAGGCTATAATGGCCAAAACCGGGGCTGTTGGATAAACCAATGTCAAAATTCCCACTGCACACGTTCCTGGTTCCTGGAATGGTCTTGGGGTAATGGGTGGTGCAGCACCGATGAGATGGCGATCAGTAATGTAGGGTTGTCCCGATACCGATGCCAGTATCAGTATCGGGACCGATACCGAACAAATGCTCCCGATGCCTGACCCGATACCTGGTCGGCGGTGCGCGGACTCAGTGGGCAGAGAGGGTGGGCGGCGTCAGTAGGTGGATTGGGCCACCTCAGTGGGCGGAGCGGGAGAGTGGATTCAGTGGGCGGGGAGGGCAGGTGGCTGCAGTATGCAGGCGGCCTCAGTGGGCGGAGCGGTTGCCGTCAGCTTGGCACACCTTGCACTTGGCCACAGTAAGCCAGCAGCTGATGTCTTGTTACACCAAGCCCAGGGGCGGACTGACCATTGAGAAACTCGGGCACTGCCCGAGGGCCCCATGCCACTAGGGGGCCCCATCAGGGTTGCCAGTCTCATTAAAACCAGGGACAGCATGTAAAAATCTGTGTTTTTTTTACATCTGTCCCTGATATGTCCAAAACCGACATGCTTTTGATGTGAAAATCCCGAGATTTTAGCTCCCCCGCCTCTGTACTGCCACCTGGCTTGGTGGCCATCTGTAAGCATGGGGGCCCCATAATCTTCTATTGCCCGGGGGCCCCATGAGTTGTCAGTCCGCCCCTGACCAAGCCCATATGGTTTGGGGGCTGGGTGTAACAAGATGTCTGCTGGTACCTACTGATGCTGAGTGCAGGGTGTACCAAGATGGGCGCTGCAGCATAGCATTTCCTCATGTCATTTATTGCTGCATTTCAGTGCCGGCCCTTAAGTAACAGCCACCTGTCAGTGCCAGCCACCTGTCAGTGTCATCATTGCCCATAAGTGGCGCCTATCAGTGCCATCTAACAGTGCCAGCCACCTATCAGTGCCCATAACTGCCGACTATCAATGCCAGCTACCTGTCAGTGCCATCAGTGCCCATAACTGCCGCCTATCAGTGCAAGCCACCTGTCAGTGCCACCAGTGCCCATAAAAACAAAAAAGAAATGGACACCAATCGCCCAGAGGCAATTCAGTTTGCATGTGCAGCGCTATATAAGTTTCTCACTCACTCACTTACTCACTAATGTAATGGGGACGCTGCTGGTACTGGGGACTCTGATGGTAATGGGGACTCTGATGTTAGGGGGCTGCTGGTAATGGGGACGCTGCTGGTAATTGGGACTCTGATGGTAATGGGGACTCTGATGGTAATAGGGACTCTGATGTTAGGGGGCTGCTGGTAATGGGGACGCTGCTGGTAATGGGGACTCTGATGTTAGTGGGCTGCTGGTAATGGGGACTCTGATGGTAATGGGGACTCGATGGTAATGGGGACTCTGATGTAAGGGGGCTGCTGGTAATAGGGACTCTGATGTAAGGGGGCTTATGGTAAAAGGGACTCTGATGGTAATGGGGACTCTGATGATAATGGGCACTCTGATGGTTATGGGGACTCTGATGTAAGGGGGCTGCTGGTAATGGGGACTCTGATGGTAATAGGGACTCTGATGGTAATGGGGACTCTGATGTAAGGGGACCGCTGATGGGGAAACTGATGTAAGGGGGTGCTGTTGGTGACACTCAAAATTAAAGTGGACCGGTCTGGATGAAGTCCTGGGCCAAATGGTCCAAGCCCATGATGGGAAAAATAATTCAAGGACAAGAGCCTCTTCCCCACAACCCTGGCCGGTGGTTGAGGGAGTCTTCGGGCAGGGGGCTTATTAGAATCTAAAAGCACCCTTTAACAAGGTGACCTCCAGATCCTGCTCTTTAATAACTAAGAGGCGTGGGGCCATCCGGTGATGTCACCTGGTGAACCCGCCCCCTTGTGACGTCATTGACTGAGGGCATGCTGGGTCATTGACGTCACAAAGGGTGGGGTCACCGATATTCACTGGTTGTTAGGGATGCTGGCGGCTCCGCTCCTGAGTCCAGGCTCTTAACGCTGTCTGAGCACAGCAACGTTAAGATCCCCTGTCCCTCTAAACTGGGGTAATGCATGGGGGAATTTAGGTGGCCGTGAGGCCCCTGTGAGTGCGAGGCCTTAGGCGACTAATTCGCCTAATTAAACAGGTCTGTTGAAAGCGTCTAAAGTCATTCCAGAGGGCCACACCCTGGCATTGGGTTTAGAATAGATACAGAGTATGGAGCTCAGTATATTGACCAAAAATCCAAATCTTCGGAGCACGGCCGTCAGGTAATGCCAGTGGACTTGATTTAATGCCTTCTCCTTGTAAAAGCGAAGCAGCAGAGAAGGTGTTTGGTGATGTTTAGCACACTGTAAGAGGTCTATGAACTGCCTGGTCCCGTCCGATGCCCAGGGCCGTCTTAATAGCATCATGGGCCCCTGGGCAAAGTGATGCTCTGGGTCCCCTACAATGGAGACCGTGCAGGTAAACAGAAATCAAGTAGGTAGGAGGTAGGTTATATCTAGGGTGTGGAGGGGTCAGAGTGCTGGAGGGATATCTGGGATGTAGAGCGGCAGCCCGGGCTCAAGGATCAGCTGCTTTGGGGAAAGGTTAGGGGGTCCCATTCAGCTGGGGCCCCTGGGTAGTGCCCAGGTGTGCCCTCTCATTAAGACAGCCCTGCCGATGCCTGCCTACCAGACACAAATCCCACCTGGTCCACATGTACCAATTGTGGAATAAATGGTGGAAGATAAGTCGCAAGAAGTTTAGCACATAACTTGGTGTCAGTGTTGAGGGGGGAGATGGGCCGGTAGTGAGCAGTGTGTCAGGTGTTTTTCTAGTCTTGGGAATAGTTACCACAAGGGCTTCCAAGGATTATTTGGGTATCTGTCCTGTGTTTGCAGTGCGGTGAAAGGCATCACATAAGCAGTGGTGTATTTAGGTTTTGTGCTGCCCTAGGCCTGACAAAACTCGTGACCCCCTAATTTAAAAATGACCCGCCCCTTCCCACCCTTTCCTGTCAAGACCACACCCTCATTTAGGACACGCCCTGACATTTTCCAGTGAGGACACCAGTTCTGAGGGCCTTGGGCGGGCAGTAGAGTCCCTTAATTTGCAGCAATTTACTTCTCGTTTTGCTATGGAGCCCGTCAGCTGACTTTTTGATAGTTTTTAGCCCCCCGACATGGCATCTGTCTCTCTCTAGCTGAGAACTCAGGCGGGAGGTCCACTGTTATTATAGAACAGTCAAAACTAGAAGCGATGCAAAGCCCCACCCCCCAGTTGCGGAACGCCACCCGCCCACACAACAACTCATTGGTTGGGGTCTGCCACTCTAGCCTCCTCCATGTGTATGGGCTTCCCCCCTGATGTTGGCCCTGCCAGTATTATTATATCGGCAGTAGTGCGGCTGCTGGGGGCACTAGACTGATTTGCCTCCAGGCCCAGTCCACCCCAAGACTGGCACAACACTAAAAGTCAAGCCACAAGGACTCTTTTAATGCTGCTCCCCTGCAAAGTGCTGCTTTAGGCCTGGGCCTTGTTGGCCTAGGCCAACATTCAGCATTGCACATAAGTATGAGGAGTATGGGCATACCTCCCAACATTTGAACTTCTCAATGAGGGACACTTGAGGCAAGGCATACCTCCCAACATTTGAACTTCTCAATGAGGGACACTTGAGGCAAGGCATACCTCCCAACATTTGAACTTCTCAATGAGGCGGCGTACACACGACCGAGGTTCTTGCTAGAAACCAGCGAGAACCTCGCTGGGAGCTGCATTCCAGCGAGAACCTCGGCCGTGTGTACGCTCTCTGCTCGCCCCGCCCGTCGGGAATCCCGTTGAGCGAATAGAGAGCAGGCTCTCTATTTGCTCGACGGCCCGTCGGGATGAATGGCTGGTTGCCATTCCCGACGGGCGGATCGCCGATTTCGACGGCCGGGCGAAAACCTCGACGGGCGGAACGATGTGTTCCGCCCGTCGAGGTTCTCGTACGTGTGTACGCCGCCTGAGGGACACTTGAGGCAAGGCAGGCATACCTCCCAACATTTTAACCTACAGGATATTTTTGAGAGTTGTTGAGAGGGGGGGTTACGCAGGTCGGAGTTGTTGAGCGGGGGGGGGGTTTTTTACCGCGAATCGCGGGACCGCAGAATTTATCGTGGTAATCATGGGTGGGGGGGTTGCCGCGGAATCATGGGACTCTAGCCCTGCTCGCGGGACCGCAGGACAGTTGGGAGGTATGGGGGAGAGAAGGGATGTGGGGGCTTCCTATATGGAGGAGAAAAGGGGGGTCCCAGATGGTGTAATAACGATCAGATAGAACGCCACGACACTTCCTGCTCATTTGACCATAATAAAAGTTAAACATTTTAAACGTTATTACACCACCTGGGACCCCCCTTTTTTCTCCTCTATATGGGACAATCATTGGGAGCAACCGCCAGGATCACAGCCGGACCTATTATTGCCAGAGTGCTGCGCAGTGGCATACACTGTGAACACTGTAGACCCCAAGAGGGGGTGAAAATCCGGTGAGTGCGGGCCGGGGCGATCCGCCCTATAGGCTCACTATGCAAGCCGCTTAGGGCCCCCGCAAAGCTGCGGAGGGCCCCCCAAATTACTAGAGGCCCGGGTTGGTGAGAAGTCATTTTTGGCCCCTCACCCACAGCAGAACACCCCCTCCCCCGCCCCCCGCTTCTCAACTTTAATCTTTAATGTGACATGTCACTGTCGGCAGCGCCCCCCCTTGCTTCTCAACTTTAACGTGATATGTCATTTTCGGCAGCCCCCCCACTTTTCAACTTTAACGTGACATGTCATTTTGCTTAGGGCCCCAGGGAGGTCAGGATCGGCACTGAGTGTGGGCCACATAAGAGCACAGTTTGAGGTGGTCACTGCGTGAAATAAAAAAATAGGGCCCGGATTCACAGAGATGGGCGCATATATACGCCGGCGTAGCGGACGCATAGTGCACTACGCCTGACGCAGCGCGGGGAGGCATGCACTGAATTCAGCAAGCTATTGCTCCCAACTCTGCGCCGGCGTAGCGTATATTTCGAAGGCGCAGACTGGTGTAAGTGGAAGTGGGCTGGTAGTGGGCGTGATCCATGTTAATGAAGCGTGACCCCATGCAAATGATGGACAAGTACTTAAGAACTGCGCATGCGTCGAGACGTGGACTTATCCCCGTGCGCATGCGCACAACCATGTCAGAACAACTGCCTAAGATACGCCGGATCACTGTGTACGCCGTGAACGTAACCTACCCCCAGCCAGACCCACGTCGGCCCATATTAACAGACGTCCAACGTACAATACGTAGGCTTGTGTTCCCTGGTCCGTACCTTTGCATGGGTTGCGCCTCATCTATGGGGCATAACTTTACGCCGGACGTAAAACTTACGCAAACCGCGTATATCATGCCCCGGGCGCAAGTACTTTCGTGAATCGCCGTATTTCCCTCATTTGCATATGTGAATGCCTAATCAATGGGAGAAGCAACATACATCGGGCAAGATTCAGGTAGATGGGAGCATCTTTGCTCTGGAGTAACGCTTCTCATTTACGTTACTCTGCCGAAATTTTAGGAGCAAGTGCTGTTATTCATGAAGCACTTGCTCCTAAAGTTGCGGCAGCGCATCGCAAATGAGCCGGCAGAATTCAAATTGGGCGGGTACGGGGCGTGTAGTATTAAAACTAAGCGCTATCCCGCGGCGAACGTACTGCGCATGCGTCGAGTGTCAATGCATCCCAGTGCGCATGCTCCAAATTCTGTCAGTGAACGTCAATGACGTCACATCCCCATTCATGAAAGTTTTACGCAAACGACGCGATTTTTTTTTTTTCCGACGCGATGCCGACGGCTATACTTAACATAGGATACTCCACTAGGGGGCTGCTTTATCTTTACACCGCGTATCGCTTACGGAAACGTCAGAAAGTCACTGCGTCGCGCCCGAAAACGATCGTGAATTGCCGATTCCCGCTGATTAACATATTTGTACATCGTAAATCAGCGGGAACGCCCCCGGCGCCATTTTTAAATTAAAGTTGCGATGCGATGGCGAAATTCAATTGCGCCCATCGCATCGGAACACCAACCCGGCGTTTCTTGTTTTCTGGTTACAGAAAACAGAAACGCCGGCTTAAAGTGACAGTTAGGCTGGCGGATCACTGGATACTCCAGCCTAACTCTACCTGAATCTGGCCCATCCAGACCATATTTGCGCCCACGCTACGCCGGCGTAAGTAAGATACGTCGGGGTAGGATGGCCTATTTTTAGGCGTGTCTTGGTTTGTGACTCTGGCGCACACATAGGCCGGGCGCATATTTACGCTACGCCGGGAAAAGGTGAGTTACGTCGGCGTAAGTGCTTTGTGAATCCGGGCCTAGAAGTTCACGAAGCACGAAGCACTTTCACTTCATCTATTTTTATTTTTATTTATATTTTTATTCTGTCATTTATATTATATTATTTATCATATGTTTGGATTGGGGAGTAATAATCCGTACGCGGCACCTAAGATTTTTATATTTAGCACTAAGGTCTTTTATTATCGTGCACTATGGTATTCATTTAAATTTTTATCGTATTTATGTTTTTTCTCTAATAAGCATAGGTGCACTTTACTACCCAGGGTAACACCACCGCCCATATTACCGACACTGCACTTTTACATATATACATTAATAATGTAGCGCCAATCCTACCTTCAATCTCACTCAATCTGTTATCTCACTTAGGTGAAATAAATGAAGTAGGGGCAGCTGCTTAATTAACCACTTCCCGCCCGGGCAATCGCAGATTGACGTCCGGGAAGTGGTTCTGAAAATCTGACTGGACGTCTATTGACGTCCTGCAGGATTACAACCCGGCGCGCGCCCGTGGGGGGGGGGGGGGGGGGCGCAGCGTGGCGATCGGTGATGCGGGGTGTCAGTCTGATACTCCGCATCTCCGATCTCGGTAACGAGTCTCCGGCGGAGCCTCGTTACCAGGTGATCAGCCGTGTCCAATCACGGCTGATCACGATGTAAACAGGAAGAGCCGTTGATGGCGTCTGACAGACGCGAGTAGAGGAGAGCCGATCGGCTTCTCTCCTGACAGGGGGGGTTCGCGCTGATTGTTTATTAGCGCAGCCCCCCCTCGGATGCCCACACTGGACCACCAGGGAAGGACAAAAAAAAAAGAAAAAAAAAGGGGCAATTAAAAAAAGGCAGTAAAAAAAAAGCCAGTAAAAAAAAAAGATGGCAGTCAGTGCCCACACATGGGCACTGACTGGCAACATGGATCCATCAGTGCCACCCCTCAGTGTCCATCAGTGCCACCCACAGTGTCCATCAGTGCCAACCCTCAGTGCCAATCCATGCCCAGTGCCCACCTGTCAGTGCCACCCATAAGTACACATCAGTGCCACCCATAAGTGCCACCCCTCAGTGTCCATCAGTGCCACCCACAGTGTCCATCAGTGCCAACCCTCAGTGCCAATCCATGCCCAGTGCCCACCTGTCAGTGCCACCCATAAGTACACATCAGTGCCACCCATAAGTGCCACCCCTCAGTGTCCATCAGTGCCACCCCACAGTGTCCATAAGTGCCAACCCTCAGTGCCAATCCATGCCCAGTGCCCACCTGTCAGTGCCACCCATAAGTACACATCAGTGCCACCCATAAGTGCCACCCCTCAGTGTCTATCAGTGCCACCCACAGTGTCCATCAGTGCCAACCCTCAGTGCCAATCCATGCCCAGTGCCCACCTGTCAGTGCCACCCATAAGTACACATCAGTGCCCATCAGTGCCGCCTATGAGAGCCCATCAGTGCTGCCCATGAGTGCCCACCAGTGCCGCCTATGAGTGCCCATCAGTGCCGCATACCAGCGCCGCCTATCAGTGCCCATCAGTGCCACCTCATCGGTGCCCATCAGTACTACCTCATCGGTGTCCATCAGTGCCACCTCATTGGTGCCAATCAGTGCCGCCATTTCAGTGCCCGTAATTGAAAGAGAAAACTTACTTATTCACAAACGTATTATTTTTTTCTACATTTTCAGTCTTTTTTTAGTTGTTGCGCAAAAAATAAAAACCGCAGAGGTGATCGAATACCACCGAAATAAATCTTTGTGGGGGGGGGGGGGAAGGACGCCAATTTTGTTTGGGTGCAGTGTAGCACGACCGCGCAATTGTCATTCAAAGTGCGACAGCGCTGAAAGCTGAAAATTGGCCTGGGCGGGAAGGTGCGCAAGTGCCCCCCCCCCCCCGGTATGGAAGGGGTTAATTGAGGGTGTTAGAACCCCACAATCACGCACGGGCAATATTTGTTTCCACTGCGCGGATTCATTCGTACCTTTTTATTTTTCTTTAAAGTGCAGCTGTTCCCTACAGGTATAGTGGCAGCGATGTACGCAGCTCTGTACATACTGTACATTCACACCGGTCCCTGCCCTCGGGGAGCTGACAATCTAATGTCCCTTCCGCCTCACATGCACACTCCGGGGCTCTCAGAAAATCTTCACAGTGTGGAAGGAAACTTGTGCAAACTCCATGCATATAATGTTCTGGTCAGGATTTGAACCAAGGACACCATTGCTGCAAGGGAGAAGCGCTAACCACTAAGACACTGGGCTGCCCTTTGCTTAGGCGTCCTCTCCCTGCTCATCCTGTAGACTCTTTGCACGAATGTCCTGCAGAAATGTTCACCCCCAGATTAGCACAGTGAGGCATGCAGATGGGCACAGTGAGGCTGCAGGTGGACACAGTGAGGCTGTAGGTGGACACAGTGAGGCATGCAGATGGGCACAGTGAGGCATGCAGATGGGCACAGTGAGGCATACAGATGGGCACAGTGAGGCTGCAGGTGGACACAGTGAGGCTGCAGGTGGACACAGTGAGGCTGCAGGTGGACACAGTGAGGCTGCAGGTGGTCACAGTGAGGCAGGGAGATGGGCACAGTGAGACATGCAGATGGGCACAGTGAGGCTGCAAATGGGTACAGTGAGGCATGCAGATGGGCACAGTGAGTCTGCAGGTGGACACAGTGAGGCAGGGAGATGGGTAAAGTGAGGCATGCAGATAAGCACAGCGAGGCATGCAGATGAGCACAGTGAGGCAGGGAGATTGGCACAGTGAGGCAGGGAGATGGGCACAGTGAGGCATTCAGATGAGCACAGTAAGGCTGCAAATGGACACAGTGAGGCTGCAGATGGGCACAGTGAGGCATGCAGATGGGCACAGTGAGGCTGCAGGTGGACACAGTGAGGCTGCAGGTGGACACAGTGAGGCTGTAGGTGGACACAGTGAGGCATGCAGATGGGCACAGCGAGGCATGGAGATGGGCACAGTGAGGCTGCAAATGGGTACAATGAGGCATGCAGATGGGCACAGTGAGGCATGCAGATGGGCACCGTGAAGCTGCAAATGGACACAGTGAGGCAGGGAGATGAGCACAGTGAGGCATGAAGATAATCACAGTGAGGCATGCAGATGAGCACAGTGAGATATGCAGATGGGCACACTGAGGCTGCAAATGGGTACAGTGAGGCATGCAGATGGGCACAGTGGGACAGGGAGATGGGCACAGTAAGGCATGTAGATGAGCACAGTGAGGCATTCAGATAAATAAAATTAATAGAATTCAATTGAATTATTTTAATTTAGTTTAATTATTTCAATTAAGTTAATTCAATTTAAGAACAGAAGAGTGTCAAAATTTGGAATTTCGAATTGATCTGAAGATAACGAATATATGAAACAAATTCCAACAACAAATCATTCTAGAAAAAAAAAATCAAGATTATTAAATTAACGAACGAATAGGAAACTAAACAAATGTTTCTGTCGGGCACATCTCTGGCCAATATTTATTTTGTTTTACAGAAAATGAGAGCGGCTGCAGATTGGAAAGGAAAGGTCCTTATCATGAACATTGCAAAAAATGACTCGTGTAGCGATTGTATTGTTTTATATTATTTTATGTATCGTTTTATTATTTTATGTATTTATTTATTATTTTATGTATTATTTTATTATTTTATGTATTTATTTATTATTTTATGTATCATTTTATTATTTTATGTATTTATTTATTATTTTATTATTTTATGTATTTATTTATTATTTTATGTATCATTTTATTATTTTATGTATTTATTTATTATTTTATGTATTATTTTATTATTTTATGTATTATTTTATTATTTTATTATTTTATGTATTTATTTATTATTTTATGTATCATTTTATTATTTTATGTATTTATTTATTATTTTATGTATTATTTTATTATTTTATGTATTATTTTATTATTTTATGTATTTATTTATTTTTTTATGTATCATTTTATTATTTTATGTATTTATTTATTATTTTATGTATTATTTTATTATTTTATGTATTATTTTATTATTTTATGTATTTATTTATTATTTTATGTATCATTTTATTATTTTATGTATTTATTTATTATTTTATGTATTATTTTATTATTTTATGTATTTATTTATTATTTTATGTATTATTTTATGTATTATTTTATTATTTTATGTATCATTTTATTATTTTATGTATCATTTTATTATTTTATGTATTTATTTGTTGCTGTTTTTCTTCTACAAATGTGGAGTTGCCCTTTAAGGAAAAGCAGTTGGACTGTGGCGACGGCTCCGCGTAGAACCTTCTGGGTCACTTAACTACTTATGCAAGCGGCGGCCCCGATGGAATGCCATTGCGTGTGTATTGTGCAAAATAAGTGGGCGGGGCTTATCCCCGAGCTGACGCCGAGTACCTTGGAAGAAATTCTTACATGATGTTTTTTTCTTGGGGCATTTAATATTTATAGCGGGTGTGAAATGTCAGCTTGTTCTGTTACATACTAATAGTTCAAATATTTGTTTAAAACCAAAATGCAGCAAAGTTTTGTATTTTCATTTTGCGCACCTCTTACTGTCTGTAATATAATATGCCTTGGTGGGTTAACCATTTAAGACCCGGACCAATATGCAGGTTAAGGACCAGGCGCCTTTTTGCAATTGCGTCGCTCTAACTGACAATTGCGCGGTCGTGCGACGTGGCTCCCAAACAAAATTGGAGTCCTTTTTTGCCCACAAATAGAGATTTCTTTTGGTGGTATTTGATCACCTCTTATTTTTTGCGCTATAAACAAAAATAGAGCGACAATTTTGAAAAAAAAAATCAATATTTTTTACTTTTTGCTATTATAAATATCCCCAAAAAAGATATACATTTTTTTTTACCTCAGTTTAGGCCGATGTGTATTCTTCTACCTATTTTTGGTAAAAAAAAATCGCAATAAGCGTTTATCGATTTGTTTGCGGAAAATGTATAGCGTTTACAAAATATGGCATTTTTATTAATATATATTTTTTTTTACTACTAATGGCGGCGATCAGCGATTTTTTCCATGACTGCGACATTATGGCCGACACATCGGACACTTTTGACACATTTTTGGGACCATTGTCATTTTCACAGCGAAAAGTGCTATAAAAATGCACTGCTCACTGTGAAAATGACAATTGCAGTTTAGGAGTTAACCACTAGGGGGCGCTGTAGGGGTTAAGGGTGACCTCATGTGTGTTTCTAACTTTAGGGGGGCGGGGCTGGTCGTGTGACGTCAGCGATCATCTTTCCCTATATCAGGGAACAGACGATCACTGACATTGGGACTGTGAAGAACGGGGGGTCCTTTGTTTACACTCACTTCTCCCCGTTCTTCAGCTCCGGTGACCGATCGCGGGACACCAGCGGCGATCGGGGTTTCGGACCGGGTCGTTGGCGTGCACGGACGACCAACGGCTTGGCACTTAAAGGGGACGTACCCTTAAGTCATTGTGCCCAGCCGTGCCATTCTGCCATAGTATATCGCCGTTGGGCGGTCCTTAAGTGGTTAAACGGTATTAAACCCAAAAAATGTATAAACATTCTTAGATGTGGTGGCTGCATTCTCTTTCTTTTTTTTAGGCTCTTATTGTTTAGTTTTACTTGGTGATCCAGACAGTGAGTCCGTTGTTTTTCAATAGAACAAGCTCTACTGCAAATGTAACATGAGTGCTGAGACAAACCATTTACCACTGACGGGGATGTTTATAGCACCTTCTATCCTTGACAGCTTTCTGTCAAAGGTTGCTAACGAGTGATGTCACTGGTTCCACTCATTTACTGGCCAGAAATCCCCAACCAGGAAACAAAAGGGACAAGCATAGCTCTGACGTCATTGTCCAGTTATGCCCATATCTGTGGCATCACCTGGGTGAAGCTTACACGTTTTCTTGCTGTTTGCATTGGATTCCGCTTTATACTCCATGCCAGACTTGAAGGGGGGCACGCCTTTTTTTTTTTTTTTGCATGGGGTCCCCCATGACACCCATACCAGACCCCCAAGTATAATGGTCTGGTATGTATCTTTATGGGATCCCATGTTTTTTTTTTTTTTGTATGTGGAGTCCCTCATCAACATGGGGTCGGCCCCCCTTGACATCCATATCAGACTCACAAGTGTAAGGGGCTGGTATGTATTTTTTATGGCATCCTATGCCTTCTTTTATATGTGGAGTCCCTCATCAACATCTATACCAGACCCTCATCTAGAATAAGGGTTTGGTATAGCTCAAGGGAATCTTCAGGGGCAGCTGAACCTGCCATTTAACAGCAATTTAAAAAAAATTGTATATGTAGCAATGTGGCTCTAGAATAATCACATCTTCCATGCTGACAGTGTAATAACCAGATGGACATAGCAACGACATTTGGGTGGCCAGTGCCAGCATGAAGCACGCACTCAGCACTTGGGACCAGAATGCCAATAGAACCCAACTGTTTCTGTCTCAGAGTGCGTTGCATGTTCAGTAAGGGTCAGATTTAGGGGTCGGATTAGGGTACTTGGGACCAGAATGCCAATAGAACCCCACTGTTTCTGTCTCAGAGTGCATTGCATGTTCATGTAGAGTAAGGGTCAGATTTAGGGGTCGGGTTAGGGTACTTGGGACCAGATTGCCAATGGAACCCAACTATTTCTGTCTCAGAGGGCCAGATTCAGGTAGTCCAGAGCATCTTTGCTCTGGAGTAACGCTTCTCATTTGCGTTGCGCTGCAGAAATTTTAGGAGCAAGTGCTGTCATTCACGAAGCACTTGCTCCTAAAGTTGCGGCAGCGCATCGCAAATGAGCCGGCGGAATTCAAATTTGGCGGGTACGGGGCGTGTAGTATGCTAACTAAGCGCGATCCCGTCGCCAACGTACTGCGCATGCGTCGAGTGTCAAAACATCCCCGTGCGCATGCTCCAAAATCTGTGAATGAACGTCAATGACGTCACATTCCCATTCATGACCGTTTTACGCAAGCGACGTTTTTTTTTTTTTTCCGACGCGATGACGACGCCTATACCTAACATAGGATACTCCAACCCCATGTAGGTATATCTATGCGCCGCGTATCCCGTCCGGAAACGTCGTATCGTCATTGCGTCGCGCCGGAATTCGATCGTGAATTGCCGATTTCCGCTCATTAACATATTTTTTGAGCGTAAATCGGCGGGAACGCCCCCGGCGCCATTTTTAAGTTGAAGTAACGATGCGATGGCGAAACTCAGTTACGCTGCTCGCATCGGAACTTCAACCCGGCGTTTCTTGTTTTCTGGTTACAGAAAACAGAAACGCCGGCTCAAAGTCACAGTTAGGCTGGCGGATCACTCGATCCGCCAGCCTAACTGTTCGTGAATCTGGCCCAGAGTGTGTTGCATGTTCATGTAGAGTAAGGGTCAGATTTAGGGGTCGGGTTAGGGTACTTGGGACCAGATTGCCAATGGAACCCAACTATTTCTGTCTCAGAGTGTGTTGCATGTTCATGTAGAGTAAGGGTCAGATTTAGGGGTCGGGTTAGGGTACTTGGGACCAGATTACCAATGGAACCCAACTATTTCTGTCTCAGAGTGTGTTGCATGTTCATGTAGAGTAAGGGTCAGATTTAGGGGTCGGGTTAGGGTACTTGGGACCAGATTGCCAATGGAACCCAACTATTTCTGTCTCAGAGTGTGTTGCATGTTCATGTAGAGTAAGGGTCAGATTTAGGGGTCGGGTTAGGGTACTTGGGACCAGATTAATGGAACCCAATTTCTGTCTCAGAGTGTGTTCTGTCATGTAGAGTAAGGGTCAGATTTAGGGGTCGGGTAGGGTACTTGCATGCCAATGGAACCCAACTGTTTCTGTCTCAGTGTGTAGTTCAGTAGAGTGAGGGTCAGATTTAGGGGTCGGGTTAGGGTACTTGGGACCAGAATGCCAATAGAACCCAACTATTTCTGTCTCAGAGTGTGTTGCATGTTCATGTAGAGTAAGGGTCAGATTTAGGGGTCGGGTTAGGGTACTTGGGACCAGAATGCCAATAGAACCCAACTGTTTCTGTCTCAGAGTGTGTTGCATGTTCATGTAGAGTAAGGGTCAGATTTAGGGGTCGGGTTAGGGTACTTGGGACCAGATTGCCAATGGAACCCAACTATTTCTGTCTCAGAGTGTGTTGCATGTTCATGTAGAGTAAGGGTCAGATTTAGGGGTCGGATTAGGGTACTTGGGACCAGATTGCCAATGGAACCCAACTATTTCTGTCTCAGAGTGTGTTGCATGTTCATGTAGAGTAAGGGTCAGATTTAGGGGTCGGGTTAGGGTACTTGGGACCAGATTGCCAATGGAACCCAACTGTTTCTGTCTCAGAGTGTGTTGCATGTTCATGTAGAGTAAGGGTCAGATTTAGGGTTCGGATTAGGGTACTTGGGACCAGATTGCCAATGGAACCCAACTATTTCTGTCTCAGAGTGTGTTGCATGTTCATGTAGAGTAAGGGTCAGATTTAGGGGTCGGGTTAGGGTACTTGGGACCAGAATGCCAATAGAACCCCACTGTTTCTGTCTCAGAGTGTGTTGCATGTTCATGTAGAGTAAGGGTCAGATTTAGGGGTCGGGTTAGGGTACTTGGGACCAGAATGCCAATAGAACCCAACTATTTCTGTCTCGGAGTGTGTTGCATGTTCATGTAGAGTAAGGGTCAGATTTAGGGGTCGGGTTAGGGTACTTGGGACCAGATTGCCAATGGAACCCAACTATTTCTGTCTCAGAGTGTGTTGCATGTTCATGTAGAGTAAGGCCTTGTACACACGGCTGAATATATCCGCTGTGAACGGTCCCCGGACCGTTTACAGCGTATATTTACGCCGGGGTGTTTTGATCCGATGGCTGTACACACCATCGGATCAAATTCCCCGCCGGCGGACAGCGCGGTGACGCGGCGGTGACGTTGACGCCGCCACGTCACCGCACCAGGAAGTAAACACTTCCGCGCGCATGCGTCGGATCCATTCACAGGATACGACGCATGTGCGGCAAGATATGTCCGCTGGTTTGCCGTACTAACCAGCGGACATATCTGCCAGCCAGCTATCCGGCGGAAATATTTCAAAGCATGCTTTGGAATTTTTCCGCCGGATGAATCCAGCAAAAAGCGTCCGTTTGCCCCTACACACGAGGGGATTTTTCCGCTGAAATGGTCCGTCGGACCATCTTCAGCGGATTTATTCCCTCGTGTGTACAAGGCCTAAGGGTCAGATTTAGGGGTCGGGTTAGGGTACTTGGGACCAGAATGCCAATAGAACCCCACTGTTTCTGTCTCAGAGTGCGTTGCATGTTCATGTAGAGTAAGGGTCAGATTTAGGGGTCGGGTTAGGGTACTTGGGACCAGATTGCCAATGGAACCCAACTGTTTCTGTCTCAGAGTGTGTTGCATGTTCATGTAGAGTAAGGGTCAGATTTAGGGGTCGGGTTAGTGTACTTGGGACCAGATTACCAATGGAACCCAACTGTTTCTGTCTCAGAGTGTGTTGCATGTTCATGTAGAGTAAGGGTCAGATTTAGGGGTCGGGTTAGGGTACTTGGGACCAGATTGCCAATGGAACCCAACTATTTCTGTCTCAGAGTGTGTTGCATGTTCATGTAGAGTAAGGGTCAGATTTAGGGATCGGGTTAGGGTACTTGGGACCAGATTGCCAATGGAACCCAACTGTTTCTGTCTCAGAGTGCGTTGCATGTTCATGTAGAGTAAGGGTCAGATTTAGGGGTCGGGTTAGGGTACTTGGGACCAGATTGCCAATGGAACCCAACTATTTCTGTCTCAGAGTGTGTTGCATGTTCATGTAGAGTAAGGGTCAGATTTAGGGGTCGGATTAGGGTACTTGGGACCAGATTGCCAATGGAACCCAACTATTTCTGTCTCAGAGTGTGTTGCATGTTCATGTAGAGTAAGGGTCAGATTTGGGGGTCGGGTTAGGGTACTTGGGACCAGATTGCCAATGGAACCCAACTGTTTCTGTCTCAGAGTGTGTTGCATGTTCATGTAGAGTAAGGGTCAGATTTAGGGGTCGGGTTAGGGTACTTGGGACCAGAATGCCAATGGAACCCAACTATTTCTGTCTCAGAGTGTGTTGCATGTTCATGTAGAGTAAGGGTCAGATTTAGGGGTCGGGTTAGGGTACTTGGGACCAGATTACCAATGGAACCCAACTATTTCTGTCTCAGAGTGTGTTGCATGTTCATGTAGAGTAAGGGTCAGATTTAGGGTTCGGATTAGGGTACTTGGGACCAGATTGCCAATGGAACCCAACTATTTCTGTCTTAAGCCCCATACACACGGTCAGACTTTTGGCCAACCAACTTCAAAATCTGCAACTTTTCAAATTTGTCCGATCGTGTGTACTTTCCATCGGACCAATTTTTTCAGGTTTCATCTGACAAAAAGTTGGGTCTGCGACAAAAGTCTGATGGTGCTTTGTGTGACCGTGTGTACAGCAATCCAACCAACTTTTGTGCAAAGTGCAAATGCGCATGCTCAGAACCAATGTTAAAATCAACCAACAATAGCAGAAGTTAACCAAAGGGTGGCGGTAAAGAGCAGAAAAACCACGTGATGATGGGAAAGTTTTAGAAAGGTTTGCAGAAAAGTCTGACTGTGTGTATGCTATGGGTGTGACCGGACAAATCAATTAGGACAAAAATCCAAGGGAAATTTTGTTGGATGTCCTACCGTGTGTATGGGCCTTTAGAGTGCATTTGGTGTTCATTGGGTTGTGTAGATCAGTGGTTTTCAACTCCAGTCCTCAAGGCACACCAACAGGTCAGGTTTTCAGGCTTTCCATTATTTTGCGCAGGTGATTTGATCAGTTTCACCGCCTTAGTAATCACCACAGCCATTTCATCTGAGGGAAATCCTGAAAACTTGACCTGTTGGTGTGCCTTGAGGACTGGAGTTGAAAAACACTGGTGTAGATGGATAAAAAATGGCCAAAGAATGAAAGGAAGACGGCAACTGTCAATGAAATACGTGCAGAAGAGGATGGTAAGCAGATGTGTTCTATACCCAGGGGCCGATGTGCCCTATAGGCTCACTATGCAAGCCGCTTAGGGCCCTGCAAATTACTAGAGGCCCGTCTGGTGAGAAGTCATTTTCGGACCCTCACCCGGCTTCTCAATTCGCTGGCTGCATGGGAGAAGAGGTAAGAAGTCGGCACCGCCCGCTTCTCACTTTAATGTAAGATATCGTTTCCGACAGCAGAACACCCCCCCCCCCCCGGCTTCTCAACTTTAATGTGACATGTCATTTTGCTTAGGGCCCCAGGGAGGTCAGGATGGGCACTGACTATACCGAACATTGAAACCAGTTCTTTTTAATGTTGTCATTGATGATTCAGAGGACAAGAAATTCTGTGGAACTGGTAAAATAAGGAGGATCCCAGAAATGAAATTCTTTGCATCGCTCTGCATTAGGTAAGGTGACATGTCAGTGCTGGAGAAGAGTTCAGTGCTGGCTTTTTGTGATTTTGGGGTATGAATTCCAGTGAAATGCCCCCCCCTGCTCCCCAGCCCTGTCTGCCCGAGGTATCGGAATGTTACAGAACAATAATATGAAAACAAAATATGTTTTTTTTTTATCTTGAATATTTCATTTGTGTACTTTGTATCTGATACACTACTGCTGATATTTTGTATCTCATCCTTCATGGTTCCTATGTATATATATGATACTTTGTATCTGTTTACTATCTCTGACTACCATTGCACAATACATAACTTATTGGGTGCTGTAGTGGTTTTGCTTACTTTATCTATGATACAAAATATATATTGTTGTCATTGCGGCTTGGTGGGTAGGGATGAGCTGAACACCCCCCCTGTTCGGTTCGCACCAGAACTTGCGAACACACCAAAAGTTTGTGTGAACTTTAGAACCCCATTAAAGTCTATGGGACTCGAACATTTGAAATCTAAAGTACTAATTTTAAAAGCTAAAATGCAAGTTATTGTCATAAAAAGTGTTTGGGGACCCGGGTCCTGCCCCAGGGGAGTGTGTGGGGACCTGGGTCCTGCCCCAGGGGAGTGTGTGGGGACCTGGGTCCTGCCCCAGGGGAGTGTTTGGGAACATGGGTCCTGCCCCAGGGGAGTGTTTGGGAACATGGGTCCTGCCCCAGGGGAGTGTTTGGGAACATGGGTCCTGCCCCAGGGGAGTGTTTGGGGACCTGGGTCCTGCCCCAGGGGAGTGTTTGGGAACATGGGTCCTGCCCCAGGGGAGTGTTTGGGAACATGGGTCCTGCCCCAGGGGAGTGTTTGGGAACATGGGTCCTGCCCCAGGGGAGTGTTTGGGAACATGGGTCCTGCCCCAGGGGAGTGTTTGGGGACCTGGGTCCTGCCCCAGGGGAGTGTTTGGGAACATGGGTCCTGCCCCAGGGGAGTGTTTGAGAACCCGGCTCCTGCCCCAGGGGAGTGTTTGGGAACATGGGTCCTGCCCCAGGGGAGTGTTTGGGAACATGGGTCCTGCCCCAGGGGAGTGTTTGGGAACATGGGTCCTGCCCCAGGGGAGTGTTTGGGAACTGCCCCAGGGGACATGTATCAATGCAAAAAAAGTCTTTGTACCTGTCGGGTGTAAAGTTAGCATGTAAAGTAGCGCATGTTTCCCGTACATAGAACTGTCCCTGCACAAAGTGTCATTTCCGAAAGGAAAAAAAGGCATTTAAAACCGGACTCGCGGCTATAATGAATTGTCGGCTCCGGCAATTCAGAGAGAATTCATTCATAAAAAAAACGTGACCCCGTCCCCCTCTAACGCACCCTCTGCTACGTCACTGGGGAAGTCTGGGCTTCCCCCTTGCGTCAGAGGAGGCGGGGTCACGTGACGGGTGGCCCCGCCTCACAAATATAAGAAATGTCAAAGCTCCAGCGCGTCATTCCGCTGGGCTGTGTCCGGCGGAGAGAGAAGGCCGGCGATGCTGCTCTGGATCCCGGATGATCTTCTCATCGCTGGACCAGAGAGGAGATCACCCGTCGTTGGATACCGACAACGTTGGAGCAGGGAGCCGGGACCAAGTGAATTACCACCGCTGGATTTTTTTTATTAATAAAGGACTTTTTCTACTGTGTGTGTGTGTGTGTTTTACAACAATTTACACTTCCTTTGTGAAATGGTAGGGGTACAATGTACCCCATTACCAATTCACATAGGGGGGCCAGGATCTGGGGGTCCCCTTTGTTAAAGGGCTCTTCCAGATTCTGATAAGCCCCCCGCCGCAGACCCCCACAACCACCGGGCAAGGGTTGTGGGGATGAGGCCCATGTCCCCATCAACATGGGGACATCCTCCATATGTTGAGGGCATGTGGCCTGGTGCGGTTTAGGAGAAGGGCGGCGCACGCTGTCCCCCCCTCTTTTCTGCGGCTGGCCAGGTTAACGTACTCGGATAAGGGTCTGGTGTGGATTTTTGGGGGAAATCCACGGCATTTAAAAAAAAAATCAGGGGTGTAGTTCCCCTTAAAATCCACACCAGACCTAAAGGGCCTTGTAATTGAATTTGGGGGGACCCCCACACTTTTTTTTATTTTATTTATGAATGAATTCTCTCTGAATTGCCGAAGTCGACAATTCATTATAGCCACAAAGCCGGTTTTAAATGACTTTTTCTCCTTTCAGAAATGACACTTTGTGCAGGGACAGTTTTAAGTATGGGAAACATGCGATACTTCGCCCCCCCCCCCCCCAGGTACGAAATTTAAAGGAATATTTCACTTTTATTGTTTCACTTTTAGCATTATTAAAATCACTGCTCCCGAAAAAACTGACGTTTTTAAAACTTTTTTTTTGCATTGCTAAATGTCCCTCCGGGGCAGGACCTGGGTCCCCAAACACTCCCCTGGGGCAGGACCTGGGTCCCCAAACACTCCCCTGGGGCAGGACCCGGGTCCCCAAACACTCCCCTGGGGGAGGACTCAGGTCCCCAAACACTCCCCTGGGGCAGGACCCGGGTCCCCAAACACTCCCCTGGGGCAGGACCCAGGTCCCCAAACACTCCCCTGGGGCAGGACCCAGGTCCCCAAACACTCCCCTGGGGCAGGACTCAGGTCCCCAAACACTCCCCTGGGGCAGGACTCGGGTCCCCAAACACTCCCCTGGGGCAGGACCCGGGTCCCCAAACACTCCCCTGGGGCAGGACCCGGGTCCCCAAACACTCCCCTGGGGCAGGACCCGGGTCCCCAAACACTCCCCTGGGGCAGGACCCGGGTCCCCAAACACTCCCCTGGGGCAGGACCCGGGTCCCCAAACACTCCCCTGGGGCAGGACCCGGGTCCCCAAACACTCCCCTGGGGCAGGACCCGGGTCCCCAAACACTCCCCTGGGGGAGGACTCAGGTCCCCAAACACTCCCCTGGGGCAGGACCCGGGTCCCCAAACACTCCCCTGGGGCAGGACCCAGGTCCCCAAACACTCCCCTGGGGCAGGACTCAGGTCCCCAAACACTCCCCTGGGGCAGGACCCGGGTCCCCAAACACTCCCCTGGGGCAGGACCCGGGTCCCCAAACACTCCCCTGGGGCAGGACTCGGGTCCCCAAACACTTTTTAGGACAATAACTTGCATATTGGCCTTTAAAATTAGCACTTTAGATTTCTCCCATAGACTTTAACAGGGTGTTCCGCAGCTTTTTCGAATTTGCCACGAACACCCCAAATTGTTCGTTGTTCGCCGAACAGACGAACATGCAATGTTTGAGTCCAACATGAGCTCGACTCGAACTCGAAGCTCATCCCTATTGGTGGGATAGCCCCTTGAAATCAGTTTAAGTAATCCCTGAGCTCTTCCTTCTACTATAACTTCACTTGCAAATAGACGCACGACAAACCAGCTCTAACTATTTGATGCAAATTCTTATTGGCAGATACATCTATATATATATTTACTCCAACAATTACACATGATCCTCACACAGATGACGTCCAATAGGACGAAACGCATTGGGTGACACTCGTGGAATCGTTACATCCTGCCTACATTTTAATGACAAGCTTGTTTTTATCGGATTTTCTGTAAGTGTAAACCCCCTTTTTATTAATAAACCTCCCATACAGAGCCACACTGTGTGCGGTTATATGTTTTTCATGCATATTACCATGGATCACTACAGCATCTAATGCGATTTATCACACAGTTTGTAGTTCGTTTACCTTGATGCTGGAAACACCTTGCTCAACATCTGGTGGAGTTTGTAGTCCAAGGATTGTTCCTTTTGTGGTGGGATCGACTGAGACTGCCCCACGTGCTGTGTGGTACGTGTATGCACCGAGTCTGGTAAGCGTGCCAACCTTACTACTTTTGTAATGTTTCATATTCCCATGGCACACGTTCCTGGAATAAGCAGTGCTGGCCGGTGGTAATTTTTTGGGGGGAAAGCCGCAAACAGTAACACCCCTCCCCCTGTCGGTCGGGTGGGTCTGGTGCACTTACCCCATCTATGGTGGACAGCACTTCTCCTGGGCTTCACCGGCTGCTTCCCTTCCCCTGCTCTCCACGGGCATTCTTGCGGCTTCCACTTCCTCCCTCCTCCTCGGCGGCCAATCTGGACTCTTCTCTTTGTCTCTGACCTTCTTCTGGTTGGCCGGATGTTTCAGTAGTGAATATTAATTTGCTGTTATGACACCTGGGTGGGCTCCTGGTGCCAGGGCCGATCCTAGGCAGGGTGCACAGGGTGCTTTGCACCCGGGCACCTGCAGAGGTGGGGGCGCCTAAGTGCCAGAGTTCTCCCCTCCCTCCTTCTCTCCTTGTTTGTGTTCGTCCAGAACTGGTGTGTGAGCATAGGGCAGCCCGCCCAGCCTGGCAGTGCTGGGCGGGTCATCTCTATGGTTGAGTTTGTAAAGGGGATGAGTTAGTAAAATGACTACGCCCATGTGGGGGGCGGCAGAAATATTTCTGCACCCAGGCACCTGTGACCCTAGGATCGGCCCTGCCGGGTGCAATTCTCTGTGCCACGAGCACACCCTATTTTGAAGCCTATTAGAGCCTCTGGTTCTAATCGGGTGCTTCAAAATAACACCCCCCACCACTGTAATTCACACGCCCGGTGTTCTGAAAGGGGCCGGACACACGAGTAGGGGGTGGCGATTTCCTGTCAAAATAACGCCCACGGATAGAGCATGGGGGGGAGGCCGTGGATAGAGTGGGTGGCGCTCCGGCGCCCCTAACTGTCAGGCCGCCAGTGGCGGGTGGTCATAAAGTGGTTAAGCTTGTGTTTGGGGGGGGGGCAGTAACAACACGCAGTTGAGGCATGATTTTACAGCCATCGCTTACCCTGCAAAGGCAGCGAGACAAGCTACACGTGCCATGGAAGTACTGCCACTGAACGCAACTAATTCAACCGACCCCCCTGCATCGATGTACAACACATCATATTTGTGGTGTGGAATTTACAGGGTTAAAACGGGTGGCGAGGAAGTGACCTATCACCTTTCAAATGCCTTTAAAAAGTGCGGATCGCTTTTCAGAAGAGCGGCAAGATCTGTCACTTGTGTAAACCTATCTTATGTGAGGAATGCCGGATTCCTCGATGTGTGTGTGAAAGGTTGTGAGTTTTAACAAGTCTAAGTGACTTTGACCTTCTGTATTCTGACAGCAGTAACAACCTAATAGGACAAAGGATTGAAGCGCAGCTTTATTTATAAAAGTCTAGAATACAGTGGAACCTCGGATTACGAGCATGATCCGTTCCAGGAGAATGCTCGCAATCCAAAGCACTCGCATATCAAAGCGAGTTTCCCCATTGAAGTCAATGGAAATTAAAATAAATTGTTCCGCATTGACTTCTATGGCATGCAATACCGCATGCGGCCAGAGGTGGGGGGGGTGGCGGAGAGTCTCTGAAATAACCAGAAAGGCTCGAGGACACCTCGGCTGACCTCCTTAAACTTCGGAAAGACCAGAGGTTTGCCAAGGTCAGCCGAGCTGTCCTCTGGCCTTTCCGTGCATTTTCCAAATGGCGCGGATCGGCTGCAATCAGCGCCGCTCGGCTCTGGTGCCCCCCCCCACCTCAGGCCAAACGCGGTACTGCACACTGCTTTGGCCTGAATCCTGCTCGTGCTGCGACACAACACTCGCAAACCGAGTTAGGATTTTTTTTAAATACAGCGCCCATATTGCGAAACGCTCGTTAACCGCGTTACTCGCAATCCGAGGTTCCACTGTAATGTTGTTTTGCTAGAAAGTTATGTAGAACCCCTAAACATTATGGGCCAGATTCAGGTAGATGGGAGCATCTTTGCTCTGGAGTAACGCATCTCATTTACATTCCGCTGCTGAAATTTTCGGAGCAAGTGCTGTTATTCAGGAAGCACTTGCTCCTAAAGTTGCGGCAGCGCATCGCAAATGAGACAGCGGAATTCAAATTGGGCGGGTACGGGGCGTGTAGTATTCAAACTACGCGCGATCCCACGGCGAACGTACTGCGCATGCGTCGAGTGTCAATGCATCCCAGTGCGCATGCTCCAAGTTCTGTCAGTGAACGTCAATGACGTCACGTCCCCATTCATGAATGTTTTACGCAAACGACGCGATTTGGTTTTTTTCCGACGCGATGACGACGCCTATACCTAACATAGGATACTCCACTAGGGGGCTGCTTTATCTATACGCCGCGTATCGCTTCCGGAAACATCGTAAAGTCACTGCGTCGCGCCCGAAAAAGATCGTGAATTGCCGATTCCCGCTCATTAACATATTTTTTGAGCGTAAATCGGCGGGAACGCCCCCGGCGCCATTTTTAAGTTGAAGTAACGATGCGATGGCGAAATTCAATTGCGCCGATCGCATCGGAACTCCAACCCGGCGTTTCTTGTTTTCTGGTTACAGAAAACAGAAACGCTGGCTTAAAGTGACAGTTAGGCTGGCGGATCCATTGATCCGCCAGCCTAACTCTACCTGAATCTGGCCCTATATATTTTAAGCAGAGGCCCTTGAGAATAAAATGGTGTTTTTTTTTTTTATGTTCCACGATATTTGTGCAGCAGTATTTCAAAGGCAATTTTTTGGGAAAAAAATACACTTTATTGAATTGTAATGCACATTAAAAATATAATACTTGATTTTTTTTTATTTTATAATTTACAAGCCCTGAGCTACTAGCCAGGCCTCAAGAGTTACTCGCCTCCAGTTGCCCCACCTAATTCATACACTGCCCTGCGCCTAATTGCACCCCTAAACACGCCCTTGTAGATTATCTCATGGAATGACACTGTTAAATGTTTTATGTAGAATCAAGTTACACAATTAAATATTGCCAACAACAACTTTAACAAAATGGGACAGGGCATTGGGGCAGACCAGAGGGACAGGGCACTGGGGGCAGACCAGAGGGACAGGGCACTGGGGGCAGACCAGAGGGACAGGGCATTGGGGCAGACCAGAGGGACAGGGCACTGGGGGCAGACCAGAGGGACAGGGCACTGGGGGCAGACCAGAGGGACAGGGCACTGGGGGCAGACCAGAGGGACAGGGCACTGGGGGCAGACCAGAGGGACAGGGCACCGGGGGCAGACCAGAGGGACATGGCACTAGAACTGGGTCTCTTCCCCATGCTCTTGCTGTCTCCTCTGCAACTCCCATCCATCCTCTCTCTCTCTCTCCCTCTCCTATTCATCTCAGCATCAGGAGCCTGTGTGTGCGCCTCCACGCTTGTATGTCCCCACTTCCCCCTTTTATTCAGGCTGGCAGTGAGTAGTGTTGAGCGGAATACACCATATTCGATTTCGCGATATTGCGCGAATATATAGAAGAATATTCGCTAATATCGAATATTCGTGATATTTTATCCAAAAAAATTTTGCGAAATTTCGCTAATGCGAAAATGATTGCGAATTTCTCATAAACGGAGATCATTTCCTGTATTACTAAACTAATATGCACTAAACACTAAGGCCTTTTACACACGAGTGAATAAATCCGCTGAACATGGTCCGACGGACCATTTCAGCCGAAAAATCCGCTCGTGTGTAGGGGCAAACGGACCGTTCTGGCCGGATTCCTCCGGCGGAAAATTTCCAAAGCATGCTTTGGAATTTTTCCTCCGGAGAGCTGTCCGTCAGATATGTCCGCTGGTTAGTACGGCAAACCAGCGGACATATCTGCCCGCACATGCGTCGTATCCTGTGAATGGATCCGACGCATGCGCGCGGAAGTGTTTACTTCCTGGTGCGGTTACGTGGCGGTGACGTGGCGGCGTCAACGTCACCGCGCTGTCCGCCGGCGGGGAATTTGATCCGATGGTGTGTACAGCCATCGGATCAAAGCAATCCGGCGGACAGATGCGATGGGAACGGTCCGTCGGACCGTTCCCATCGGATCTATTCCCTCGTGTGTACAAGGCCTAACTCTACACTAACTCTACTTAAAAGAAAGGAGAATAAGGGGGCAAAAGAAGGGCGGAGAAGATAATCGCGCAATATTCCTATTGCGTGATTATCTTCTCTGCCTTTCTTTTGCATCAGAGCCAATCAGAATAACTCGAATATTCGGCAAAAGGAATATCGCGCAATATTCCGTTTGCCGAATATTCGAGTTATTCTGATTGGCTCTGATGCAAAAGAAGGGCCGAGTAGCTGATGCGATTCTTTTATGTTGCCGAAAATTCGCAATGCCCAGGGTCTCTCTCTAATCATACCAGCAATGCTTTTAGACGTCGATGGAGATCACTAGGATGTGATCTGTTTTAAAAATAAATTTGAAAAAATACGAATATTCGCCATAGCGAATATTCGCCGCAATATTCGAGTTATTAGCGAATACTCGAATATGCAATATTCGTAGCGAATACTCGCAATGCGAATATTCGTGAGCAACACTAGCAGTGAGGAGAGGAGCTGCAGCACAGCGGGAGGGAGCACAGCACACATTGAGACCAGTCTGTTCGCGGTGCTCAGGCTGAACTGTTGGACACTTACATAGAGTACAAGGAGAAGAAAACTGCACAAACTGGAAGGCTGCCGCTCTCATGTCAGGGCAACTTTCAGTGAGCGCTGCACCGGAGTGGTAATTTTCGCATTCCTCCACCTCACTCATTACTTTCTGCTCTCTGCTCTCCAGCTATATTGGTCGGGGGAGGGGGGCAGGCTCAGAGAGGTCACACTGTTAGGTCCCATGGCTTAATGATAATTGTAAGGAGAGCTCCTGTGTACTGCTCTGACTGTGCGCGGCTCACCAGAATACTTTTCCCGAGCATGCACCTTTCCTCTTTGGCCGCCAATCGCGTCGGGACTCTAAGTGTAGGCACAGATTGAAGGGAGATTGTCATGTCAGCCCTGTCATGTCACCCCCAGCTTAAATCCACTCGTCAAATACTAGTAGGCGAGTGGAAATTTTGAGCGCTGATTTACAAGATGATGTTACGCTGAGTAAATAGATACCTCACACCACCTCATACTGTACACTGTGCTTTACATTTCCTATTATACACATCCTCATTCTGTACACTGTGCTGTACATTCCCTATTCCAGTGGTCCCTAACCTTTTTGGCACCTGGGGACCGGCTGCGTGAAAGAAAATTTTGCCAAGGCCCGGTTGGGTGGAGGTTGGGGATGGCATGCGGGGGGTAAGCGATTTTTCACAGGCAATTTGTCAGTGCATTATTTCTGTTACAATGCAGTAATAAATAAAGTTAAACCCACCATAATGCAGAATCAGTGGGAGCTCTGAGCGTGTCACTTGCCATGCTGCCTGCCACCAGATGCGGGATGTCACTTGCCATGCTTCCTGCCACCAGATGCGGAATGTCACTTGCCATGCTTCCTGCCACCAGATGTGGAATGTCACTTGCCATGCTGCCTGCCACCAGAGTGGTAAGGCCCCAACAGATGAAGCTAGTGCCCCCTTCCACAGATGAAGCTAGTGCCCCCACTAGGCCCTGCTCACTCACCCTGTCACTAGTAGTGGTGTCATACTCTGGGCTCCCCCATCAACAGTACTGCCGTTTGCCCCTATTTATATCATAACCCCACATTACAGTCCTCAGCCTCCCCCCAACCCACATTACAGTCCTCATCCTTCCCCCCCACACATTACAGTCCTCAGCCTTCCCCCACACACATTACAGTCCTCAGCCTTCCCCCACACACATTACAGTCCTCAGCCTCCCCCAACCCACATTACAGTCCTCAGCCTCCCCCCAACCCACATTACAGTCCTCAGCCTTCCCCCCCCCACACATTACAGTCCTTAGCCTTCCCCCACACACATTACAGTCCTCAGCCTCCCCCAACC
The DNA here is from genome assembly GCA_029574335.1 of Rana kukunoris. Lineage (NCBI taxonomy): Eukaryota > Metazoa > Chordata > Amphibia > Anura > Ranidae > Rana > Rana kukunoris. The sequence goes on along the minus strand of CM056058.1, from coordinate 158,561,808 downwards.
CACATTACAGTCCTCAGCCTCCCCCCAACCCACATTACAGTCCTCAGCTCCCCCCCACACACATTACAGTCCTCAGCCTTCCCCCCCCCCAACACATATTACAGTGCTCAGTTCCGTCCCCCACACTCAGAGACAGATCAGAGGGAGGCAGAGCATGTCTGCATAGGGACAGGAGAGGAGTTGTAGGGAGGGAGGCGGAACAGTTCTGGATGGAGGGCCGAGGTATCAAACAGGTGATTGGCTGCTAGGATGAAGGACAGTTCTAGCAGCCAACCGCCTGTTTGATAACCTCGGGCAGCTCCGCCCTCCACCCAGAATTGTTCCGCCTTCCGCTGTCGGCTTTGTGAGGATTACAGAGCGACGGCAGGAGGAAGAAAATTCTCCTCGTGGTCCGAATAGCAGAGTATGGGGCTCTCTCATGCCGCCTGCTCGTGGCCCAGCTGCAGAAGTGCAGCGGCCCGGTAGTGAGTCAGTGAGTGAAAAACTTATATAGCACAGCACATGCGAAATAAATCGCCTCTGGGCGCTCGTTGTTCCTGTCTCTCTTGATATTAAATGGGATGAGTTTTGATCTTTCTTCTGAAGGCCAAGTGGTTCTCCTCCAACCGGATGCTGGTTGGTAAAGCGTTCCATAGTCTGGGACCTTGGAGCGCAAACCTTCTTTCTCCTTTGGATTTGTATTTGGCTTTGGGTATCTGGAGCAGATTTTGGTCGGTGGATCGCAGAACGCGATTGGGGTTGTAAGTTTTTGTTTTTTCGCATAGATATTGGGGGGCCTTTCCATGGATGCACTTATGCGTCAGACAGTGTGCTTTAAAAGTAATTCTGTCTTTTACTGGCAACCAATGAAGGGCTCTCAGCGAAGGTGAGATAGATTCCCATGGTAGTGGGCCGCGGACCGGGGGTTGATGACCCCTGCCCTATTCCACACTTCCTCATTCTGTATGCTGTGCTGTAAATTCTTTATTCCACACTTAGGGCCAGATTTTTAGATGCGATACGACGGTGTTTCTCAGATACACCGTCGTATCGCAGTTTTTTTCAATGGGTATCTATGCGTGTGATCCATAGAATCATTTACGCATAGATACACTAAAGATCTGACAGGTGTAAAACAATTACACCGTCGGATCTTAGATGTAATGACAACGCCGGCCGCTAGGTGGCCTTTACGTTGTTTTCTCATTTGCCTATGCAAATGAGCCTAAGACGCCGATTCCCGAACATTTTTACGCCGCCCCGTCGTCGTTTACGTCGTTTCCGTAAGGTTTCTCCGGCGTAAAGTTAAAGCAGGTCAAAAATGGCGCATCCTATGTTAAGTATGGATGCCGTGACCGCGGCAAATTTGAAAGTTTTTACGCCGTTTGCGTGAATGGGGATTTACGTCGATTGCGTTCACATCGAAAACACCGTCATAATTTGGAGCATGCACACTGCGATTTTACTATGGCCGGGGGAAAGCAGTACGTTCAGCTTAATTTAAATACAAGCCGCCCCCTTCGATTTACGCGGGGGAAACGCCGGGCCATTTACGCTACGCCGCCGCAAACTACGGAGCAAGTGCTTTGAGAATACGGCACTTGCTCTAGTAAGTTGCGGCGGCGTAGTGTAAATGGCTTACTCTACGCCGCCGCAGAGTCTTAGAGAATCTGGCCCTTCTTTACTGAGGAGTTTAAACTGTGGCTGGTTGTTCTGGTTGCCGAGTTTTGTCCATTTTTATAAGATGATTCTCTCCCCTGAGGTATTTGGGCGTCTGTGTGACTCTCAATTGTGTCTCAATAATTAAACATATTTTGTGGGTACAAAGAGGGTGGTGGCATATGTGTGCGATGAATAGGCTCAGACTCAGATTTAACGATTAGCCTTTAAGAGGCTCTCTTCTGTGTGCCTGGGGGTGCCCTTGGCCTTTCATAATTCTAACAACACCCCGCTGCAGCATATTTTCACTACGGGTGTATTCACTCTGAGATCGATTTGAAAAAAACGTAGTATGCTTCCAAGTAAAAAAATTTGTTCAGGAACAATATAGCTGGTATTTGTTCATAGTGTCCGATATCAGCTAAACTACCTACATTAAAAATTAAAAGAGTGCTGAAACTCCCCAAGGTAAAACAATATTTACACATCTGCCTCTTACTCCTTCACCTCCACTTCCTCTTCCTCCACCACTTTCTTCCCATTCACCTCCACCTCTACCTCTATGTGCTCCATCTTCTCCATCTCCTCCTTCACCTCCTCCTCTTCCAACTCCTCTACCTCCATGTCCTCTTTCTTCTCCTCCACCTCCTCTACCTCCATGTCCCCTTTCTCTTCCTCCACCTCCTCTACCTCCATGTCCCCTTTCTCTTCCTCCACCTCCTCTACCTCCATGTCCTCTTTCTTCTCCTCCACCTCCTCTACCTCCATGTCCCCTTTCTCCTCCTCCACCTCCTCTACCTCCATGTCCTCTTTCTCCTCCTCCACTTCCTCTTCCTCCATCACTTTTTTCCCATTTACCTCCACCTCTACCTCCATCACACTTTCTTCTCATCCATAACCTCCACGCTCTCCTCTGCCTCCATGTCCTCCTTCTTCTCCTCCTCTACTTCCTTTTCTATCTCCATGTCCTCCCTCTTATCCTCCACCTCCTCCTTTAGCTCCATCTCCTCCTTCCTTTTCCTCATCCATGTCCTCCTCCATGTCTTCCTCTACCTACCCCTCCTTTCTCATCATGTCCTCCTTCACCTCCTCCTCTTCCAGCTCCTCTACCTCCATGTCCTCTTTCTCCTCACCCACCCCCTCTACCTCCATGTCCTCCTCTAACTTCATCTACTCCTTCTGCTCCTCTACCTCCATCACACCTTCTTCTCATACATAACCACCTTTAACTCCATCTACTCCTCTATGCTCTCCTCAGGCCTCCATGTCCTCCTTCTTCTCCTCCTCTACCTCCATGTCCTCCTTCTTCTCCTTCTATACTTCCTTCTCTATCTCCATGTCCTCCTTCTCCTCCTCTACTTCCTCCTCTATCTCCATGTCCTCCTTCTCCTCCTCCACCTCCTCCTTTAGCTACATCTCCTTCTTCTCCTCCTCTACCTCCATGCCTTCTTTTTTCTCAGCCATGACCTACTCTAACTTTATCTGCTCTTTCTCCTCCTCCATGCCCTCCTCTACCTACCCCTCCTTTCTCGCCATATCCTCCTTCTCCTCCACCTCTACCTCCATGTGCTTCATCTCCTGCATCTCCTCCTTCACCTCCTCCTCAAGCTTCTCCTCCACCACCTCCTCTACCTCCATGACCTCCTCTAACTTCACCTGCTCATTCTCCTCCTCCATGCCCTCCTCTACCTACTTCTCCTTTCTCACCATGTCCTCCTTCTCCTCCACCACCTCCTCTACCTCCATGACCTCCTCTAACTTCATCTGCTCCCTCTCCTCCTCCATGCCCTCCTATACCTACCCCCCCCTTTCTCACCATGTCCTCATTCTCCTCCACCTCTTCCTCCATGTCCTTCATTTCATCCAGCTCCTCCTCCTCCAGCTCCTCTATCTCTATGTCCTCCTTCTCCTCCACCAGCTCCTCTACCTCCATGACCTCCTCTAACTTCATTTGCTCCTTCTCCTCCTCCATGCCCTCCTCTACCTACCCCTCCTTTCTTATCATGTCCTCCTTCTCCTCCACCTCTACCTCCATGTCCTTCATCTGCTCCATCTCCTCCTCCTCCTCCTCCAGCTCCTCCAGCTCCTCCTTCTCCTCCACCACCTCATTTACTTCCATGACCTCCTCTAACTTCATCTGCTTCTTCTCCTCCTCCATGCCCTCCTCTACCTACCCCTCCTTTCTCATCGTGTCCTCCTTCTCCTTCACCTCTACCTCCATGTCCTTCATCTCCTCCTCCAGCTCCTCTACCTCTATGCCCTCCTTCTCCTCCACCACCTCCCCTACCTCCATGACCTCCTCTAACTTCATCTGCTCCTTCTCCTCCATGTCCTCCTCTACCTACCCTTCCTTTCTTATCATGTCCTCCTTCTCCTCCACCTCTACCTCCATGTGCTCCATCTTCTCCATCTCCTTCTTCACCTCCTCCTCTTCCAGCTCCCCTACCTCCATGTCCTCTTTCTCCTCCTCCACATCCTCTACAGTACCTCCATGTCCTCCTCCTCTTTCACTAACTCATTTATCTCAATCTTCTTCTCCTTCTTCTGCAACTCCTCATTTATCACCACGTCTTCCGTCTCCTAATTTATCTCCTTACTTAAGGCTGGGTTCAAACCGCAGTAAGTTCTGGCTCACAGCTTTCAGGTCCAATTTCAGGCCTGAATTTTGGGCTGAATTCGGACCTGATACAGACCAAGAGATGCACAGGGCTCCTGTGCAATTCACACCGGAGCCTCTGTGGAGATGTGCGAACCGGCTCCATAGAGTGGCGGTCACAATCACCTGCTTTGCAATAGTGTGAACCCACCCTTACCGTCATGTCCTCTTTTCACTCCTCTACCTTTATGTCTCGCTTCTTTACCTCAATGTCTTCTTATTCTCCTCCTTTAGCTCAATGTCCTCCCTCTCCTGTTCTTTCTTTACCTCCATACCTCCACGTCCTCCAGTTAGGAGGGTTAGAGTGCTGGTGGTGAGGAAGAAGAGAAGGGTTGGGGTGCTGATGGTGTGGAGGAGAAGAAGGGTTAGATGGTGAGGAAGAAGAGAAGGGTTGGGGTGCTGACAGTGTGAAGGAGGAGAAGGGTTAAAGTGCTGACAGGAGGGTTAGAGTGCTGGTGGTAAGGAGACATAGGATTAGACTGCTGATGATGAGGAAGAAGAGAAGGGCTGGGGTGTTGGTGGTGTGGAGGAGGAGAAGAGTTGTATGGCAAGCAGGAAGAGAAGGGTTGGGGTGTTGGCAGTGTGGAGGAGGAGAATGGTTGGATGGCAAGGAAGAAGAGAAAAGCTGGGGTGTTGGCAGTGTGGAGGAGGAGAAGGGTTGGATGGCAAGGAAGAAGAGAAGGGCTGGGGTGTTGGCAGTGTGGAGGAGAAGAAGGGTTGGATGGCAAGGAAGAAGAGAAGGGCTGGGGTGCTGGCGGTGTGGAGGAGGAGAAGGGTTGGATGGCAAGGAAGAAGAGAAGGACTGGGATGTTGGCCGTGTGGAGAGGGAGAATGGTTGGATATCAAGAAAGAAGACAAGGGCTGGGATGTTGGCTGTGGGGAGGAGGAGAAGCGTTGGGGTGCTGACAGGAAGGTTACAGCGCTGGTTGTAAGAAGAAGCAGGATTAGACTGCTAATGGTGAAAAAGAAGAAATGGGTTGGGTGTTAATATTGAGATGAAGATGTGTTGAGGTGCTGGCAATAAGGAAAAGGAGTAGGGCTGGGGTGTTGGTGGAAAGGGGAGGAGTGGGAGTCACTGAAAATTATATATTTCTGCAAAATAACCTACAAATATTTAACCTTCCTGTAAATAGGAGTAGGAGAAAAATCTTAAAGCAATAACAGAAATTTGTATAATTTGTAGTGATTCTGCAAGCAAAACACAGTTCAAAGAACCAGTGGCATCACCAGGGTGGGGCCATAGGGGGCCCTGACCCCCCCAACATCGATTAAAACGATTGGCATGGTAATTACAGAGCGATTCTCTGTAGGCTCTCAGATGCTGGAGGGAAAGACACACAGAGGGCATCTTTATGCAATTGCCATGCTCCCTGTCCTGAAAGAACAGATGATCAGTAAAATGTGAATGCTGCACATTGAACAACCCAAACTTAACTCAACAGGATTGGCCCTCTGCCTCGCCTTGCCCAGCTGCCTCTCTGCCTGCACCTTCTGTTCCTCTCTCCCTGGATCCAGCACAAGACCCTGCCTCCAAGGACCCCCTGGACAAGCCACCCATCACCCATACCACCCCATGGGTGGCCCCAGGCCATCAGGGGCCCTAAGTGTGAGTCCCTGGACCCTCCTTTATCCATGCTGAGCCATATTACCTTCCAACCTGAGGATCGGATCCCCTTGCTGTGCCTTATTGTTGCCCTGTAGACTGTTTTTGTTTTGCTATATCATATAACATTCCACCCTGAGGATTATTTCCTCTTGTTGAGAAGAATGTAAACCACAAAATGTGTGTAAAAAATAATACATTTAATAAAAAATAAAGATAGTTCATTTTTTTTTTTTTGGTAAATAGAAGCAAATAGCCCCCCAAAACAAGGGTTGGGACTTTTACGGCAACTTAATAGAAGATTAAAATTGTATATAGAATGCTTCACAGAGGACAATATATATGTCAGTAGTTACTAATAACTACATAAAACCTCTAAACGTAATAATCCTAATGTCATTAGTGACTAAATAGTATACCATACTTTGTCCACAAATATTTACTTTGTATATTTACATATTGGAATAAGAATATTTGAGCTTCTCTATTTTCCATGTATGTAATGTAATCCCTGTAATTAGTATTACACCTTTGTACTCAATAAAATATTTTTGACAAGGAAAATTGTATATGGAAATACATTAAATACATGGAAAATAGAGAAGCTCAAATATTCTTATTCCAATATGTAAATATACAAAGTAAATATTTGTGGACAAAGTATGGTATACTATTTAGTCACTAAAGACATTGGGCCGGATTCTCGTAGAGCGGCGTATATTTATGCCGCCCTAGCTTATCTCATATGCACTACGCCAGGGATCTCCAAACTATGGCCCTCCAGTTGTTCAGGAACTACAATTCCCATCATGCTTAGTCATGTCTGTGAATGTCAGAATTTTACAATGCCTCATGGGAAATGTAGTTCCGAAACAGCTGGAGGGCCGTAGTTTGGAGACCCTTGCACTACGCCAACGTAACACAGAGAGGCAAGAGCAGTATTCACAAAGCACTTGCTCCCTACGTTGCGCCGGCGTAACGTAAATCGTTAAGCCCGCTTAATTCAAAGTAGGAAGGAAGTGGGCGTGTTCAATTTAAATGGCCCTATACAAATGAATGGCCGAACGAACTGCGCATGCGCCACCCCGTGGACCCTTCCCAGTACGCATGGGCAGAATCACGTCGGGACAAATGCCTAAGATACGTTAAATCACTGATTGTAACCTACGCACATCCCTATTCACGTAGTACTACGTAATCGACGTAAAATACGACGGCTGTTCCGACGTCCATACCTTTACACCGGACCTACGCCTTATGTAAACGGCATATATTACAGCGACGGGCGCAAGTACATTTGTGAATCGGCGTATCTCGGTCATTTACATATTCGACGCGTAAATTAATGGAAGCGCCCCCTTGCGGCCAGCGTAAATATGCTCCCAAGATACGATGGCGTAGGACACTTATGTCGGGCAGAGGAAGCCTATTTTTTCAACGTATCACAGTGAGAAAGCTCCCAGTACTGTGGTTATAAGGAAACAGACAACCAGGAAGTGTCCAGAACAGAGCATAATTACAGCAACATCAAAGCAAAAACAAACAATGAGGACATGAAAACAGCACTGCAGTAAGGTAAAGGAAGCTATTTAGCTAAAAAAAAAATCCTTTAGCGACCCTTTAAGTTTAGAAGTTTTATACAGTTATTAGTAACTACTGACATATATATTGTCCTCTGTGAAGCATTCTAGATACAATTTTAATCTTATATTACGTTTTTTGGGGGGCTGTTTGCTTCTATTTACCTAAAAAAATTAACTTGACCTTTGACCCCCATCCCTAACCTAGATCAAATCCTGATTTAGCTATTTTATCTTTATTTTTTATTAAATGTATTATTTTTTACACACATTTTGTGGTTTACATTCTTCTCGACGAGGGGAAATAATCCTCAGGGTGGTATGTTATATGATATAGCAAAACAAAAACAGTCTACAGGGCAACAATAAGGCACAGCAAGGGGATCCGATCCTCAGGTTGGAAGGTAATATGGCACAGCATGGATAAAGCAGGGTCCAGGGACTCACACTTAGGACCCCTGATGGCCTGGGGCCCCCGATGGAGTGGTGCAGTTGATGAGATATAAAGACTTAAATCTCCTTGAGAATGTTCTCTGACGCATTTCAGGATCTTTTTGATATTCCCTTCATCGGGGGCACTTCTTTGGGGAGAAATCAATACACATCTATAACAGAGAACACAAAATAACTTTCACTTTTGTGTTCTCTGTTGTAGATGTGTATTGATAATATATATATAGATATATATATATATATATATATATATATATACAGTATATCTATATATATCTATATATATAGATATATATCTATATATATATTATATTAAGTTGCCGTAGAAGTCCAAACCCTTTTTTTGAGGGGGGGCTCTTTGCTTCTATTTACTTATTAGTGGGATGTTGGCAACAAGCTGGTCCTTTTTGGTGAAGCCCTCTTACAAATTATATTTTTTTTAGGTAGTTTAAAAATAAAAAAGAGGGGGGGTGAACTTTTGTCAGAGTGTTTTATGTAGAATAAAAAAGGCAAAATGTGCACTATTATTTCCTGGCCCTTCTACAGGTACAAACAGCAAATAATCTATGTATACATCAGGTGTACGAGAAGTATTTATTTATTTGTGGTAGGTAATGGTAAGACAGTTTGCCTTTGAAAATAAAAAATAAAAAATCAGGAGATATCCATTACAATTTAGCATCTAATGAAAGCAAAACAAAAAGAAAACAGTAGCTAAAATCATATGTACACTTTACAGCAGTGGCGGCCCGTCTATAGGGGGCGCCCGGGCACCGCCCCACCTCCTGTAGTCATAAAAAAAACGGGCCCTTTAAGGCTTTTAAACATTCGTTCTGCAGTGCCGCGCAAATAACATACACTCACGCATTGCCTGAGTGTATTTTATTGTGGCCAGCCTAGTCAGATAACCGGACATAGGGCGCCTATTATCTGACTAAGGCTGTGTTTCTCAATTCCAGTCCTCACGCCCCCCCCAACAGGTCATGTTTTCAGGATTTCCCTCAGATGAAAAGGCTGTGGGAATTACTAAGGCAGTGAAACTGATCAAATCACCTGTACAAAATAATGGGAAGCCTGAAAACGTGACCTGTTGGGGGGCGTGAGGACTGGAATTGAGAAACACTGGACTAAGGACAGCTGGTTGGCTGTGGGGAAGGGCCTGTCAGAACCAGCGGCTCTGATAGGCTTTCCCAATACAGCCCTTCAGCTCCCGGATGTCTTATCTCGGAACGTAGTGGGCTACGTCCCTTGGATAAGACTGATGGACGTCTCAGCCAATCAGGTTTCAGTGATTCTCTTTATCTGTAACCTGATTGGCTGGACTCGATGCGTGACAAAGTTGCAAAACTGGGTTCAGGTGTTACCGTCTGTCATGAAGGGATTAAAGGAAATATTTTTTTATGGAGATGGAATCTCAATTACCTCGCTGAGTCGGTGACAAATCTCCTCCCTACTTCTGACCCTTACGCATGCATTCAAATTCTTTCTTTTCTTTTTAAACATTTAACATTTTTGAGGGGTAGAAACACAACACCGGTCAAAAATTACTTTCAAGATCTTTTAAAAGAAAGAAGGTGGAAGCCAAAAAAAATATATATAAAAAAAAAAAATAATCCTGTTTCAGCAGATAAAAAAGGACACATTTTTTTCCTTTATTTGACTTTTTGATTTTAAGGAGACACCATAAAATATTAAATAACAACATCTGAAAAAAAAAAAAGACTAATATTTCTTACTTTCTGATTCCAATAAAAAAAGTCAAAAATCAAATTTCTTCATAAATTTAGGCCAATATGTATTCTGCTACACAGGTAAAAGAATAAAAAAAAATTATCATTATGATTATTTTATTGGGGGGGGGGGGATTTGTGCTAGTATGGATGATTGCGAGGCATTTGTATTTAGAGGGGGAATGGAGTGGAGGATTTGTGCTAAGAAGGGTGATTATTGGTTTTTTTTTTGGGGGGGGCATTTTTGATAGGGGGATTTGGGGGATGGAGGGGGCAAAGATTTGTGCTAGGAGGGGTGATTTTTTTGTGGGGGAAATTTGTACTAGTATGAATGATTGGGGGGCATTTATACTTGGGGGATGGGGTGGAGGATTTGTGTTAGGAGGGGTGACTATTTTTGAGGGGGGGCATTTTTGCTTTGGGGATGGAGGGGGCAAAGATTTGTGCTTGGAGGGGTGATTTTTTTGTGGGGGAAATTTGTACTAGTATGGATGATTGTGGGGTATTTGTACTTAGAGGGGATATGGGGTGGAGGATTTGTGCTAGGACGGGTGACTTTTTTTGGGGAGGGCATTTTTGCTTGGGGGATTTTAGGGATGGAGGGGGCAAAGATTTGTGCTAGGAGGGGTGATTTTTTTGTGGGGTGGGGGAAATGTATGCTAGTATGGATGATTGGGGGGCATTTGTACTGAGGGGGATGGGGTGGAGGATTTGTAATAGGAGCAGCGGCGGTCCGTCCATAGAGGGCGCTGGAGCGCCGCCCCCTCTGGCTCCGCACCGCCACTGAAAATAACATACATTCATGCATTGCATGAATGTATGTTATTGTTGCCAGCTGCCGCTGGTTTATTCAGGTGGCCGGACATGAGCACCGACCTCCTGAATAACGGCAGCTGGTTGGCTGTACGAAAGTGCCTATCGGCTTTCCGAGTACAGCCCTCGTCTCCCGGATGCTTTTTCCAGGGAACATACGAGGGTGCGTTCCTTGGATAAGACTGACAGGCATCTCAGCCAATCAGGTTCGCCGATTCTGTTTATCGGTAACCTGATTGGCTGAAGCTTCACCAAGGCGGGAGTAGACATCAAGGGACGTGGATGGATTAAGGTAAGTGCATATTACAGGACACAGCGGTGACAATGGGCATCAATGGGCACAGTGGCGACAAAGGGCACAGTGTTATCAAGGACACAGTGATGACAATTGGCACAGTGGCAACAATTAAAGGGCACAGTGGTGACACTTGGCACAGTGGCGACAATTGAGGGGCACAGTGGCTGTGTTTGATGTCATGGCACAGTGGTGACAATTTATGGCACAGTGTCTGTGTTTGATGGCATGGCACAGTGACTGCGTTTGATGGCATGGCACAGTGACTGCGTTTGATGGTATGGCACAGCGGCTGAGTTTGATGGCATGGTAAAGTGGTGCAAATTGATGGCATAGTGACTGCATTTGATGGCATGGCACAGTGGTGATAATTGATGGCACAGTGACTGCGTTTGATGGCATGGTACAGTGGTGCAAATTGATGGCATAGTGACTACATTTGATGGCATGGCACAGTGGTGATAATTGATGGCACAGCGGCTGGGTTTGATATCATGGCACAGTGGTGACAATTGATGCCACAGTGGCTGCATTTGATGGGCACAGTGGGGCTGCAATATTTTCTTTTTTTTTTTCGTTTGCGCCCCCCAAAATTTTTGAGCACCAGCCACCACTGAATACGAGGGGTAAAAAAAAGCTTTGGGGGGGATTTTTGCTGGGGAGATTTGGGGGTCAGAAGAAGGGCAAAAATTTGTGCTAGTAGGGGTGATTTCAGCAGGGGGCCGATTTGTATTGGGATTAGGGGGAATTTGTGCTTAGGAGGTTATCATGCAAATTAGTGCCCAATTTGGGGGGGATTTTTGCTGACACATAATTCTCATACTACTTGGGGGGGGGCGCAGTTTGGCATGTTTGCCCCCTGGGCTCTAGTTGACCTTGTTCCAGGACTGCCCTGGGACAGGTCAATATGCTTTATACAGGTTTTGGGGCAGTGGATTGATGAGCTGGCTATCAGACACCCCCATTAAATTGTAATACCGCAACCCCAATCTTCTATACACCTGACCTGAATACGGGGGGGGGGGTTCAGCTGGTCACCCCAATGTGCGTTTCTCTCATTTGCTTTGTGCGTCTTGATTATTATACTAATGATGATGCATTTGTGTAACTAGTTCCAGACTGTCATTTTAGTTGATGTTTCTTGTGTTGTGTTTTATGCTTTTGGCACTTGTTATCATACGTTGTCATTGTACGGACACTCCCTCGATTATTACTGCCTGGGGCAGGAAGAGGGACTTCGGGTGAAAACACGGCAACCCACATCTTTCACATTCTTTTCTGTTCGTGTGACTTTCATGACAGTTTCAGAATAATTACAGAAACATTTAGGTTGGACACTCCTTGGCTGCCATGGTGGTAGCTCATTGCCTGTAGGTGTGGATGTTCTTTCTAGCTTATGTTTTGGCCATTCCCTTAACGCAGAAGTGGTAAGTCCCTAGTTCTGATGGCGGTCTTTCCCTGGCTGTAGGAAAAGTTAGTCCCTGGGCAAGGTGATGGTCGTTTCCTTGCTGTACCAGTGCTCTACTGTGAGTTGCTTTGCAGTAGACCTGTTATATGTAGTACTTGATAGGCCTCAAAGCTTCAACTCCATTGAGTCAACTGGCTTTCAACCTCTGGCTCTGTAGCTGGCCGTACACAAAGTATTTGATGGACTTTACATTTCAGTTCCATTAGGTCAACTGTCCTTCAACCCCTGGATCCATAGCTAGCTTTACATGTACTGTTTGATAGACTTCAAACTTTTGAGTCCATTGGGTCAAATGGTTTTCCTTTGACTCAATAGCTGTCCATACACAAAGTATTTGAAAGACTTTAAATTTAAATTCCATTAGGTCAACTGACCTTCAACCCCTATCTCTATAGCTGGGCATACACATAGTATTTGAAAGACTTCAACATTTTCATTCCTTTGGGGTCAATTGGCTTTCCACTTTTGGCTCTATAGCTGGCCATACACAAAGTATTTGATGGACTTCAAATTTCAATTTGATTGGATCGACTGGCGTTAAACTCCTGGACCTACAGCTGCCCATACACAAAGTATTTGATAGACTTCAAACTTTCGATTCAATCGGGCCAACTAGCTTTCAACCCCTGGCTCTATAGCTGGCTATACAAAAAAGAATTTGACAGACATCAAATTTCAACTTCTTCTGGCCTTTAACCCCTGGATCTATAGCTGGTCATACACATATATTTGAAACACTTCAAACTTTTTATTCCTTTGGGTCAACTGGCCTTCAACCCCTAGCTCTATAGCTGGCCATACATAAAGTATTTGATAGACTTCAAAATGTTGCTTCCATTAGGTCAACTGGCTTGTAACAACTGGCTCTATAGCTGGTTATGCAAAAAATGATTTGATAGACTTCAAACTTCAACTTCTTTGGGTCAACTGGGCTTATAGCTGGCCATACACAAAGTATTTGATACACATCAAAATTCAACATCATTGGTTCAACTGGCCTTCAACCCCTGGATCTATAGCTGGCCATAAACATTCTATTTGAAACACTTCAAACTTTCAATTCCTTTGGGTCAACTGGCTTTCAGCCCCTAGCTCTATAGCTGGCCATACACTAGGGGCCAGATTCTCAGCGGCGCTACGATGGAGTATCTCAGATACCCCGTCGTATCGCCGTTTTTTTTGGCTTGTATCTATGCGCGTGATGCTTAGCATCACTTTGGCATAGATACGCTTGAACATCCGACAAGTGTAATACCATTACACTTGCGGATTGTAGTTGTAATGACAACTCCGGCCACTAGGTGGCCTTTACGTTGTTTTCTCATTTGCCTATGCAAATAAGGCTACTACGCCGATTCCCGAATCGCTTTTACGCCGCACCGTCGACGCGTACGTCGTTTACGAACTCGTAAGGTTACCCCTGCTTCTATGAGGAGTAACTTTACGAAGTACCGTCGGATGCTGTCGGGTGCCGTCGGATGCCATGTTAAGTATGGCGTCGGGTCAGCGTCGGCTTTTTCCGTCGCTTACGTCGTTTTACTAACTCGTTCGCGAATAAGGCATTGCGTAGTGACGATCACGTCGTTTTGACGTCGGTTTCATTCACGTTTTCCGATGTGAGCTGGAGCATGCGCACTGGACTTTGTCCCCGGCCGGCGCATCCGCAGTTCGTTCGACGCGGGGGCGCGCTTAATTTAAATACAGGCCGTCCCATTTGAATTACGCGGGCTTACGCTGGGCCATTTTCGCTACGCCAACGCAAACTACGGAGCAAATACTTAGGAAATATGGCACTTGCTCTAGTACGATACGGCGGCGTAGTGTAAATGGCTTACGCTACGCCGGCGAATTTCTTAGAGAATCTGGCCCAAAGTGTTTAATAGACTTCAAATTTGATTTCCATTGGGTTAACTAGACTTCAACACCTGGATCTATATTTGGCTATTAATGTAGTATTTGATAGACTTCAAACTTTTGATTCCATTGGGCCAAATAGGGCCAGATTCAGGTAGATGGGCGCATCATTATGGTGGAGTAACGTTTCACATTTACGTTACTCCGCCGAAACTTTAGGAGCAAGTACTGTTATTCACAAAGCACTTGCTCCTAAAGTTGCGGCGGCGTAGCGAAAATGAGCCGGCGTTATTCAAATTGTGCGGGTAGGGGGCGTGTATTATGTTAACTATGCACGAACGTACTGCGCATGCGTCGACTGTCAGTGCGCATGCTCCAAATTCTGTCAGGGAACGTCAATGAAGTCAATCCCCATTCACGGACGTTTTGCGCAAACGACGTGAAAATTTTTAAATTCGACGCGATGACGACGGCCATACTTAACATAGGATACTCCACCTAGGGGTCATGTTTTTCTTTGCGCCGCGTATCGCTTACGGAAACGTCGGAAAGTCATTGCGTCGGGCCCGAGAACGATCGTGAATTTCCGATTCTCGCTGATTAACATATTCTCGGCGTTAATCAGCGGGAACGCCCCGAGCGCCATTTTTAAATTTGCAGTTCCGATACGACGGCGAAATACAATTACGCCGCTCGTATAGGAACTCCAACCCAGCGTTTCATGTTTTCTGCTTACAGAAAACAGAAACGCCGGATCAAAGTGAGAGTTAGGATGGAGTATCACTGATACCCCAGCCTAACTCTACCTGAATCTGGCCCATAGTTTTCCATCTTTGGTTCTATAGCTGGCCATACACAAAGTATTTGTAGACTTTAAATTTCAATTCCATTAGGTCAACTGGCCCTCAACCCCTATCTCTATAGCTGGCCATACACATTGTATTTGATAGACTTCAAAAATTTTGCTTCCATTAGGTCAACTGGCTTTCCACCTCTGGCTCTATAGCTGGCCATATACGTCGTATTTAACCACTTAAGACCCGGACCAAAATGCAGGTAAAGGACCTTGCCCCTTTTTGCGATTCGGCACTGCTTCGTTTTAACTGACAATTGCGTGGTCGTGCGACGTGGCTCCCAAACAAAATTGGCGTCCTTTTTTTCCCACAAAAAGAGCTTTCTTTTGGTGGTATTTGATCACCTCTGCGGTTTTTATTTTTTGCGCTATTAACAAAAATAGAGCGACAATTTTAAAAAAATGCAATATTTTTTACTTTTTGCTATAATAAATATCCCCCAAAAATATATAAAAAAACATTTTTTTTCCTCAGTTTAGGCCGATACGTATTCTTCTACGTATTTTTGGTAAAAAAAATCGCAATAAGCGTTTATTGGTTGGTTTTCGCAAAATTTATAGCGTTTACAACATAAGGGATAGTTTTATTGCATTTTTATTAATTTTTTTTTTTTTTACTACTAATAGCGGCGATCAGCGATTTTTTTCGTGACTGCAACAATATGGCGGACACTTCGGACAATTTTGACACATTTTTGGGACAATTGTCATTTTCACAGCAAAAAATGCATTTAAATTGCATTGTTTACTGTGGAAATGACAGCTGCAGTTTGGGAGTTAACCACAAGGTGGCGCTGTAGGGGATGTGTGACCTAATGTGTTTGTTTACAACTGTAGGGGGGTGTGGCTGTAGGTGTGACGTCATCGATCGCGTCCCCCTATTACAGGGATGACGCGATCGATGCTGCGGCCACAGAGAAGCACGGGGAAGCCGTGTTCACACACGGCTCTCCCCGTTCTTCAGCTCCAGGGACGGATCGCCGCACTCCAGGGGCGATCGGGTCCGCGAATCCCGCGGTCCCGGTCCCGGAGCTTCGGACCGGGTCGCGGGCGCGCGCCCGCGGGCGCGCTCCCGTGACCCACGGCTGGGTACTAAAATCAACGTATATATACGTTGATGTGCCCAGCCGTGCCATTCTGCCGACGTAAATGTGCAGTAGGTGGTCCTTAAGTGGTTAATAGACTTCAAACTTTTCTATTCGATTGGGCCAACTGGCTTTCAATCCCTGGCTCTATAGCTGGCTATACAAAAAAGAATTTGATAGACTTAAAATTTCAAATTCTTTGGGTCAACCGGGCTTCAGCCCCTGGATCTGTAGCTGGCCATACTGTATATTTAGTATTCTTCAAACTTTTGATACCATTGTGTCAACTGGATTTCAACCCCTAGCTCTATAGATGACCATACACAAAGTATTTGATACAAATCAAATTTCAGCATCATTGGTTCAAATGGCCTTCAACCCCTGGATCTATAGCTGGCCATACACATATATTTGAAACACTTTAAACTTTTGATTCCTTTGGGTCAACTGGCTTTTAACCTATGGCTGAGCTGGCCATACGCAAAGTATTTGATAAAATTCAAACTTTCAATTCAATTGGGTCAACTGGCTTTCAGCGCCTAGCTCTATAGCTGGCCATACACAAAGTATTTAATAGACTTCCCCACATCAGTATAAACACTCCCCTCAGTGCAGACCCTCCATCAGTATAAACACTCCCCTCAGTGCAGACCCCCCATCAGTATAAACACCCCCCTCAGTACAGACCCCCCATCAGTAGACACATCCCCTCAGTGCAGACCTCCTCTATCAGTATAGACACCCCCCATCAGTATAGACACCCCCCCTTAGTGCAGACCCCCTCCATCAGTATAGACCCCCCTCTCCCCTCCCATAAGGCCCCCCCCCCGCACATGTCCATCTTCATATAATAAAGTGTACATACCTCGGAACAGTGCGGATGGATATACACAGCGGTGTGTGTCCCTTGGGCACCTCCTACTCCTGTGTGGATGTAAACAGAGAGGAGGCGGCTTTGGTCCGCTCCACTGAGGGACACAACCACAAGATCCGAGAGGCACAGATCAGTGTAGGGCAGCAGGCGGTGTTAGCGGTGCAGCTACCCATGGGTGTCACCCAGGTGCAGCCCACACCCCCCCCCCCCCAAGGCAACGCCACTGCACTGTCCTGTCATGCAAATTATCCTAGATGAGGGTCTGATATAGATATTAATGAGGGACCCTACAAAAAAGTGGGGTCCCCCTAAAAATACACACCAGACCCTTAGCTGCTTCATTCTGTTTGTAACAAATAGTCAGGGATTCCAACATGGGGGGTTAGCCCCCACCAAAGCATCTTGTACATATGCTGATAAGGGGAAGGGCCTCAACCTTGGCCCATTTGCTGTGGGGGAACTTACCAGAATCTGGCTGCCAGATACTGACCCCACACCACGTTAGTATTTGATAAGGGGGAGGGACTTCCCCCCCAACCCTGGCCCATTGGCTGTAGGGGACTGCAGATGGGGGGGCTTAACAGAATCTGGCTGCCAGATACCGACCCCCACACCACGTTAATGGTTAATAAGGGGAAAGGACTTCCCCCCTAACCTTGGCCCATTGGCTGTAGGGGACTGCAGGTGGGGTGCTTATCAGAATCTGGCTGCCAGATACTGACCCCCACACCACGTTAGTGGTTGATACGGGGGAAGGGACTTTTCTCCCCCAACGTTGGCCCATTGGCTGTAGGGGACTGCAGGTGGGCTGCCAGATACCGACCCCCACACCATGTTAATGGTTGATAAGGGGAAAGGACTTCCCCCCCAACCTTGGCCCATTGGCTGTAGGGGACTGCAGGTGGGGTGCTTATTAGAATCTGCTTCCCAGATACTGATCCCCACCACGTGAATCATTAAGGGACACATAGTAACCCTACTTAGTCACAAAAAAAATGTAAAGCATAAATAGAGACATTTGAACAAATTATTTTAATAAATGAACCAAAAATGTCCAACGATGGAAATCTGTTATCAATCATGTCATCCAGTCATGCAAATCCACGACAACGCCTGACCACTACTTTTGGATCGCTCTCTCATTAAAACTTAGTATAGGAGCTCAAATAGAGCAGGCAGAGATTGGGGGGGGGGGCACTTATTTTACTCAATCATTTGCACGTGTATATATCAGCTTGAGCTACCCAGGTCTGTAAACAACAGAAAAAAAGCGAAAAAAGAGCCCAGGGACCCATTTATTAGCTGGAAATAAATACAAAATAATAACATGGAATATTTTATATTGACCTCGGAGTAGAGGGGGTCTCATCGGCTCCACCTGCAGGTAAAATCCCGTTGGTGTTGGCTGACCCTTTACCTTGGGGTCAGATGTCAGAATAGTGAAGCTGAAAGGGGCGATAGAGATTGTCATTTAAGTGCCATGTCTACTACCGACCGTCTACTACAGACTAATGACAACACGATATTGGCCGGGAGATGGAGGGTGAAGCATCATGTGTACCAACAGTAGCTATAGCCGGAGGCGGAGTACACGTGCCGCCGCCATACAATGAATGGAGTCTTCAGATCTGCAGTCGCAGCGGAAAATATAATAATGAATTTGACATTTAACTCGACTCACGTTACCTCTCTTCTCCTCCACCCAACATACTCACTCTACCAGTTTCTCAATGTCTTTTGGCGGTATTTAGGGGCTGAGAGTATTTATTAAAGCTAAAGTCAAGGTATGCTAATTTGTACATAGTAACAATGGTCCAGCTTGGAACAATGTGTATATCGTAGCTGCTGGATCCCTCTAGAACATGGGTCTCCAAACTATGGCCCTCCAGTTGTTCAGGAACTACAATTCCCATCATGCCTAGTCATGTCTGTGAATGTCAGAGGTTTACAATGCCTTATGGGACGTGTAGTTCCGCAACATCTGGAGGGCCGTAGTTTGGAGATCCCTGCTCTAGAAGCTGGAAATCACTGTATAGACACTGCTACTACACCGCTACTACACCGCTACTACACCACTACTGCACCTGCTACTACACCACTACTACACCACTACTATACCACTACTACACCAGTACTACACCACTACTACACCAGTACTACACCACTACTACACCACTACTATACCACTACTACACCAGTACTACACCACTACTACACCAGTACTAAACCACTACGACACCACTACTACAGCAGTACTACACCACAACTACACCAGTACTACACCACAACTACACCAGTACTACACCACAACTACGCCATGTGTCACCATCAGAGTGCTCCGTCACTTATGACCAGTTATCCCCATCAGAGTGCCCCCTTACATTAGGTGTCCCTATCAGAGTCCCCCATACATCAAGTGTCCCCATCAAGAGTGCTCCCTTACATCAAGTGTCCCCATCAAGAGTGCTCCCTTACAACAGGTGTCCCCTTAAAAAGTGGTCTCTTACATCAGGTGTCCCCATCAAGAGTGCCCCCTTACATCAGGTGTCCCCATCAGAGAGACCCCTTACATCAGGTGACCCCATCAAGAGTGCCCCCTTACATCAGATGACCCCATTAAGAGTGCCCCCTTACATCAGGTGTCCCCATCAAGAGTGCCCCCTAACATTAGGTGTCCCTATCAAGAGTGCCCCTTTACATCAGGTGACCCCATCAAGAGTGCCCCCTAACATTAGGTGTCCCCATCAAGAGTGCCCCCTTACATCAGGTGACCCCATCAAGAGTGCCCCCTTACATCAGGTGACCCCATTAAGAGTGCCCCCTTACATCAGGTGACCCCATTAAGAGTGCCCCCTTACATCAGGTGTCCCCATCAAGAGTGCCCCTTTACATCAGGTGACCCCATCAAGAGTGCCCCCTTACATCAGGTGACCCCATCAGAGAGACCCCTTACATCAGGTGACCCCATCAAGAGTGTCCCCTTACATCAGGTGACCCCATCAAGAGTGCCCCTTTACATCAGGTGACCCCATCAGAGAGACCCCTTACATCAGGTGACCCCATCAAGAGTGCCCCCTAACATTAGGTGTCCCCATTAAGAGTGCCCCCTTACATCAGGTGTCCCCATCAAGAGTGCCCCCTTACATCAGGTGACCCCATCAAGAGTGCCCCCTTACATCAGGTGACCCCATCAGAGAGACCCCTTACATCAGGTGACCCCATCAAGAGTGTCCCCTTACATCAGGTGTCCCCATCAAGAGTACCCCCTTACATCAGATGACCCCATTAAGAGTGTCACCTTACATCAGGTGTCCCCATCAAGAGTACCCCCTTACATCAGGTGACCCCATCAAGAGTGCCCCTTTACATCAGGTGTCCCCATCAAGAGTACCCCCTTACATCAGGTGACCCCATTAAGAGTGTCCCCTTACATCAGGTGTCCCCATCAAGAGTGCCCCCTTACATCAGGTGTCCCCATCAAGAGTACCCCCTTACATCAGGTGACCCCATCAAGAGTGCCCCCTTACATCAGGTGTTCCCATCAAGAGTGCCCCCTTACATCAGGTGACCCCATCAAAAGTGCCCCCTTACATCGTGTGTCCCCATCAAGAGTGTCCCCATCAAGAGTGTCCCCTTACATCAGGTGACCCCATCAAGAGTGTCCCCTTACATCAGGTGTCCCTATCAAGAGTGCCCCCTTGCATCAGGTGTCCCCATCAAGAGTGCCCCTTTACATCAGGTGTCCCCATCAAGCATGTCCCCTTACATCAGGTGTCCCCATCAAGAGTGTCCCCTTACATCAGGTGTCCCTATCAAGAGTGTCCCCTTACATCAGGTGACCCCATCAAGAGTGTCCCCTTACATCAGGTGTCCCCATCAAGCATGTCCCCTTACATCAGGTGACCCCATCAAGAGTTCCCCCTTACATCAGGTGACCCCATCAAGAGTGCCCCCTTACATCAGGTGTCCCTATCAAGAGTGTCCCCTTACATCAGGTGTCCCCATCAAGAGTGCCCCCTTACATCAGGTGTCCCCATCAAGAGTGCCCTCTTACATCAGGTGACCCCATCAAGAGTTCCCCCTTACATCAGGTGACCCCATCAAGAGTGCCCCCTTACATCAGGTGTCCCCATCAAGAGTGTCCCCTTACATCAGGTGACCCCATCAAGAGTGCCCCCTTGCATCAGGTGTCCCCATCAAGAGTGCCCCTTTACATCAGGTGTCCCCATCAAGCATGTCCCCTTACATCAGGTGTCCCCATCAAGAGTGTCCCCTTACATCAGGTGACCCCATCAAGAGTGCCCCTTTACATCAGGTGTCCCTATCAAGAGTGTCCCCTTACATCAGGTGTCCCCATCAAGAGTGCCCCCTTACATCAGGTGTCCCCATCAAGAGTACCCCCTTACATCAGGTGACCCCATCAAGAGTGCCCCCTTACATCAGGTGTTCCCATCAAGGGTGCCCCCTTACATCAGGTGACCCCATCAAAAGTGCCCCCTTACATCGTGTGTCCCCATCAAGAGTGTCCCCATCAAGAGTGTCCCCTTACATCAGGTGACCCCATCAAGAGTGTCCCCTTACATCAGGTGTCCCCATCAAGAGTGCCCCCTTGCATCAGGTGTCCCCATCAAGAGTGCCCCTTTACATCAGGTGTCCCCATCAAGCATGTCCCCTTACATCAGGTGTCCCCATCAAGAGTGTCCCCTTACATCAAGTGACCCCATCAAGAGTGCCCCTTTACATCAGGTGTCCCTATCAAGAGTGTCCCCTTACATCAGGTGACCCCATCAAGAGTGTCCCCTTACATCTGGTGACCCCATCAAGAGTGTCCTCTACATGGATTGACCCCAGAGTGCCGCCTTACATCAACTGTCTGCATCAGACTGGCTCATGGTTCAATGGATGCCCTTTGAGACTTGGGGGTGCACAACTAAAATCTGGAGGGGCAAAGCCCACCCCATCACCCCCCTAGATCTGGCCCTGGTACAGAGACCTCTGAGGAATAGGATTTCCTTTCTGTCCTCCACTCTCCCTGCAAGGCAAATACAATAGCGCCACCTGTGTAGGGAGGTCAACCAACACCCGCCTACAAGGAGGTGACCAAGTGATCCCTCTTATATTATATATATATATATTATACATATTCCGGGGTGGACTATAAAGAGATGAGGTGGCAGAAGCCGACATCCCGCTGTTTAATTATCGGCCCGGATTCACAGAGAGTGGGCGCACATTTATGCCGGCGTAGCGCACACACAGTACGCTATGCCGGCGCAAAGCGGAGAGGCAAGCACTGCATCCAGCAAGCCATTGCTCACCAAGATGCGCCAGCGTAGCGTATTTTCGAAGGCGCAGGCCGGCGTAGGTGGAAGTGGGCGTGACCCCATGCAAATGATAGTCTGTTGCCGGGTTGCGCCTCATCTATGGGGAATAACTTTACGCCGGACATACAATTTACGCGCACCTCACGCGGCATGCGTCGGGCGCACGTGCGTTCGTGAATCGCCGTATTTCCCTCATTTGCATGTTTGAATGCCTAATCAATGGGAGCAGCAACATGCGTCCAGACGAAAAGTGCGCCCACGCTACGCCAGGGTAAGTAAGCTACGTCGGCGTAGGGTGGCCAGCTTTTAGGCGTATGTTTGTTTGTGACTCTGGTGCACAGATACGCCGGCGCACATTTGCACTTACGGCAGCGTAACTTGCTTTACGTCGGCGCAAGTGCTTTGTGAATCTGGGCCATCATGTGTGGTGGGTCACAGCCGGTCATCTCATTGTGCGTTGCTACTGCTTTATGATATATATACAGGGCCAGATTCTCGTACAGACGCCTATCTTTGTGCAGGCGTAGCGCTTCTTGTTTACGCTACCCCGCCGCAACTTAGAGAGGCAAGTGCCGTATTCACAAAGAGGTTGCGCCCAAAGTTACGGCGGTGTAGCGTAAATGGGCCGGCGTAACCGCGCCAAATTCAAAATAGGCAGGTAGGGGGCGTGATCCATGCAAATGAATCGTGACCCAACGTAATTGATGCTTTTTCCGAATGGCGCATGTGCCGTCCGTGGACGCATCCCAGTGCGCATGCTCAAAATTATGCCGCAAATACTCATTGGTTTTGACGTGAACTTAACTTACGCAAAGCCCTATTCGACGGTAAACGATGGAAAATTTGACGCTGTCCCGACGTCCATACTTAACATTACGTACGCCTCATATAGCAGGGGTAACTTTACGCCGGACTTACGCTTATGCAAACGACGTAAAAATAATGCGCCGGCGCAAGTACGTTCGTGACTCGGCATATCTAGCTGATTTACATATTCAACGTGTAAAATGACGGAAGCGCCACCTTAGCGGCCAGCGTAAATATGCAACTAAGATACGACGGCGTAAGTGACTTACGCCGCTCGTATCTAAGCAAAATTCTGGCGTATCTTGATTTCTGAATACAGAAAAAAGATACGCCGGCGCATCTTAGAAGTTACGGGGGTAGATTCACATAGATCAGCGGATCTTTAGATCCGCGTAATCTATCTGATTTACGATCCGCCAGCACCAGTTTTTGAGGCAAGTCCTGTATTCACAAAGCACTTGCCTCTAAAGTGGCGCCGGCGGCTCGTAAATCCCCCGGCGGAATTCAAATTCCGCCGCTAGGGGGAGTGTATTATTTAAATCAGGCGCCTGCCCCGTGCCGATTTAACTGCGCATGCGCCGCCGGCTAAATTTCCCAGCGTGCGTTGCTCCAAACGACGTCGAAAGGACGTCATTGGTTTCGACGTTAACGCAAATTACGTATGGCCGAATTCGCGAACGACTTACGCAAACGACGTAAAAAAATTCAAAACTCGGCGCGGGAACGACGGCCATGCTTAACATAGGATACGCCGCATCTTACCCCTCGTATAGCAGGGGTAACTATCCGCCGGAAAAAGCCGGACACAAACGACGTAAAAAAAAAAAAGCGACGGCCGGGCGTTCGTTTCTGAATCGGCAGTTCTCCTCATTTGCATATTCGTCGCATAGAAAAATGGAAGCGCCACCTAGCGGCCAGCGGGAGATTGCAGCTTAAGATCCAACGGTGTAAGTCACTTAGGGAGATCTATGCGGAACCTGATCCGAGGAATCAGCCGCATAGATCCGACCGTCGGATCTCAGAGATACGACGGCGTATCTCTATATGAATCTACCCCACGCCGATATAACTTCTTTGAGAATCTGGCCCACAGTATATATATATATATATATATATATAGGGCCAGATTCAGGTAGATGGGCGAATCTTTATTTTGGAGTAACGTTTCTCATTTACGTTACTCCGCCGAAACTTTAGGAGCAAGTACTGTATTCACATAGCACTTGCTCCTAAAGTTGCGGCGGCGTAGCGAAAATGAGCCGGCGGAAATGAAATTGAGCGGGTAGGGGGCGTGTATTATTTAAACTAGGCGCGATCCCGCGGCGAACGTACTGCGCATGCGTCGACTGTCAGTGCGCATGCTCCAAATTCTGTCAGTGAACGTCAATGACGTCAATCCCCATTCACGGACGTTTTACGCAAACGACGCAAACAATTTTAAATTCGACGCGATGACGACGGCCATACTTAACATAGGATACTCCACCTAGGGGGCTGGTTTTTCTTTACGCCGCGTATCGCTTACGGAAACGTCGGAAAGTCACTGCGTCGGGCCCGAATACGAACGTGAATTGCCGATTCTCGCTGATTAACATATTCTCTGCGTTAATCAGCGGCGCCATTTTTAAAATTGCAGTTCCGACACGACGGCGAAATACAATTACGCCGCTCGTATAGGAACTCCAACCCGGCGTTTCTTGTTTTCTGCTTACAGAGAACAGAAACGCCGGCTCAAAGTGAGAGTCAGGCCCCGTACACACGGCCGAGGTTCTCGCCAGAAACCAGCGAGAACCACGCTGGGAGCTGCATTCCAGCGAGAACCTCGGCCGTGTGTACGCTCTCTGCTCGCCCCGCCCGTCGGGAAACCCGTCGCGCAAATAGAGAACAGGTTCTCTATTTGCTCGACGGCCCGTCGGGATGAATGGCTGGTTGCCATTCCCGACGGGCGGGTCGCAGATTCTGACGGCCGGCAGAGAACCTCGACGGGCGGAACGATGTGTTCTGCCCGTCGAGGTTCTCTGCCACGTGTACGGGGCTTAAGGCTGGAGTATCACTGATACTCCAGCCTAACTCTACCTGAATCTGGCCCTATATATATATATATATTTATTTTTATACCTTTTGGTTTATACTTTTTTAGTTGTTTTTCTCACTACCATCTAAAAACGAGTTTTTTGAGTACTTGTTTTTTTTTTTTACACCAAATCTCTTCTATCGCTGTGCTTTGATGAATTGCAGTTACATTCATATTTCTGTGTAGAAACTCCCTGACTGAGGCCGGCTCTGGGCCATCACATGCAGAGAAATAGGACGATCGAAATCCTTCACATTCCTCTCTATTGTGTGCCTGAGGAGCGTTTAAAAAACACAGAAACGTGAAGGTTGACAATGTCACCCGCCGGGGGCGGTCTGTAGTCACACTCTGACGGCATTTTTATGGTTCCCCTCCAGCTGTTTTGTCTTTTTTTATTTATTTCTTCCATCCCAAGAAAGCGAAGGTGGTGAGTCCCCGGGCAGGGCCGGATTTGCTCTCCCAGCCGTCCCAAGGCCAGGTTCCGCAATGCACCCCCTCCCCGCCAACCGTACCACCCCCCCCCCAAATTAATGGAGAATGGCAACCGGATGGCAGGGGCGGCACGGTTAGTTCAAATACAATTTTTTTCTTCTTTTTTTTTTTTTTTTTACTTTTTTATCACTTTTTTTATTTTGTAGGTTGTCGTTTACTTTTTTTGGTTTACATTTTTAATTACTATTTTATTTTAATAATTTAATTATTATTTCTTATTTATTTATTTTTATAATTATTTTTACTTAACTTTATTGCTATCACACAGGAGCAAACAATCCCACGTGTGATAGCAATTGGAGGTGACAGGTTCTCTTTATTGACCCTGTCACCTCCAAAACAGGAGTCCTAGCACTGTGCTAGAACTCCTGTCACAGCTGAGATAGGAAGAGCACAGCTCACCCCTCTCACTGTGTAAATCGGCGGCAGGTACAGTCGCAGGAGACAAACTGGGCAGGCTGGGGGAGGTTGGAGTCCCGAAAACAGAGCCAGTATGTGGCGAGAGGTATGTGGGGGGGGGGGGGGGGGAGACGGACAGCAGCACACGTTTTACAAGTGATTGCGGCGACATTGCCGCAATCACTTGTTAAAGAGCGAGCCGATTCAAGAAAGCAACTTACCGCCCTTAACTAGCCGTTGTCGCCCCTCTGCACCCTGCCGCCCCGAGGCCCGGCCTTGGTGGCCTTGTGGGAAATCCAGGCATGTCCCCGGGGTCTGGTGATCGTCGGGTCTTGGCAGTTGTAGTGTTCAGTTCCTGGGGCATTTTATTTTTAACCACTTCAGCCCCGGAAGGCAGTGGCGGCTAATGGTAAAACAAATTTCGGGGGGGGGGGTGGAATTGCCGCCACTGTGCCCATCAAGCGCCGCCAATTTGCCCCCTCAAATGCAGCCAGTTTTCTCCCAGCCCGGCACTTACCTTTCTTGGGTCAGCGCCGTCCTCCTCCACACTCCCTCCGCTCCCTCGATGTCTTCTCCTGTCCTCTATGTCGCTTCAGCCAATCAGGTGACCGGTAGGAATGAGCTTTCTGATGGTAATCGGCTTCCATATAGTTATCCTGGGGACGCAGGGGGGGGTGCATTCCCTGGCTAACACTGACAGGCATCTCAGCCAATCAGGTTCACCGGTTCTGGTTACTGGTAACCTGATTGGCTGAAGCGACATCGAGGGCGGGACTATTTCGAGGGATCGTGAAGGAGGATCCGAGAATGGCTGATTGAGAAAGGTAAGTGCCAGGTGAGGGGGGCAATCTGGCGGCATTTTAGGAGCAAACTGGCGGCAATTGATGGGCACAGTGGCGACAATTGATGGTCACAGTGGCTGCGTTTGGCATGGCACAGTGGTGACAATTGATGGGCACAGTGGCTGTGTTTGATGGCATGACACAGTGGCGACAATTTTATGGCAGGATGGCTGACTGAAAAAGGTAAGTGCCAGGTGAGGGGGGCAATCTGGCGGCATTTTAGGAGCAAACTGGCGGCAATTGATGGGCACAGTGGCTGCGTTTGGCATGGCACAGTGGTGACAATTGATGGGCACAGTGGCTGTGTTTGATGGCATGACACAGTGGCGACAATTTTATGGCAGGATGGCTGACTGAAAAAGGTAAGTGCCAGGTGAGGGAGGCAATCTGGCGGCATTTTAGGAGCAAACTGGTGGCAATTGATGGGCACAGTGGTGACAATTGATGGGCACAGTGGCTGCGTTTGGCATGGCACAGTGGTGACAATTGATAGTCACAGTGGCTGCGTTTGATGGCACAGTGGTGACAATTGATGGCACAGTGGCGACAATTGATGGTCACAGTGGCTGCGTTTGGCATGGCACAGTGGTGACAATTGATGGCACAGTGGTGACAATTGATAGTCACAGTGGCTGCGTTTGGCATGGCACAGTGGCGACAATTGATGGTCACAGTGGCTGCGTTTGGCATGGCACAGTGGTGACAATTGATGGCACAGTGGCTGCGTTTGATGGCATGACACAGTGGCGACAATTTTATGGCACAGTGGCGACAATTTTATGGCACAGTGGCTGCGTTTGATGGGCACAGTGGTGGCAATTGATGTTTTTTTTCTTTGCTCCCCCCCAAAATATTTGAGCACCAGCCGCTGCTTGGTACAAGGCATTAGTGTCAGATTTGTCCACCGCAATGTCGCAGTGCCGTTTAAAATCACTGATCGCCGCCATTATATTAATATACGCTTATTTTAACAAAAATATGTAGCAAAATACTAAGCAGCCTTAATTGATGAAGAAATTTGACTTTTTACATTTTTTTATTTGATCTTTATTGTAGAAAAAAGTGAAAAACATTGTTATTTTTTTAAATTGACACTTTCAATGAGTTTGTTTAAAGCGCAAAAAATAAAAACCGCAGAGGTGATCAAATACCACCAAAGGAAAGATCTATTTGTGAGAATAAAAAGATGCCAATTTAGTTTGGGATCCACGTCGCACGACCGCGCAATTGTCAGTTAAAGCGGCGCAGTGCCGAATCGCAAAAAAAATGACCTGGTCAGGAGGGGGGGGGGTAAATCTTCCGGAGCTGAAGTGGTTAATTTATAGTAATGTTTTCACACCAAATACTTTCTGTTGCTATGTTTGGGTAAATATTATGCGACATACGCGTTGCTCTTTGGAGACGTCCCCAATATTGTGACCCCCGGGGGGCCGGCTGAGTGACAACCATCAGAAGAAGGGCGACCTAAATCTTTTACATTCTTTCCTATTGCGCACCTGAGAGCGTTTCTATGATAGAGAAGAATTCGGGTCGTCAGTGTCGGCTGCCATGGGGGTCACACATTGCCCGCAGTTGTAGGGGGTCACACATTGCCCGTAGTTGTAGGGGGGTCACACATTGCCCGCAGTTGTAGGGGGTCACACATTGCCCGTAGTTGTAGGGGGTCACACATTGTACGCAGTTGTAGGGGGTCACACATTGCCTGCAGTTGTAGGGGGTCACACATTGCCCGCAGTTGTAGGGGGTCACACATTGCCCGTAGTTGTAGGGGGTCACACATTGCCTGCAGTTGTAGGGGGTCACACATTGCCCGCAGTTGTAGGGGGTCACACATTGTACGCAGTTGTAGGGGGTCACACATTGCCCGTAGTTGTAGGGGGTCACACATTGCCTGCAGTTGTAGGGGGTCACACATTGCCCGCAGTTGTAGGGGGTCACACATTGTACGCAGTTGTGGGGGGTCACACATTGCCTGCAGTTGTGGGGGGTCACACATTGCCCGCAGTTGTAGGGGGTCACACATTGCCCGTAGTTGTAGGGGGTCACACATTGCCTGCAGTTGTAGGGGGTCACACATTGCCCCGTAGTTGTAGGGGGTCACACATTGCCCGCAGTTGTAGGGGGTCACACATTGCCCGTAGTTGTAGGGGGTCACACATTGCCGTAGTTGTAGGGGGTCACACATTGCCCGCAGTTGTAGGGGGTCACACATTGCCCGCAGTTGTAGGGGGTCACACATTGCCGTAGTTGTGGGAGGTCACACATTGCCCGCAGTTGTAGGGGGTCACACATTGCCGTAGTTGTAGGGGGTCACACATTGCCCATAGTTGTGGGAGGTCACACATTGCCCGCAGTTGTAGGGGGTCACACATTGCCGTAGTTGTGGGAGGTCACACATTGCCCGCAGTTGTAGGGGGTCACACATTGCCGTAGTTGTAGGGGGTCACACATTGCCTGCAGTTGTAGGGGGTCACACATTGTCCGTAGTTGTAGGGGGTCACACATTGTCCGTAGTTGTAGGGGGTCACACATTGCTTGCAGTTGTAGGGGGTTACACATTGCCCGTAGTTGTAGGGGGTCACACATTGCCCACAGTTGTAGGGGGTCACACATTGCTTGCAGTTGTAGGGGGTCACACATTGCCCGCAGTTGTAGGGGGTCACACATTGCTTGCAGTTGTAGGGGGTTACACATTGCCCGTAGTTGTAGGGGGGTCACACATTGTACGCAGTTGTAGGGGGTCACACATTGTACGCAGTTGTAGGGGGTCACACATTGCCTGCAGTTGTGGGGGGTCACACATTGCCCGCAGTTGTAGGGGGTCACACATTGCCCGTAGTTGTAGGGGGTCACACATTGCCTGCAGTTGTAGGGGGTCACACATTGCCCGTAGTTGTAGGGGGTCACACATTGCCTGCAGTTGTAGGGGGTCACACATTGCCCGTAGTTGTAGGGGGTCACACATTGCCCGCAGTTGTAGGGGGTCACACATTGCCCGTAGTTGTAGGGGGTCACACATTGCCGTAGTTGTAGGGGGTCACACATTGCCCATAGTTGTGGGAGGTCACACATTGCACGCAGTTGTAGGGGGTCACACATTGCCGTAGTTGTGGGAGGTCACACATTGCCCGCAGTTGTAGGGGGTCACACATTGCCGTAGTTGTAGGGGGTCACACATTGCCCGCAGTTGTAGGGGGTCACACATTGCCTGCAGTTGTAGGGGGTCACACATTGCCCGTAGTTGTGGGGGGTCACACATTGCCCGCAGTTGTAGGGGGTCACACATTGCCTGCAGTTTTAGGGGGTCACACATTGCCTGTAGTTGTAGGGGGTCACACATTGCCTGTAGTTGTAGGGGGTCACACATTGCCTGTAGTTGTAGGGGGTCACACATTGCCTGTAGTTGTAGGGGGTCACACATTGCCTGCAGTTGTAGGGGGTCACACATTGCCTGTAGTTGTAGTGGGTCACACATTGCCTGCAGTTGTAGGGGGTCACACATTGCCTGTAGTTGTAGGGGGTCACACATTGCCCGTAGTTGTAGGGGGTCACACATTGCCCGTAGTTGTGGGGGGTCACACATTGCCCGCAGTTGTAGGGGGTCACACATTGCCCGTAGTTGTAGGGGGTCACACATTGCCCGCAGTTGTAGGGGGTCACACATTGCCTGCAGTTGTAGGGGGTCACACATTGTATGCAGTTGTAGGGGGTCACACATTGCCCGCAGTTGTAGGGGGTCACACATTGTCCGCAGTTGTAGGGGGTCACACATTGTACGCAGTTGTAGGGGGTCACACATTGCCCGCAGTTGTAGGGGGTCACACATTGCCCGCAGTTGTAGGGGGTCACAAATTGCCCGCAGTTGTAGGGGGGTCACACATTGCCCGCAGTTGTAGGGGGTCACACATTGTACGCAGTTGTAGGGGGTCACACATTGCACGCAGTTGTAGGGGGTCACACATTGCCCGCAGTTGTAGGGGGTCACACATTGCCCGCAGTTGTAGGGGGTCACAAATTGCCCGCAGTTGTAGGGGGGTCACACATTGCCCGCAGTTGTAGGGGGTCACACATTGTACGCAGTTGTAGGGGGTCACACATTGCACGCAGTTGTAGGGGGTCACACATTGCCCGCAGTTGTAGGGGGTCACACATTGCCCGCAGTTGTAGTGCTCCGATTCTGCCCGCAGTTGTAGGGGGTCACACATTGTACGCAGTTGTAGGGGGTCACACATTGCCCGCAGTTGTAGGGGGTCACACATTGCCCGCAGTTGTAGGGGGTCACACATTGCCCGCAGTTGTAGGGGGTCACACATTGCCCGCAGTTGTAGGGGGTCACACATTGTACGCAGTTGTAGGGGGTCACAAATTGCCCGCAGTTGTAGCGCTCCGATTCTGCCCGCAGTTAGGGATTTCAACCTGTGGCACTAAGGGCATGTTCCTCAATCTCTTTCCAATCGGGGCGCCCTTGAAAAGTATTCTCAGTCTCGGGGGGCCCCCACCTAATGATTGGTTCACATTAATGCATGTTGGGAAACGCACGTAAAATTGCATGTGTACCCAACACGCAGGCAAACACGCAGCTCTGTAGCAGACACACAGGGGTGTCATTAATCTCTGCACCCCAATCCCACTCTGCTTACCTTTGGATCCCAATCCCCCTGCTAATCTATGCACCCCAAAACCCTTCTACTAACCTCAGTACCCCAACCCCCTTCTCTTCTCACCTCTGTACCCCAAAACCACCTCTCTGCTCACCTTCACATCCTAGAACCCCCTCTATGCTCACTTCTGTACCCTAAAACCACCTTTCTTCTCACCTCCACAGCCCAAGCCCCCTCTCTGCTCACTTCTACAACCCAAACCCCCCTCTTTTCTCACCGGCAGTGGACGGTGTCAGTAGGGAAATGGACAGTGTCAGAAGGGCAATGGTTGGGAGTGGTTGGTGTCAGTAGACTTGTAAGTAGGGCAGTAGATGGTGTCAGTAGGGCAGTGGATGGTGTCAGTAGGGCAGTAGATGGTGACAGAAGAGCAGTGGACGGTGTCAGTAGAGCAGAGGACGGTGTCAGTAGAGCAGAGGACGGTGTCAGTAAGGCAGAGGATGGTGTCAGTAGGGCAGAGGACGGTGTCAGTAGGGCAGAGAAAGGTGTCAGTAGAGCAGAGGACGGTGTCAGTAGAGCAGAGGACGGTGTCAGTAAGGCAGAGGATGGTGTCAGTAGGGCAGAGGACGGTGTCAGTAGGGCAGTGGACGGTGTCAGTAGAGCAGAGGACGGTGTCAGTATAGCAGAGGATGGTGTCAGTACAGCAGTGGATGGTGTCAGTAGAGCAGAGGACAGTGTCAGTAGAGCAGAGGATGGTGTCAGTAGAGCAGTGGATGGTGTCAGTAGGGCATAGGATGGTGTCAGTAGGGCAGAGGACGGTGTCAGTAGAGCAGAGGACGGTGTCAGTAGAGCAGTGGACGGTGTCAGTAGAGCAGAGGACGGTGTCAGTAGAGCAGTGGATGGTGTCAGTAGAGCAGTAGACTTGTCAGTAGAGCAGAAGGGGACAGTGTCAGTAGAGCAGTGGACGGTGTCAGTAGAGCAGTACACTTGTCAGTAGAGCAGAAGGGGATGGTGTCAGTAGAGCAGAAGGGTAAGGTGTCAGTAGAGCAGTGGACGGTGTCAGGAGGGCAGAGGACGGTGTCAGTAGAGCAGTGGATGGTGTCAGTAGGGAAGTGGATGGTGTCAGTAGGGCAGAGGATGGTGTCAGTAGAGCAGTGGACGGTGTCAGTAGGGCATAGGATGGTGTCAGTAGGGCAGAGGACGGTGTCAGTAGAGCACATGACGGTGTCATTAGAGCAGTGGACGGTGTCAGTAGAGCAGAGGACGGTGTCAGTAGAGCAGTGGATGGTGTCAGTAGAGCAGAAGGGGATGGTGTCAGTAGAGCAGAAGGGGATGGTGTCAGTAGAGCAGTGGATGGTGTCAGTAGAGCAGTAGACTTGTCAGTAGAGCAGAAGGGGATGGTGTCAGTAGAGCAGTGGATGGTGTCAGTAGAGCAGTAGACTTGTCAGTAGAGCAGAAGGGGATGGTGTCAGTAGAGCAGTGGATGGTGTCAGTAGGGAAGTGGATGGTGTCAGTAGGGAAGTGGATGGTGTCAGTAGGGCAGAGGATGGTGGCCTATATAGAAATAGTTCACTGATTGACAGGTCTGTGCTGCAAGAGGTTCTGGAGCTGTTCTGGCAATGAGAAAAGTTGAAGATTGCTTCTGATGATACAGAGCAGTAAGTTATATCAAGTTATTTGATTGACAGGTCTAGTTTTCAAGAGGTTCTGCAGCAGGTCACTTGTATCACAGAGTTTAGATGGAGACAGGTTAGGCAAACACAGAGCATTGCTTGGATTGCCTACAGAGGTCTGTGCTGCAAGAGGTTCTGCAGCAGTTCTGTCAATGAGATATATTGAGGATTGCAGTGCAATGGGAAGTGTGACATATTTGGCACAGTATATGGGTATAGGCACACTGGGTATGGTGGGATAGTGTACATACTGGAACCAGTTATAAAGAGTCTGGGAGCCGTGGGCAGACTTGGTCTGGAGAGGTCAAGCACATAATTCAGCAATGCACAGTAGGTGCAATATAGAGACTATAGGTACAGTGCCATTGGGTACATAATCTAGCAGTGCACAGTAAGTGCAATAAAGGAGCTATAGGTGCACAGAACAGTGATTTTTGGGGCCAGGTGGGTGATCTATAATTTACAGCGGCATCATAGAACCTATAGGTGCACAGAAATGCACAGTAGGTACAATAAAAGAGCTATACAGTGGCTTGAAAAAGTATTCATACCCCTTGAAATGTCCCACAGTTTGTCATTGTACAACCAAAAACGTAAATGTATTTTATTGGGATTTTATGTGATAGACCAACACAAAGTGTCACATAATTGTGAAGTGGAAGGAAAATGATAAATGGTTTTCAACGTGTTTTACAAATAAATATGTGAAAAGTGTGGTGGGGGGGGGGGGGGACATTTGTATTCAGCCCCCTTTACTCTGATTCCCCCAACTAAAATCTAGTGGGATTAATTGCCTTCAGAAGTCACCTAATTAGTAAACCATGATGGGGTAAGTGCCGGTCAGACAGCGGGCGGTGGGGCTGCATTTGATGTTTTTGTTTCAATATTTTTCAGAATTTTTCAGTTCGTTAGCGCCCCCCAAAAAATTTTGAGCACCAGCCGCCACTGGTGTCAGTAGAGCAGTGGACTTGTCAGAAGAGCAGTGGACAGTGTCAGTAGAGGAGTAGACTTGTCAGTAAAGCAGAAGGGGATGGTATCAGTAGAGCAGAGGACAGTGTCAGTAGGGCAGTGGATGGTGTCAGTAGGGCAGTGGATGGTGTCAATAGGGCAGAGAACGATGTCAGTAGAGCAAAGGACGGTGTCAGTAGGGAAGAGGACGGTGTTAGCAGAGCAGTGGACGGTGTCAGTAGAGCAGTGGATGGTGTCAGTAGAGCAGTGGATGGTGTCAGTAGGGCAGTGGACGATGTCAGTAGGGCAGTGGACGGTGTCAGTAGAGCAGGGGATGGTGTCAGTAGAGCAGAGGACGGTGTCAGTAGGGCAGTGGACGGTGTCAGTAGGGCAGTGGACGGTGTCAGTAGGGCAGTGGATGGTGTCAGTAGGGCAGTGGATGATGTCAATAGGGCAGAGAACGATGTCAGTAGAGCAAAGGACGGTGTCAGTAGGGAAGAGGACGGTGTTAGCAGAGCAGTGGACGGTGTCAGTAGAGCAGTGGATGGTGTCAGTAGGGCAGTGGACGATGTCAGTAAGGCAGTGGACGGTGTCAGTATAGCAGAGGATGGTGTCAGTACAGCAGTGGATGGTGTCAGTAGGGCAGTGGACGGTGTCAGTAGAGCAGAGGACGGTGTCAGTAGGGCAGAGGGCGGTGTCAGTAGAGCAATGGATGGTGTCAGTAGGGCAGTGGACGGTGTCAGTAGAGCAGTGGATGGTGTCTGTAGAGCAGTGGACAGTGTCAGTAGAGCAGAGGATGGTGTCAGTAGGGCAGTGGATGGTGTCAATAGGGCAGAGAACGATGTCAGTAGAGCAAAGGACGGTGTCAGTAGGGAAGAGGACGGTGTTAGCAGAGCAGTGGAAGGTGTCAGTAGGGCAGTGGACGATGTCAGTAGGGCAGTGGATGGTGTCAGTAGGGCAGTGGACGGTGTCAGTAGAGCAGAGGATGGTGTCAGTAGGGCAGAGGGCGGTGTCAGTAGAGCAGTGGATGGTGTCAGTAGGGCAGTGGACGGTGTCAGTAGGGCAGTGGATGGTGTCAGTAGAGCAGAGGACGGTGTCAGTACAGCAGTGGATGGTGTCAGTAGGGCAGTGGACGGTGTCAGTAGAGCAGTGGATGGTGTCAGTAGGGCAGTGGACGGTGTCAGTAGAGCAGAGGATGGTGTCAGTAGGGCAGAGGGCGGTGTCAGTAGAGCAGTGGATGGTGTCAGTAGGGCAGTGGACGGTGTCAGTAGGGCAGTGGATGGTGTCAGTAGAGCAGAGGACGGTGTCAGTACAGCAGTGGATGGTGTCAGTAGGGCAGTGGATGGTGTCAGTAGAGCAGTGGATGGTGTCAGTAGGGCAGTGGACGGTGTCAGTAGAGCAGAGGACGGTGTCATTAGGGCAGAGGGCGGTGTCAGTAGAGCAGTAGATGGTGTCAGTAGGGCAGAGGACGGTGTCAGTAGGGCAGTGGACGTGTCAGTAGGGCAGTATATGGTGTCAGTAGGGCAGTGGACGGTATCAGTAGGGCAGAGGATGGTGTCAGTAGGGCAGAGGACGGTGTCAGTAGAGCAGTGGATGGTGTCAGTAGGGCAGTGGACGATGTCAGTAAGGCAGTGGACGGTGTCAGTATAGCAGAGGATGGTGTCAGTACAGCAGTGGATGGTGTCAGTAGGGCAGTGGACGGTGTCAGTAGAGCAGAGGACGGTGTCAGTAGGGCAGAGGGCGGTGTCAGTAGAGCAATGGATGGTGTCAGTAGGGCAGTGGACGGTGTCAGTAGAGCAGTGGATGGTGTCTGTAGAGCAGTGGACAGTGTCAGTAGAGCAGAGGATGGTGTCAGTAGGGCAGTGGATGGTGTCAATGGGGCAGAGAACGATGTCAGTAGAGCAAAGGACGGTGTCAGTAGGGAAGAGGACGGTGTTAGCAGAGCAGTGGAAGGTGTCAGTAGGGCAGTGGACGATGTCAGTAGGGCAGTGGACAGTGTCAGTAGAGCAGAGGATGGTGTCAGTACAGCAGTGGATGGTGTCAGTAGGGCAGTGGACGGTGTCAGTAGAGCAGTGGATGGTGTCAGTAGGGCAGTGGACGGTGTCAGTAGAGCAGAGGATGGTGTCAGTAGGGCAGAGGGCGGTGTCAGTAGAGCAGTGGATGGTGTCAGTAGGGCAGTGGACGGTGTCAGTAGGGCAGTGGATGGTGTCAGTAGAGCAGAGGACGGTGTCAGTACAGCAGTGGATGGTGTCAGTAGGGCAGTGGATGGTGTCAGTAGAGCAGTGGATGGTGTCAGTAGGGCAGTGGACGGTGTCAGTAGAGCAGAGGACGGTGTCATTAGGGCAGAGGGCGGTGTCAGTAGAGCAGTAGATGGTGTCAGTAGGGCAGAGGACGGTGTCAGTAGGGCAGTGGACGTGTCAGTAGGGCAGTATATGGTGTCAGTAGGGCAGTGGACGGTATCAGTAGGGCAGAGGATGGTGTCAGTAGGGCAGAGGACGGTGTCAGTAGAGCAGTGGATGGTGTCAGTAGGGCAGTGGACGGTGTCAGTAGAGCAGAGGATGGTGTCAGTAGAGCAGAGGACGGTGTCAGTACAGCAGTGGATGGTGTCAGTAGGGCAGTGGATGGTGTCAGTAGAGCAGTGGATGGTGTCAGTAGGGCAGTGGACGGTGTCAGTAGAGCAGAGGACGGTGTCATTAGGGCAGAGGGCGGTGTCAGTAGAGCAGTGGATGGTGTCAGTAGAGCAGTGGACAGTGTCAGTAGAGCAGAGGACGTGTCAGTAGGGCAGTATATGGTGTCAGTAGGGCAGTGGACGGTATCAGTAGGGCAGAGGATGGTGTCAGTAGGGCAGAGGACGGTGTCAGTAGAGCAGTGGATGGTGTCAGTAGGGCAGTGGACGATGTCAGTAAGGCAGTGGACGGTGTCAGTATAGCAGAGGATAGTGTCAGTACAGCAGTGGATGGTGTCAGTAGAGCAGAGGACGGTGTCAGTAGGGCAGAGGGCGGTGTCAGTAGAGCAGTGGATGGTGTCAGTAGGGCAGTGGATGGTGTCAGTAGAGCAGTGGACAGTGTCAGTAGAGCAGAGGACGGTGTCAGTAGGGCAGTGGATGGTGTCAATAGGGCAGAGAACGATGTCAGTAGAGCAAAGGACGGTGTCAGTAGGGAAGAGGACGGTGTTAGCAGAGCAGTGGACGGTGTCAGTAGAGCAGTGGAAGGTGTCAGTAGGGCAGTGGACGATGTCAGTAGGGCAGTGGACAGTGTCAGTAGAGCAGAGGATGGTGTCAGTAGGGCAGTGGATGGTGTCAGTAGAGCAGAGGACGGTGTCAGTAGGGCAGTGGATGGTGTCAGTAGAGCAGTGGATGGTGTCAGTAGGGCAGTGGATGGTGTCAGTAGGGCAGTGGACGGTGTCAGTAGGGCAGAGGGCGGTGTCAGTAGGGCAGTGGACGGTGTCAGTAGAGCAGTGGACGGTGTTAGTAGGGCAGTGGACAGTATCAGTAGAGCACTGAACAGTGTTAGTAGAGCAGTGGATGGTGTCAGTAGAGCAGAGGATGGTGTCAGTAGAGCAGTGGACGGTGTCAGTAGAGTAGTGGACGGTTTCAGTAGAGCAGTAGACGGTGTCAGTAGAGTAGTGGACGGTGTCAGTAGAGTAGTGGACGGTGTCAGTAGAGCAGTGGACAGTGTCAGTAGAGTAGTGGACGGTGTCAGTAGAGCAGTGGACGGTGTCAGTAAGGCAGTGGATGGTGTCAGTAGGGCAGAGGACAGTGTGATTAGAGCAGTGGACGGTGTCAGTAGAGCAGAGGACAGTGTCAGTAGAGCAGTGGACAGTGTCAGTAGAGCAGAGGACGGTGTCAGTAGAGCAGTGGACGGTGTCAGTAGAGCATTGGACGGTGTCAGAACGATAGTGGACGGTGTCAGGACGATAGTAGACGGTGTCAGTAGAGCAGTAGACTGGTCAGTAGGGCGGCAGAGGTTGGTGACAGTAGGGCAGTGGACGGTGTCAGTCATTTTTTATTTCTATTATTTTATTCTTTAATAATTTTTCAATTTTTTTAGGAGCCCTGTTTGGGGCCTTTGGTGAAATATCAGGAGGGGGAATCTGTGCCACATGGGGTGATTAGGGTGTGTCCAGGCACATCCGGCACCGAACCCCCCAACCCCCCCCCCCCCCTGCACACCTCTTGAGTGATTCTCAATGTTCAGAATAATTTTTAACCATCATATTCTGTTTTGCTTATATACTGAAGATAATATTAACAAACCATAATCACATTCTGCAGCTCGATGCGCATAAAAATGTATGGATAGTGTTCAGTATATGACAGTGATGGATAACCTCGGCACCCCGGATGTTTTGGAACTACATTTCCCATGATGCTCATGCACTCTGCAGGGTGCATCATTGGAAATGTAGTTCCAAAACATCTGGGGTGCCGAGGTTCTCCATCACTGATATATGGAATAATTTGATGTGCAATACAAATTTAAAGGACCTGCAAATTCATAATTGACCACAAGGTGGCGTACAGTCTTCTTTTAGAGAGAATTGCAGAAGATTGTTTTTTAGCAATACAATGATCTCTCTCAACTCTATTCAGAGATCATTAAAAAGAACAATATAGATTCCTACATGACACTATGCAAAATGTCTTCAATATAGGTCTTTTTTTTTTTTTAAGAAAAACCTTTTTAGGGTGGAGCTGGGGAGGAGAGCCAGCGGCCCAAGCGCCAAGCGAGGATGTGTCGCGGCGGCCGCATTGTAATTCCCGCCTTCTGGAGCCTGCAGCGCCTATGATGGACGTCACACGTTAAGGATTGGACCAGTGGGACGTCCATCATAGGCATTGCGCAGGTTCCAGAAGGTGGGACCTGCTATGGCACTCGGCCACATTCAGCGGCGCTCGGGATCAGATCGGTCCTGTCGCTCACCGCTCGCTCGGGGCTTACAATGGAGCCTTGCAAACATGAGACTCTGGGCTTTTCGGGGTCACATTCGGGGCTCCAGCCCCCCTAGCCAACCCATTCCCGACACCCCTGCATCAAACGCCACCAGTTTGCCCCATCAAATGCAGCCAGTTTCCCCCCAAATGTAGCCAGTTTGCTCCATCAAATGGAGCAAGTTTGCCCCATCAAATGCAGCCAGTTTGCCCCATCAAATGCAGCCAGTTTGCCCCATCAAATGCAGCCAGTCCCCTCCCCCCAAATGTAGCCAGTTTCCCCCAAAATGTAGCCAGTTTGCCCCATCAAATGCAACCAGTTTGCCCCATTAAATGCAGCCAGTTTGCCCCATCAAATGCAGCCAGTTTGCCCAATCAAATGAAGCCAGTTTGCCCCATCAAATGCAGCCAGTTTCCCCCAAATGTAGCCAGTTTGCCCCATAAAATGAAGCCAGTTTGCCCCATCAAATGCAGCCAGTTTGCCCCATCAAATGCAGCCAGTTTGCCCCATCAAATGAAGCCAGTTTGCCCCCATCAAATGCAGCCAGTTTGCCCCATCAAATGAAGCCAGTTTGCCCCATCAAATGAAGCCAGTTTGCCCCATCAAATGAAGCCAGTTTGCCCCATCAAATGCAGCCAATTTGCCCCCATCAAATGCAGCCAGTTTGCCCCATCAAATGAAGCCAATTTGCCCCATCAAATGAAGCCAGTTTGCACTATCAAATAAAGCCAGTTTGCCCCATCAAATGCAGCCAGTTTCCCCCCCAAATGTAGCCAGTTTGCCCCATCAAATGCTGCCAGTTTGCCCCATCAAATGCAGCCAGTTTCCCTATCAAATAAAGCCAGTTTGCCCCTCAAATGCAGCCAGTTTGCCCCTCAAATGCAGCCAGTTTGCCCATCAAATGCAGCCAGTTTTCCCATCAAATGCAGCCAGTTTGCCCATTAAATGCAGCCAGTTTCTCCCATCAAATGCAGCCAGTTTGCCCCATCAAATGCAGCCAGTTTGCCCCATCAAATGCAGCCAGTTTCCCCCCAAATGTAGCCAGTTTCCCCCCAAATGTAGCCAGTTTGCCCCATCAAATGCAGCCAGTTTGCCCCATCAAATGCAGCCAGTTTGCCCCATCAAATGAAGACAGTTTGCCCCATCAAATGAAGACAGTTTGCCCCATCAAATAAAGCCAGTTTGCCCCATCAAATGAAGCCAATTTGCCCCATCAAATAAAGCCAGTTTGCCCCATCAAATTAAGCCAGTTTGCCCCATCAAATGCAGCCAGTTTGCCCCATCAAATGCAGCCAGTTTGCCCCATCAAATGAAGCCAGTTTGCCCCATCAAATGCAGCCAGTTTGCCCCATCAAATGCAGCCAGTTTGCCCCATCAAATGAAGACAGTTTGCCCCATCAAATGAAGACAGTTTGCCCCATCAAATAAAGCCAGTTTGCCCCATCAAATGAAGCCAATTTGCCCCATCAAATAAAGCCAGTTTGCCCCATCAAATTAAGCCAGTTTGCCCCATCAAATGCAGCCAATTTGCCCCATTAAATGCAGCCAGTTTGCCCCATTAAATGTAGCCAGTTTGCCCCATCAAATGCAGCCAGTTTGCCCCATCAAATGCAGCCAGTTTCCCCCCCAAATGTAGCCAGTTTGCCCCATCAAATGCTGCCAGTTTGCCCCATCAAATGCTGCCAGTTTGCCCCATCAAATAAAGCCAGTTTGCCCCTCAAATGCAGCCAGTTTGCCCATCAAATGCAGCCAGTTTTCCCATCAAATGCAGCCAGTTTGCCCATCAAATGCAGCCAGTTTGCCCATTAAATGCAGCCAGTTTGCCCATCAAATGCAGCCAGTTTCTCCCATCAAATGCAGCCAGTTTGCCCCATCAAA
Organism: Rana kukunoris; assembly: GCA_029574335.1. Taxonomy (NCBI): domain Eukaryota; kingdom Metazoa; phylum Chordata; class Amphibia; order Anura; family Ranidae; genus Rana; species Rana kukunoris. The sequence continues at coordinate 158,520,940 of CM056058.1, read as the reverse complement.
TGCAGCCAGTTTGCCCCATCAAATGCAGCCAGTTTCCCCCCAAATGTAGCCAGTTTCCCCCCAAATGTAGCCAGTTTGCCCCATCAAATGCAGCCAGTTTGCCCCATCAAATGCAGCCAGTTTGCCCCATCAAATGAAGACAGTTTGCCCCATCAAATGAAGACAGTTTGCCCCATCAAATGAAGCCAGTTTGCCCCATCAAATGAAGCCAGTTTGCCCCATCAAATAAAGCCAGTTTGCCCCATCAAATTAAGCCAGTTTGCCCCATCAAATGCAGCCAGTTTGCCCCATCAAATGCAGCCAGTTTGCCCCATCAAATGAAGCCAGTTTGCCCCATCAAATGCAGCCAGTTTGCCCCATTAAATGCAGCCAGTTTACCCCATTAAATGAAGCCAGTTTGCCCCAAAATGTAGCCAGTTTGCCCCATCAAATGCAGCCAGTTTCTCCCATCAAATGCAGCCAGTTTGCCCCATCAAATGCAGCCAGTTTCCCCCCAAATGTAGCCAGTTTGCCCCATCAAATGCAGCCAGTTTGCCTCATCAAATGCAGCCAGTTTGCCCCATAAAATGAAGCCAGTTTGCCTCATCAAATGCAGCCAGTTTGCCCCATCAAATGAAGCCAGTTTGCCCCATCAAATGCAGCCAGTTTGCCTCATCAAATGCAGCCAGTTTGCCTCATCAAATGCAGCCAGTTTGCCCCATCAAATGAAGCCAGTTTGCCCCATCAAATGAAGCCAGTTTGCCCCATCAAATGCAGCCAGTTTGCCCCATCAAATGAAGCCAGTTTGCCCCATTAAATGAAGCCAGTTTGCCCCAAAATGTAGCCAGTTTGCCCCATCAAATGCAGCCAGTTTGCCCCATCAAATGCAGCCAGTTTCTCCCATCAAATGCAGCCAGTTTGCCCCATCAAATGCAGCCAGTTTCCCCCCAAATGTAGCCAGTTTGCCCCATCAAATGCAGCCAGTTTGCCTCATCAAATGCAGCCAGTTTGCCCCATCAAATGAAGCCAGTTTGCCCCATCAAATGCAGCCAGTTTGCCCCATCAAATGAAGCCAGTTTGCCCCATCAAATGCAGCCAGTTTGCCTCATCAAATGAAGCCAGTTTGCCCCATCAAATGCAGCCAGTTTCCCACAAAATGTAGCCAGTTTGCCCCATCAAATGCAGCCAGTTTGCCTCATCAAATGAAGCCAGTTTGCCCCATCAAATGCAGCCAGTTTCTCCCATCAAATGCAGCCAGTTTGCCCCATCAAATGAAGCCAGTTTGCCCCATCAAATGCAGCCAGTTTCTCCCATCAAATGCAGCCAGTTTGCCCCATCAAATGCAGCCAGTTTGCTCCATCAAATGAAGCCAGTTTGCCCCATCAAATGCAGCCAGTTTGCCTCATCAAATGAAGCCAGTTTGCCCCATCAAATGCAGCCAGTTTCCCCCCAAATGTAGCCAGTTTGCCCCATCAAATGCAGCCAGTTTGCCTCATCAAATGCAGCCAGTTTGCCCCATCAAATGAAGCCAGTTTCTCCCATCAAATGCAGCCAGTTTGCCCCATCAAATGAAGCCAGTTTGCCCCATCAAATGAAGCCAGTTTGCCCCATCAAATGCAGCCAGTTTGCCCCATCAAATGAAGCCAGTTTGCCCCATTAAATGAAGCCAGTTTGCCCCAAAATGTAGCCAGTTTGCCCCATCAAATGCAGCCAGTTTGCCCCATCAAATGCAGCCAGTTTCTCCCATCAAATGCAGCCAGTTTGCCCCATCAAATGCAGCCAGTTTGCCCCATGAAATGAAGCCAGTTTGCCCCCAAATGCAGCCAGTTTCCCCATCAAATGCAGCCAGTTTCCCCCTCAAATGCAGCCAGTTTGCCCCTCAAATGCAGCCAGTTTCTCCCATCAAATGCAGCCAGTTTGCCCCTCAAATGCAGCCAGTTTGCCCCTCAAATGCAGCCAGTTTGCCCCTCAAATGCAGCCAGTTTCCCCATAAAATGTCTGTCAGTGTCAGTAGGGCAGAGGACGGCGTCAGTAGGGCAGAGGACGGTGTCGGTAGGGCAGTGGACGGTGTCAGTAGAGCAGAGGACGGTGTCAGTAGAGCAGTGGACGGTGTCAGTAGGGCAGAGGACGGTGGCGGTAGAGCAGTGGACGGTGTTAGTAGGGCAGTGGACGGTGTCAGTAGGGCAGTGGACGGTGTCAGTAGGGCAGAGGACGGTGTCAGTAGGGCAGAGGACGGTGTCGGTAGAGCAGTGGACGGTGTTAGTAGGGCAGTGGACGGTGTCAGTAGGGCAGAGGACGGTGTCGGTAGAGCAGTGGACGGTGTCGGTAGAGCAGTGGACGGTGTCAGTAGGGCAGGGGACGGTGTCAGTAGGGCAGTGGACGGTGTCAGTAGGGCAGAGGACGGTGTCGGTAGAGCAGTAGACGGTGTCGGTAGAGCAGTGGACGGTGTCCGTAGGGCAGTGGACGGTGTCAGTAGGGCAGAGGACGGTGTCGGTAGAGCAGTGGACGGTGTCAGTAGGGCAGAGGACGGTGTCAGTAGGGCAGAGGACGGTGTCAGTAGGGCAGTGGACGGTGTCGGTAGGGCAGTGGACGGTGTCAGTAGGGCAGGGGACGGTGTCAGTAGGGCAGTGGACGGTGTCAGTAGGGCAGAGGACGGTGTCGGTAGAGCAGTAGACGGTGTCGGTAGAGCAGTGGACGGTGTCCGTAGGGCAGTGGACGGTGTCAGTAGGGCAGAGGACGGTGTCGGTAGAGCAGTGGACGGTGTCGGTAGGGCAGTGGATGGTGTCGGTAGAGCAGTGGACGGTGTCAGTAGGGCAGTGGGCGGTGTCGGTAGGGCAGTGGATGGTGTCGGTAGAGCAGTGGACGGTGTCAGTAGGGCAGTGGATGGTGTCAGTAGGGCAGAGGACGGTGTCGGTAGAGCAGAGGACGGTGTCGGTAGGGCAGTGGACGGTGTCGGTAGGGCAGTGGATGGTGTCGGTAGGGCAGTGGGCGGTGTCAGTAGGGCAGTGGGCGGTGTCAGTAGGGCAGTGGACGGTGTCAGTAGGGCAGGGGGCGGTGTCAGTAGGGCAGTGGGCGGTGTCAGTAGGAAAGTGGATGGTGACAGTCAAGATAGCAGGGGAAGGTGTAATTCGTTTTTTACTTTTCTTTTTTTATTATTTTTTTAAATATTTTACAATCCCATTTGGGGGACTTTGGTGACATTTTAGGAGTCTAAACAGACCCCTGATGTCTCAATTTTGAGACAGAAAAAGACAGATTCCCCGGTCCCTTTCTCTGGACAGTGAATGAATGGGGAGTTCTCTGTGCTAAGCGGCTTCCTGTTCATTCACAAACTGAATCATAGCAAACACAGTTTACTATGCTTTGGTTATGAATGGACACAGCGGATGATCGGTAGAGATCACTCACCGTGTTCATTCAGAAACAGAAGGCCCCGGTAAATTGGCATATTTACTGTCCCTTTCCCTATTCCCCACTATCCATCCTGAAACATCCCCTGCAGCGGCAGGTGTGAGAGGAGAGGAGGGAAGCCGGTACCGCTGCCGGGAGGGGCTCGGGTAACAGGGGAAACCTGTGCCACATAGTATGATTAGGCACACCCAGCACACCCTGTGTGCAAGCCTATAATTTGTGGACATTACCAGGGCCGCCATCAGGAATTATGGGGCTCCTAACACAGCTTCAGGCATCGGCCCCCTGGAGTGGAAAACACGGGGGGGGGTGCTCCCGCCCCAAATTGAGAAGCGGGGGGCTGCTTCAAATTTAATTGAGATGCGGGGGGGTGGGGGCGCTAATTGAGAAAATTGATTAAGAAAAAGAGGGCCCTTTAATATATATATATATATATATATATATATATATATATATATATATATATATAAAAAAGGGGGGTTGCCATCCGGGGGCCCTGGGGACCTCTGGGCCCTTTAATAAAATAAATAAATATATATATAAAATAAATGAAAAAAGGGGGGGTTGCCATCTGGGGGCCCTGGGGACTTCTGGGCCCTTTAATAAAACAATAAATAAAAAAAAGGGGGGGGGGGGGTTGCCATCCGGTTCCATGGGGACCTCTGGGCCCTTTAATAAAAATAAATAAATATATATATATAAAAAATAAGGGGGGGTTGCCATCCGGGGGCCATGGGGACTTCTGGGCCCTTTTATAAAATAAATAAATATATATATAAAAAAAAGGGGGTTGCCATCCGGGGGCCATGGGGACTTCTGGGCCCTTTAATAAAACAATAAAAAAGGGGGGTTGCCATCCGGGGCCATGGGGACCTCTGGGCCCTTTAATAAAATAAATAAATATATATGTATAAAAAAAAGGGGGGTTGCCATCCGGGGGCCTTGGGGACCTCTGGGCCCTTTAATAAAATAAATAAATATATATGTATAAAAAAAAGGGGGGTTGCCATCCGGGGGCCTTGGGGACCTCTGGGCCCTTTAATAAAATAAATAAATATATATATAAAAAATAAATTAAAAAAAGGGGGGTTGCCATCCGGGGGCCTTGGGGACCTCTGGGCCCTTTAATAAAATAAATAAATATATATATATAAAAAAAAAAATTAAAAAAGGGGGGGTTGCCATCCGGGGGCCCTGGGGACCTCTGGGCCCTTTAATAAAATAAATAAATATATATATAAAAAATAAATAAAAAAAAGGGGAGTTGACATCCGGGGGCCCTGGGGACCTCTGGGCCCTTTAATAAAGTAAATAAATATATATATAAAAAATAAATTAAAAAAGGGGGGTTGCCATCCGGGGGCCCTGGGGACCTCTGGGCCCTTTAATAAAATAAATAAATATATATATAAAAAATAAATTAAAAAAAGGGGAGTTGCCATCCGGGGGGCCTGATGACTTCTGGGCCCTTTAATAAAACAATAATTTAAAAAAAAGGCAGGATTGCCATCCGGGGCCATGGGGGCCTCCGGGCTCCTTACAGGTGTACTGCCAGTACCCCCCTGATGGCGGTACCTGTGTCTAGTGGTGTCTCATGTGCTCAGAGGGGATCAGTTGTGAGTGGCCAGTCTCTAGTATTTTTATATTGATTTTAAACTGTCCTATTCTGTTTGTGTTTTGCTTATGTACTAAAGGTGATAACAATAAACCAAACATGCTAAAAAAAATAAATAAAAAAAAATCGACATTCTGGGGCTGCCTGCTCAGAATAAAAATGTGTTGATAGCATTCAGTATATGAAATCCTTTGATATGCGTTAAATATTTAAAGGGGCTGCAAATGTATAACTGACCACAAGGTGGCGCACTCTTCTGACAGTTGAGCAAGTTTGGTTATTATCATTAAAACAATCTCAAAAAATTATTTGTACAGCTTGTTAAAGGGAAAAACTTTGGCAGCATTATACTAAACGTATTCAGTATAGGGTACTTTTTTTTTTGCTTACGGGGGAAAATAACAATTTTACCAAATTAATAATATGTTTGCATTTCCGGGGGGGCGTGTCCAAAAGCAAAAATGAAAAGAAAACTGATGGGAAGTAATTCTTTTAACCACTTGACAACCAAAGACGTTATAGGATGTCCTGGGCTTTGTGCGGTGATATCTGAATGATGGGGGGCAGCTACAGGTATCATTCAGATATCCCCGTCTTCAGCCGCCGATTCTGCGCACCATAAGAATGATCATAGCGGCAGTTCCACCGCTTGATCGTTCTTATAGGCAGCGGGAGAGGAACGCCCCCCCCCCCTCCCGCCGCCATCCGGTGCTTCTCCGGGCTCTCCCGTGCCATCGGGGGCCCGGAGAACGAATCGGCTGGCACTGGCTGGGAGGCATAGCGATGACTGGTGACCAAATGGTCACCAGTTATCTCTATGACCGTCGGAGGCCCCGGCGCGACGTGATGACGTCACACCAGGGTACCCGGAAGTAAACGAAGCCGCAATCGCGGCTGTCGGCATGAGATCAGTGAATTTTTTTTCCCGATCTCATGCTTTCCAGCCTGGAGGAGAGATGTGGGGTCTTATTGACCCCTCCCCCCCCCCCGCATCTCTCCATAAAGAGGACCTGTCACACACATTTCCTATTACAAGGGATGTTTACATTCCTTGTAATAGGAATAAAAGTGATCACAAAAAAATATGTAAAAATAAAATAAAAAATGAAGTAAAATAAAAATAATATTACATTTTTTTTTTCTTTTTAAACGCCCCTATCCCCGGTAGCTCGCGCTCAGAAGCAAACACGGATGTAAGTCCCGCCCACATATGTAAACGCAGTTCAAACCACACATGTGAGGTATCTCCGCGTGCGTTAGAGCGCCAGCAACAATTCTAGCACTAGACCTCCTCTGTAACTCTAAACTGGTAACCTGTAAAAAAATTAATTAAAATGTCGCCTATGGAGATTTTTAAGTACCGAAGTTTGGCGCCATTCCATGAGTGTGCGCAATTTTAAAGCGTGACATGTCAGGTATCTATTTACTCGGCGTAACATCATCTTTTTATATTTTACAAAAAAATTAAACTTTACTGTTTTGTTATTCTTTAATTCATGAAACAATTTTTTTTTTCCCCAAAAAAATGCATTTGAAAAATTATTGCGCAAATAATGTGCGAGAAAAAAAGTTGCAATGACCGCCATTTTATTCCCTAGGGTGTCTGCTAATATATATATATATATATATATATAACGTTTGGGGGTTCTGAGTAATTTTCTAGCAAAAAATTTGTGATTTTTACATGAAGGAGAGAAGTGACAAAATAGGCGCGGTGGGCAAGCGGTTAATAAGGAATAACTTTAAAATTCACAATTCCTTTAACGAAGCTTGGTAGAGGTCTTAAACCTGCATTTGGTTTTGGGTTCAATACCAATTCAATAGCAGCAATATGTTATCCTATATATATATACAGTATCTGACAAAAGTAAGTACACCCCTCAGTCACATTTGTGTAAATCTTTTCATGTGACAACACTGAAGAAATGACACTTTGTATCTCCAATGTTGTGTAGTGAGTGTACAGCTTGTATAACAGTGTCCATTTGCCGTCCCCTCCAAATAACTCAACACACAGCCAATAATCACTTCAGCCCTGGAGGATTTGGCTGCCCAATGACCTGGCCATTTTTTTGCGATTCGGCACTGCGTCGCTTTAACTGACAACTGCGCGGTCGTGCGACGTGGCTCCCAAACAAAATTGGCGTCCTTTTTTCCCCACATAGCGCAAACAATTCAAACCGCAGAGGTGATCAAATACCACCAAAAGAAAGCTCTATTTGTGGGGAAAGGAGGGCGTCCATTTTGTTTGGGTATAAAATCGCACAACCGCGCAAGTGTCTGTTAAAGCGACGCAGTGCCGAATCGCAAAACCTGGCCGGGTCCTTTAGCTGCCTAAAGGTCTGGGTCTTAAGTGGTTAAAGAAGAAGACTTTACTTCCTCTTTATACCGCTGGATGGTCTCGGCCACCATGCTGCAGATCAGTTTCAGGGTCTTGGCGATCTTCTTATATCAGCATTTTTATGTAGAGACACAATTCTTTATATCAGATCCTCAGAGAGTTCTTTGCCATGAGGTGACATGTTGTCCTTCCAGTGACCAGTATGAGAGAGTGAGAGCGATAACGTGTATGAGCCTTAAAGGGGTTGTGAAGGTTTGCATTTTTTTTATATTTTTTTATATATATTATACTTACCTGCTCTGTGTAATGGTTTTGCACAGAGCAGCCTCCACTTCTGGGGTGCCCCGCCAGCGCTCCTGGCTCCTCCACTCTCCATGGGGGCACCTGTGCAGGCGTGCTCCCAAGTCCCACTGCCCCATCCATTTAGGCTCCTTACACACGGAGCGGTCCGTTTTTCGGTCCGCTCCGTGTGTCCGTCAGCTCAGCGGGGGGTCTCCTGTGCAGGGACCGCCCCGTCTCTCCTTCGCTCTCCCCTATGGGGAGTCGGATGGAAACGGACCGTCTGTCCGTTTGCATCCGATCCGTTTGGCCGGACGGAAGAAAAATAGGACATTCTTCCGTCCGCAAAAACGGATGCGGATCGAGCGGACGTTAGCGGATGCATCATCCGCTAACGGATCTGCTCCCATAGGGACACATTACAAGTCCGTAAACGGACTTGTAATTAGCGGACCGTTCGTCCGCTCATGTGAAAGGGGCCTAACACAGACAGCAGGACTCAGCCCCGCCCCCGTCACTGGATTAGACTGACAGCAGCAAGAGTCAATCTGTCCAACAATGGTGGCTAGTGCTCCATCGGTCAGGGGGGGGGGGGGAGTGGCAGACAGACCTGACCACAGACCCCCCTGTCACTCCAGCCCGCCACGGCACACTTTTGACAACACTGCCCACCTACCCCAGGCCACGTCTGCGGCGGCAGATTCCCCTCTCCGTTTCAATCGTGTCGCTTCTCCTCCAGGCCAATAGGGTCTTAGAACTCCCAGCCAATGGAGTCTTAGGACTCCTGGCCAATGGGGTCTTAGGGCTCCCAGCCAATGGAGTCTTAGTACTCCTGGCCAATGGGGTCTTAGGACTCCCAGCCAATGGAGTCTTAGGACTCCCAGCCAATGGAGTCTTAGGACTCCCGGCCAATGGGGTCTTGGGGCTCCCAGCCAATAGGGTCTTAGGACTCCCAGCCAATGGGGTCTTAGGGCTCCCGGCCAATAGGGTATTAGGACTCCCAGCCAATGGGGTCTTAAGGCTTCCGGCCAATAGGGTCTTAGGACTCCCAGCCAATGGAGTCTTAGGACTCCCAGCCAATGGGGTCTTAGGGCTCCCAGCCAATAGGGTCTTAGGACTCCCGGTCAATGGGGTCTTAGGGCTCACGGCCAATAGGGTCTTAGGACTCCCAGCCAATGGAGTCTTAGGACTCCCGGCCAATGGGGTCTTAGGGCTCCCGGCCAATAGGGTCTTAGGACTCCCAGCCAATGGAGTCTTAGGACTCCCGGCCAATGGGGTCTTAGGACTCCCGGCCAATGGGGTCTTAGGGCTCCCGGCCAATAGGGTCTTAGGACTCCCAGCCAATGGGGTCTTAGGTCTCCCAGCCAATGAGGTCTTAGGACTCCCAGGCAATGGGATCTCAGTATCTTCTTCCTGATTGGCCGGGAGGAGAAGCAGGAAGACATTAGTGAATATTAACTTGCTAATGTCACACAACAGGGTGGGCTTGGGGCACAGAGCACCCTTTTTTTAAAACAATTAGAGCCTCAGAAAAGAAAAAACAATAAAAAGAGAACAAAATGAAAACAACTGTTAACTTACACAATTGTCAACATTTTTGGGGAAATTTTAAAGGGGTTTTCCAGCCAAAAATGGTGTTTATTAAAATTCAGCAGCTACAAAAAGTGTAGCTGCTGGCTTTTAATAAACACTCACTTACCTGCTCCTCCGTTCCAGCGACGCGCCGACCGGGGCTCCGCTCCTCTCCCCCCCTCCCCGGCCGGCATCTCCATCCCGACTATGGGCACCCAGCCGTGACAGCCTTCGGCTTCACGGCCGGGCACCCACTGCGCATGCGCGAGCCGCACTGCGCATGCGCGCGCGGCGCGGCTCGCCGCTGATTGGACAGGCGATCGCATGGGACCTGTCAGTGTCCAATGCGATCGCCTACAGTGAGGGGCTGGTGTAGGCCATTAAGCTTAATCGCCTAACCAGCCCCTTGGCGGAAGCAGGAAGTGGGACAGGAAGTCCCACTCCTCCTGAAGCCCCCACTCCCCCCCCAAAAAAATGACATGCCAAATGTGGCATGTAAGGGGGTGTGGAGTGGGATAAGTGGAAGTTCCGCTTTAATTTTTTTTTTTTTAAATCACAATTTTTTTAATCTTTTCTTTTTTTTACATACTGCCACCATTAGTGTCCCTGATCACGGCCACGTCAGTTATATAATGATGCTGTACTGCAATATTGTATACAAATAATGCAATAAAAAAATTGAAAATGTACACAATTGTCACAATTTTTGGGAAAATAAAGAAATTAAAAATAATCACAATTTAAAAAAAAAATTGTACATACTCTCTCCATTTATGTCCCTGATCACGACCACATCAGTCATATGATGAGTGTTAAGTATTAAATGTAGTCGCTTAGTATTTCATGGTGAATAAAGATCTGGGACACATGGACTCCACAGGTGAAGAGTCACCGGTGGAATTCTATTTTGATTCCAGACATCTTTGCCCTGAACAATGAGGTGATGGAGATGGTCGGGTAACAGTTCTGTTTGGATCGTTTCCTTTTTTTAATGAGATTGGATACATTTCAGTGAATGGGCTGTATGTGATCTGTGGAGGGCGCTCTGAGTGACTCCATTGTCCTCCTCTTGTCCCTCTCCTTGTCCCTCTCCTTGTACCTCTTTGATCATGGCCCCGGGAGAAGTGATCTTCGCTTTGGTTTGAGTCTCTGAGATAAGAAGATCAAAGCAGGGAGGTGAATCCACAAGTCGCTGTAAATATCCTCCTTCTTTCCAGGGACAACAAGATGTGAGCAGATAGCATCACAGGCCACAGATAATATCGTGTTATCCCTGGAAAGTGACACTCCGGGGGTCATGGCGGCCGGCCAACCTTTGAACTGACATCAATCCAGGAGCAATCTCATTAATTGATACCTATTATTGACCACAGGTATTCCTGGGGAAAATCACCTGGACACAAAACAAGGCGTCCTTTATTCCTGGGGGTCTCTGTCATTTAAAGCCTCGTCGTGTCCATCGGGCGTTTAGCCCCTTGTGGAGGAGACTCTGGTATCTTTGGATGGGAGGAAGGAGTTCGGTACGGGCCGGGTTCTCCTATATTTTACTGTTTTTGTGTGTGTTAGCAAAATTAAAGTTGGCCCGTCTTAATGATGTCCAGGGCCAAATTTTTGTCCCAGTCCCACCCTGCTTGTTATCTATAGAATTCAATACAACAACAAACCTGACTCTCCTGAAGAAGCTGTAGGACAGAGGGGGACAGAGTGGGGGGTGGAGGACAGAGTGGGGCAGCGTGGGGGTTGGAGGACAGAGGGGGACAGCGTGAGGACAGAGGGTGACAGCGTGGGGGCTGTTGGACAGAGGGGGACAGCGTGGGGGCTGGAGGACTCTGTGGTGGCTGGAGGACAGAGTGGGGGGTGGAGGACAGAGGGGGACAGTGTGGTGGCTGGAAGACTCTGTGGTGGCTGGAGGACAGAGTGGGGGGTGGAGGACAGAGGGGGACAGCGTGGGGGGATCAGGAGAGTATACTGTAATGGGGCCTCCTGAGATCCTGTTGGGGCCCGGGACACCTACATCTGGAGGACAGAGGGGGACAGCGTGAGGACAGAGGGTGACAGCGTGGGGGCTGTTGGACAGAGGGGGACAGTGTGGGGGCTGGAGGACTCTGTGGCGGCTGGAGGACAGAGTGGGGGGGGTGGAGGACAGAGGGGGACAGCATGGGGGCTGGAGGACTCTGTGGTGGCTGGAGGACAGAGTGGGGGGTGGAGTACAGAGGGGGACAGTGTGGCGGCTAGAGGACTCTGTGGTGGCTGGAGGACAGAGTGGGGGATGGAGGACAGAGGGGGACAGTGTGTGGGCTGGAGGACTCTGTGGTGGCTGGAGGACAGAGTGGGGGGTGGAGGACAGAAGGGGGACATTGTGGGGGCTGGAGGACTCTGTAGTGGCTGGAGGACAGAGTGGGGGGTGGAGGACAGAGGGGGACAGTGTGGGGGCTGGAGGACTCTGTAGTGGCTGGAGGACAGAGTGGGGGTGGAGGACAGAGGGGGACAGTGTGGGGGCTGGAGGACTCTGTAGTGGCTGGAGGACAGAGTGGGGGGTGGAGGACAGAGGGGGACAGTGTGGGGGCTGGAGGACTCTGTGGTGGCTGGAGGACAGAGTGGGGGGTGGAGGACAGAGGGGGACAGTGTGGGGGCTGGAGGACTCTGTGGTGGCTGGAGGATAGAGTGGGGGTGGAGGACAGAGGGGGACAGTGTGGGGGGGGAACAGGAGAGTATACTGTAATGGGGCCTCCTGAGATCCTGTTGGGGCCCGGGACCCCTGCATCTGTACTGGCTGCCTCTGCTCCCCCCTCCCTAGTGATGGCGATAGTACACAGCCTCACTCGATTAATGCAATAAGACCTCTCATGGCGCACTGCTCTCTGCTGGCCCCTCCGCTCTTCTCGTCCCTCCCGGATGATGTCATATACGAGCACCCGGGGTGGATAGGAGTGAAGGAGAAGCCGGCGGGGGAATAGCACACTGTGAGAGGTCCTATTGCAGCTGATTCCAGTGCTAGTGTTGCAGCTGTCATGGGGCCCCACAGTGGCGATAGGTCAATCCACCCCTGCAGTACAGCAGTGCTCAAGGTAATAGCTGTCCGGTAGGCCCGATGGCCCGTACATCCCTGATAACATGTTTCGCTTTATACAGCTTCTTCGGGAGATTCAGGTGTGTTGTATTGAATGCTATAGATAACAAGGAAGACAAGAATACATTTCATGTAGTTTTTGACAGAATATCTATCAAATAATTTGAAAGTCATTCTTGTCTTCCTTGTTATCTGTAGCATTCAATACAACACACCTGAATCTCCTGAAGAAGATGTATAAAGTGAAACATGTTGAGTGTGTATGCTCTGAATAGAACAAATGATTTTGATAAGGATGAAACATAATTTTTCTATCGTGTTTTTATTTCAAATGTTATCTAATTGTAATTCATTATTTGATATCTGACACCTTTAAAGTCCCGAGTCATGTTACCTTTTTATCCTTCTTGTTTTATTGATCCATTGGGGTTGATTTACTAAAGGAAAATGTACTGTGCAGTTGCTCCAGAGCTTAAAAAAAAAAGGTAAGGCTTCACTTTTCAAAGAAAACCCAATCACATGCAAGGAAAATTAAAAGAAAAAATGCTCTTGTTGCTTGCACATGATTGGATGGTGGAAGTCAGCAGAGCTTCTGCTCATTTACTGACCTCTAGAGCAGCCATTCTCAACCAGGGTTCCTCCAGAGCAGGGGTGTCAAACTCCATTTCATCGTGGGCCGCATCAGCATTACGATTGCCTCAAAGGGCCAGTTGTAACTGTAAGACTAGATGTCCAGCACATCCCCTCCCCTTTACATTAGATGTCAAGAGCCCCTCCACCACCAGAAGTTGAGTCCCCCCCTCTCCCTTACATCACAGTGCACCCCCCTTTCCTTATGCTGCTGCTGGAAAGAATCTTGAAAGCAGAAAGTAGGGGTCTAGAGTAGGACCAGAGGAGGGCTGGAGCTCTCCTACAGCTGCAGGAGAGGTGCAAGGGCCACATGAAATTTCCTGGAGGGCCGCATTCGGCCCGCGGGCCTTGTGTTTGACACCCCTGCTCCAGAGGTTGCTAGGGGTTCCTTGAGCTGTGGCTGATGAACCACCTTTTTGATGGTGCCTTCAGAGTTCAAGGTTCAGCATCACTTAGAAAAGCCAGCAGCATCACTCCAAGGGTGGCATTCTGAGCACCACTTTAAGGGGGGCATTTTTCCCATTGACCACCAGTATAAAGGGCGTTGTTCCTATTGACCCACGATTAATTGGTTTTCGCAAGGGTTCCTCGAGACCTGAAAATTATTTATGGGGTTCCTCTAGGGTTAAAAGGTTGAGAAAGGCTGCTCTAGAGCCATATGCTCTTTGCATGGTGCACAGTCTATTTGCCTTTAGAAAACCAACCCCATTGAGTCTCTATCATTAACCACTTTGCAACCGCCCTATGCCGAAAGTACGGCTACAGGGCGATTGCTTGATTCTAAGTGGCCGTTAATTAACGGCCTCTCAGAATCGCGCTCCCGCGCGCCTCCTGAGGCGCGCACACGGGAACATCCGTGACCGCCGGGTCCTCCGGACCCGGCGCATCACGGATCACGGTAAATCGCCGCTGATACCGGCGTTTTACCACGTGATCGCTCCGTCCAATGACGGAGCGATCACTTGTCAACAAAGCGGCGTCATGTGCTGACGCCGGTTCCTCCCTCCTCTCTCTGTACCGATCGGTACAGTGTGAGAGGAGAGGGGTGGGAGCGGATGGCAGCGGCAGTGCTGCGGGCTGGATCTGTGATAAATGTAGTCACAGATCCATCCATCCCTCCCTCCCTGCTCAGCCATCCCTGCTGCACATACTCTGCAATGCTGGGCAATAGTCACCTGGGCATATTCTGCAATACTCAGGCATACTTTGGCAATACTGTGGGCATACTCTGGCAATACTCTGGGCATACTCTGGCAATACTCTGGGCATACTCTGGGCATACTCTGGGCAATACTCTGGCAATACTCTGGCAATACTCTGGCAATACTCCGCAATACTCTGGGCATACTCTGGGCATACTCTGGGCATACTCTGGGCATACTCTGGCAATACTCTGGCCATACTCTAGGCATACTCTGGGCAATACTCTGGCAATACTCTGGCAATACTCTGGCAATACTCCGCAATACTCTGGGCATACTCTGGGCATACTCTGGGCATACTCTGGGCATACTCCGCAATACTCTGGGCATACTCTGGGCATACTCTGGCAATACTCTGGCAATACTCTGGGCAATACTCCGGGCAATACTCTGGGCAATACTCTGGGCAATACTCTGGGCAATACTCTGGGCATACTCTGGGCATACTCTGCAATACTCTGGGCATACTTAGCAATACTCTGGGCATACAGCGCCCCTAACCCCGCTAGCTCGCATGAAGAAGCGAACGCATACGCAAGTCCCGCCCACATATAAAAACGGTGTTCAAACCACACATGTGAGGTATCTTTATATAATGTTTTGGTGTTCTATGTATTTTTCTAGCAAATAAATGATGATTTTTACATGTAGGAGAGAAATGTCAGAATTGGCCTGGGTGCTCCCTGCATGTTGGGCCTCTGTATGTGGCCGCACTGTGTAAAAGTCTCACACATGGGGTATCGCCATACTCGGGAGGAATAGCAGAATGTGTTTTGGGGTGTAATTTGTGGTATGCATTTGCTGTGTGTGAAAAATAACCTAATAATATGAAAATTTGATGAAAAAAAAAATCTTGATTTTGCAAAGAATTGTGGGAAAAAATTACAACTTTAAAAAACTCACCAGGCCTCTTTCTAAATACCTTGGAATGTCTTCTTTCCAAAAAGGGGTCATTTGGGGGGTATTTGTACTTTTCTGGCATGTTAGGGTCCCAAGAAATGAGAGAGGCTGTCAGTACATCAGGTGTGATGAAATTGATCAATTTTCAGTAATTGGTACCATAGCTTGTAGACCCCATAACTTTCACCCAGACTAAATAATATCCAACATTTTTTATTTTTTTTACCAAAGATATGTAGCAGTATACATTTTAGGCCAAATTTATGAAGAAAAATTACTTTTTTGCAAAATTTTATAATAGAAGTGAAGAAAAATTATTATTTTTTGCAAAATGTTGTTCTTTTTTCATTTATAGCAAAAAAAAAATAAAAACCGCAGAGGTGATGAAATACCACCAAAAGAAAGCTCTATTTGTGGGAAAAAAAGGACAAAAATTTCATTTGGTTATAGTGTTGTATGACTGAGTTATTGTCATTCAAACTGTGAGAGCACCGAAAGCTGAAAATTGGTCTGGTTATTAAGGGGGTTTAAGTGCCCAGTGGTCAAGTGGTTAATGCCTCATCGTGTCCGTGGGGCTTTTAGCCTCTGTGCAAGACATTCCAGCATTTTAATTGACACCTATTAATGAGCACTGGAGAAAATCACCTGGACACAAAACAAGGCGTCCTTTATTCCTGGGGGGACCTCATCATGTCTATTGGGCATTCAGCCCCTGTGCAGGAGATTTTGGCATTTTTGTATAGGAAGAAGGGGTCCAGTTCAGGACGGGTTCCCCAAAACATCAGTTTGGGTTCTGGATCCAAAACTTCTTCAAGTCAATGGGAAAATTTGAAAGCAGTAATGGCCATTTTCTAGGCCAAGGTTTCTCAACCAGGGTTCCTCCAGAGGTTCCTGCGGGTTCCTTGAGCAATTTCTGCCTCTCACATAAATTCCCACTGACGCCATTGAGCTTTTTAGCTCTCTGTAAGAGGGGGATTCTTCCCAATGACCACAAGTGTAAGGAGCATTCTTCCCACCAGGGCTGTCTTAATGAGAGGGCAGACCTGGGCCCTGCCCAGGGGCCCCAGCTGAATGGTGGACCCTGCACATTCCCCAAAGCAGCTGGTCCTTGAGCCCACTCTGCCCTGAAATTGGGGGCCCCATGATGGCACTGAGAGTGATAGATACACAGGGGAGGCAGTCTGCCTCCTACCTACTTGATGTCTGTTTAGCTGCACTTTCATCGTTGTAGGGGCCCCAGAGCATTACTTTGCCCAGGGGCCCATGGTGCTATTAGGAAGGCCCTGCTTCCCACTGACCATCACACTAATGCATTATGAGTTGTAGCTATAGTCATTTTTAGCAGGGGGATCCCCGAGACTGGAAAGTTATTTCAAGGGTTCTACCATGTTGAGAAAGGCTAGCCTAGACTAGTGGTCTCCAAACTGTGGCCCAGGGGCCAGATGTTGTCCTTTGCTTTCTTTTACCCTGCCCCCCGGGCACTTTTCATCTCCTCACACCAGCAATGGGGCATATTCCCCTCACTGACACCAATGATGGGGCACAATTCCTCCCAATGACACCAATGATGGGGCACAATTCCTCCCAATGACACCAAAGATGGGGCACAATTTCTCCCAATGCCACCAACAATGGGGTCAAATGACACCAATAATAGGACTCAATTCCTTCCAATGACACCAAAGATGGGGCACAATTTCTCCCAATGCCACCAACAATGGGGTCAAATGACACCAATAATAGGACTCAATTCTTCCCAATGACACCAAAGATGGGGCACAATTTCTCCCAATGCCGTTAACAATGGGGCCAAATGACACCAATAATGGGACACAACTCCTTTAAATGACCCCAATGATGGGGAAATTTCTCCCAGTGACATAACAATGGGGCCCAATAACTACAATGAGACACAACACCTCCCAAGGACACCAACTATGGGGCCCAATGACACCAATAATGGGACACAATTCCTCCCATTGAAAGCAAAGATGAGGAATTGTTTTCTCTCACTGATATTGGGACCTTCACAATGGCCACAGTTTGGCCAGCCTGAAGTCTGAAGGACAGTAAACTGACCTTTTGTTTAGAATGCTCACTCTGAACTTCCACTATTAGGGTGTGCAGTGGGTGCCGACTCTCTGGGGGTGCTGTGGCCACTCAGCATTCTTTTGTTTTTGTGTTGGATGGCCACACCATAGTACCCAATTAGAGCAGGGATACACCATCGGGGTAGGGATATGCCATTGGTGCAGCGATATACGTCATTGAGGCAGGGATACGCCATTGGGGCAGGGATACGCCATTAGGGCAGGGATATATAATTGGGGCAGGGATACGCCATTTGGTGCAGAGATATACATCATTGGGGCAGGGATATATAATTGGGGCAGGGATACGCCATTTGGTGCAGCGATATACATCATTGGGGCAGGGATACGCCATTGTTGCAAAGATATACGTCATTGGGGCAGGGTTACATCATTGAGGCATGGATATGCCATTAGGGCAGGGAAACGTCATTGGGGCAGGGATATGCCATTAGGGCGGGGATACATTTTTAGGGCAGAGATACATCATTGGGGCAGGGAAACGTCATTGGGGTAGGGATACTTCATTGGGGCAGGTATACGCCATTCAGGAAGGGAAACGTCCTCGGGGGACGGATATGCCATTGGGGCAGGGATACATCATTGGGGCAGGGATATGCCATTAGGGCGGGGATACATTTTTAGGGCAGAGATACATCATTGGGGCAGGGAAACGTCATTGGGGTAGGGATACTTCATTGGGGCAGGTATACGCCATTCAGGAAGGGATACATCATTGGGGAAGGAATACATCATTGAGGCAGGGAAACGTCCTCGGGGGACGGATATGCCATTGGGGCAGGGATACATCATTGGGGCAGGGATACATCATTGGGGCAGGGATATGCCATTAGGGCATGGATAGGCCATTAGGGCACGGATAGGCCATTAGGGCACGGATAGGCCATTGGTGCAGATATATTTATGTCATTGAGGCAGGAATATGCCACTGGGGAGGGATACGCCATTGGGGGATGGAATACGTCATTGAGGCAGGGATACATCATTGGGGCAGGGGTACATTACTGGTTGTTACGTGGTCATGTGATCAAGCACCCCTGTATTAGTTAATGGCAGCTGCAGGGGAGGGAGCCCTGACATTGGATGGGCCATGGGAACCTAGGGGTGATGCCAACGCTCATTCCCAGCCATTGTCTGGCTCTCTCTCTCCTCTCCCCTTACAACGACTTGTTACCCTTTGTACATTGTTCTTGCGTTACTTGGCTTTGGAGGGCTAAATATGGTGTTATCGGGGCACCTCTAAATCCTAAATTCTAGACACTTTGTTTGATTTTGTTGTATTTCCACCCTCTGCTATTATTGTCATCTCTTAGGATCCACCAGACAATGGCAAGTCACATGATTACTCTGAGAACATCATTATCACGGAGGAGCTTTGATCTCAGGTAAAGTGACACCTATCATTATGAATGGGCAGGAGCGGGCCGGCTCTCCCGGCAGGTGGCCATTGTTCACCTAAAGTAGGTCTAAACCATAATTGAATGCTATTTAGTTTGCAAAAGCACCGTGTATCATAATACCATGTATCTCGTATACAACGTATCTAATATACAACGTATCTGTTTTCACTATTCTTCATCCTTTTGTCTCTTCCTGGTGCTTCTGATTTTGTGCAGCCAAATTCCAGCTTTTCCTTTCTACACACAGCGATGGGCGATGGCGACACAGCCTTTCTCAATTCGGGATTCCCAATGGGGATAACAGTGGACCGGGATTCCCAATGGGGATAGCAGTGGACCGGGGTTCCCAATGGGGATAGTAGTGGACCGGGATTCCCAATGGGGATAGTAGTGGACCGGGATTCCCAATGGGCATAGCAGTGGACCGGGATTCCCAAAGGGGATAGTAGTGGACCGGGATTCTCAATGGGGATAGCAGTGGACCAGGATTCCCAATGGGGATAGCAGTGGACCAGGATTCCCAATGGGGATAGCAGTGGACCGGGGTTCCCAATGGCGATAGCAGTGGACCAGGATTCCCAATGGGCATAGCAGTGGACTGGGATTCCCAATGGGCATAGCAGTGGACCGGGCTTCCCAATGGCGTTAGCAGTGGACCAGGATTCCCAATGGGGATAGCAGTGGACCGGGGTTCCCAATGGCGATAGCAGTGGACCAGGATTCCCAATGGGCATAGCAGTGGACTGGGATTCCCAATGGGCATAGCAGTGGACCGGGATTCCCAATGGGGATAGCAGTGGACCGGGATTCCCAATGGGGATAGTAGTGGACTGGGATTCCCAATGGGGATAGCAGTGGACCAGGATTCCCAATGGGCATAGCAGTGGACTGGGATTCCCAATGGGCATAGCAGTGGACCGGGATTCCCAATGGGGATAGCAGTGGACTGGGATTCCCAATGGGGATAGCAGTGGACCGGGGTTCCCAATGGGGATAGCAGTGGACCGGGATTCCCAATGGGGATAGTAGTGGACCGGGATTCCCAAAGGGGATAGCAGTGGACCGGGATTCCCAATGGGGATAGCAGTGGACCGGGATTCCCAATGGGGATAACAGTGGACCGGGATTCCCAATGGGGATAGTAGTGGACTGGGATTCCCAATGGGGATAGCAGTGGACCGGGATTCCCAATGGGGATAGCAGTGGACCGGGATTCCCAATGGGGATAGCAGTGGACTGGGATTCCCAATGGGGATAGCAGTGGACCGGGGTTCCCAATGGGGATAGCAGTGGACCGGGATTCCCAATGGGGATAGCAGTGGACCGGGATTCCCAATGGGGATAGTAGTGGACTGGGATTCCCAATGGGGATAGCAGTGGACCAGGATTCCCAATGGGCATAGCAGTGGACTGGGATTCCCAATGGGGATAGCAGTGGACCGGGATTCCCAATGGGGATAGCAGTGGACCGGGATTCCCAATGGAAATAGTAACAGTGGATCATGTCTGTGTAATGTGTGTTGAAAAGGCCATTTGTGGTCTCTATCAGAAGCCTGTGTAACAGGGTGACAACACATAACACAACTGGGAAATAGGAAGAGAGTTGTCACTAGGGATGGGCCAAACTACCCCCTGTTTGGTTCGCACCAGAACTTTCGAACATTGCGAATCGGAACTGAATAACAAACCCCATTAAAGTCTATTGGACCTCAACGGGAAACATTTAAAGTGCCCATTTTGAAGGCTAAAATGCAAGTAATTTGGCATACAACAGTTATGGGGGTCTGGGTACTGCACTGGGGGGACAAGTATCAATGAAAAATGTTTGTAAAAAACATAATTTTTAGGACACTTTCGATGCTATTTTGGGACCATTGTCATTTATACAGCGATCAGTGCTATAAAAATGCGCTGATTACTGTGTAAATGACACTGGCAGTGAAGGGGTTAATCAGTAGGGGGCGGGGAAGGGTTTAAGTGTGTCCTAGGGAGTGATTCTAACTATGTAGGGGCTGGGCTACGAGTGACACGTCACTGATCACTGCTCCAGATTACAAAGAGCAGACGTTCACTGTCCTGTCACTAGGCAGAACAGGGAGATACCTTGTTTACACTGGCCTCTCCTTGTTCTGCAGCTCCGTGTTGACAATTGGCACAGCGGCATGAATGGGCACAGTGGTGACAATTTGGCACAGTGGGGACAATGGGCACAGTGGGGACAATTGGCACAGTGGCGACAATTAAAGGGCACAGTGACATCAATGGGCACAGTGGGGACAATTGGCACAGTGGCGACAATTAAAGGGCACAGTGACATCAATGGGCACAGTGGCGACAATTAAAGGGCACAGTGACATCAATGGGCACAGTGGCGAGAATGGGCACAGTGGCGACAATTAAAGGGCACAGTGACATCAATGGGCACAGTGGCGACAATTAAAGGGCACAGTGACATCAATGGGCACAGTGGCGACAATTAAAGGGCACAGTGACATCAATGGGCACAGTGGCGAGAATGGGCACAGTGGCGACAATTAAAGGGCACAGTGACATCAATGGGCACAGTGGCGACAATAAAAGGGCACAGTGGCGACAATTAAAGGGCACAGTGACATCAATGGGCACAGTGGCGAGAATGGGCACAGTGGCGACAATTAAAGGGCACAGTGACATCAATGGGCACAGTGGCGACAATTAAAGGGCACAGTGACATCAATGGGCACAGTGGCGAGAATGGGCACAGTGGCGACAATTAAAGGGCACAGTGACATCAATGGGCACAGTGGCGAGAATGGGCACAGTGGCGACAATTAAAGGGCACAGTGACATCAATGGGCACAGTGGCGAGAATGGGCACAGTGGCGACAATTAAAGGGCACAGTGACATCAATGGGCACAGTGGCGAGAATGGGCATAGTGGCGACAATTAAAGGGCACAGTGACATCAATGGGCACAGTGGCGACAATTAAAGGGCAGAGTGGTGACAATTGATGGCACAGTGGCTGTGTTTGATGGCATGGCACAGTGGTGCGAATTGATGGCACAGTGGTGACAATTGATGGCACAGTGGTGACAATTGATGGCACAGTGGCTGCATTTGATGGGAACAGTGAGGCTGCAATTTTTTTCTCTTTCGTTTGTGCCCCCCCAAAAAACAAAATTGCCAACTCCACTGCACTGGAGTTGGCTGCACTGATGGGCACTAGTGAGGCTGCATTGAAAAATCAGATGGGCCATGGATGGTGAGCTCATTCGGCAGTTCAATGGGCCACTTGACTGGACTTGTCCCCCAGGCCTAAGGCTGCCAGCCCTCCCTCTACCGGACAGAAAGGCGCCACGTACACAAGTGACACAACAAGAGCGTGAACTCATGTTTACTTCTTACCATCAGCAAAAGCATGGCGGCCGCCCTTGGGCTGCGAATTGCGGGGGGGGGACAGGTGGCCTGTATATTCACGCACCTTTATTAATAAGAAAAGAGAATGTTGCATTTGGCATTCCTAATCAACGGGCGCCGCAGGGGCCTCTTTAAAAAAATATAAATAAAAATATGGCGCGGCGTCAGTGCGTTGGCCCCGGGCGGCGGCACGAACTCTGCACCTGGTCCTTATTGCCACTTGGCGGCATAAGTGTTGACGTGTGCTCCCCCTCCCCCCCCCCCATGATTTTATACTAATTATATCAGAAAACGAATCTTATCACATGGAAGGAACGCAAGCTCCTCGGTGGGAACGCGCACGCCCACGCTCGTTTTGCTGATGCTCTATGAGATCCGTCGCTATTGGCTGTCACCAAACAAGTTCTAACGAAGGACTCTGGGAATAAACAAGAACCGCTTGTGACAATGCTGAGAGTTTCGTATCTCCGCAATCAGCTGCAGGTGATCTCTTCTATCCCCCCCCCCCCCCCCCGGGCTCTCCCCGACTCCGTTTCAAAGTACAGCTGGGTGACAACCGCGATTTCTGATTAGCGCTCCGGAATATCACACATATTTCACTTTAACGAGATTGCATAATTCGAAGATTTTCCCATGTGTCGTGTGCAGAGCCGGGGCAGTGCAGGCAGGACTCCTAAAGAGACCCTGTCACCTTGTCTGATCAAGGCAAACTTACATACAGTGCCTTGAAAAAGTATTCATACCCCTTGAAATTTCCCACATGTTGTCACATTACAATCAAAAACGTAAATGTATTTTATTGGGATTTTATGTGATAGACCAACACAAAGTGTCACATAATTGGAAGAAAAATGATAAATGGTTTTCTTTTTCTCAAATAAATATGTGAAAAGTGTGTGGGGGGGGGGGGGCATTTGTATTTGGACCCCTTTAAAAATCTAATGGAACCAATTGCCTTTAGAAGTCACCTAATTAGTAAATAGAGTCCACCTGTGTGTCATTTAATCTCAGCTGTTCTGTGAAGCCCTCAGAGGTTTGTTAGAGAACCTTGGTGAACAAACAGCATCATGAAGGCCAAGGAACACACCAGACAGGTCAGGGATAAAGTTGTGAAGAAGTATAAAGCAGGGTTGGGTTATAAAAAAAATCTCCCACGCTTTGAAGATCTCACGGAGCTTCTGTTCAATCCATCATCTGAAAATGGAAAGAGTACGGCACAACCGCAAACCTACCAAGACATGGCCGTCCACCTAAACTGACCGGGCCGGGCAAGGAGAGCGTTCATCAGAGAAGCAGCCAAGAGGCCCATGGGAACTGCACAGCTCAGGGGGGAGAATCTGTCCACAGGACAACTATTAGTGGTCTCTCCACAAATCTGCCCTTTATGGAAGAGTGACAAGAAGAAAGACATTGGGGAAAGAAAGACATAAGAAGTCCTGATTGTAGTTTGTGAGAAGCCATGTGGGGGAGGGGACACAGCAAACATGTGGAAGAAGGTGCTCTGCTCACATGACGCCAAAATTCAACAAATAACGCTATGTGTGGGGAAAACTAACACTGCACATCCCCCTGAACACACCAGCAGGGACTTCAGCAGGGACAGGGAAGCTGGTCAGAGTTGATGGGAAGATGGATGGAGACAAATACAGGACAATCTTAGGCCCCGTACACATGGCAGAGAACCTCGACGGGCGGAACACATCGTTCCGCCCGTCGAGGTTCTCTGCCGGCCGTCAGAATCGGCGACCCGCCCGTCGGGAAAGGCAACCAGCCATTCATCCCGACGGGCTGTCGAGCAAATAGAGAACCTGTTCTCTATGGCGGCGTACACACGACCGAGGTTCTCGCTGGAAACCAGCGAGAACCTCGCTGGAAGCTGCATTCCAGCGAGGACCTCGGCCGTGTGTACGCTCCTGACTCCGGGGGGCGCCATACAAATGCCCCTACACTTGGGATGAAGATGCAGTAATTGGGGTGACCTGAGGGGTGAAGGTGCAGGAAGTCGGGTGACCTGAGGGGTGAAGGTGCAGGAAGTGGGGTGATCTGAGGGTGGAAGGTACAGGAATTGGGGGGAGGGTGGAAGGTGCAGGAATTGGGGGGATCTGAGAGTGGAGGTGCAGGAATTGGGGTGACCTGAGAGTGGAGGTGCAGGAATTGGGGTGATCTGAGGGGTGAAGGTGCAGGAATTGGGGTGATCAGTGGTATGAAGGTGCAGGAATTGGGGGATCTGAGGGGTGGAGTTGCAGGAATTGGGGTGGGGTTGCAGGAATTGGGGTGATCTGAGGAGTAGAGTAGCAGGAATTGGGGTGACCTGAGGGGTTGAGTTGCAGGAATTGGGGTGACCTGAGGGGTGGAGTTGCAGGAATTGGGGTGACCTGAGGGGGGAGTTGCGGGAATTGGGGTGGAGTTGCAGGAATTGGGGTGATCTGAGGAGTAGAGTAGCAGGAATTGGGGTGACCTGAGGGGTGGAGTTGCAGGAATTGGGGTGACCTGAGGGGTGGAGTTGCAGGAATTGGGGTGACCTGAGGGGTGGAGTTGCAGGAATTGGGGTGATCTGAGGGGGGAAGGTGCAGGAAGTCGGGTGACCTGAGGGGTGAAGGTGCAGGAAGTGGGGTGATCTGAGGGTGGAAGGTACAGGAATTGGGGGGAGGGTGGAAGGTGCAGGAATTGGGGGGATCTGAGGGGTGAAGGTGCAGGAATTGGGGTGACCTGAGAGTGGAGGTGCAGGAATTGGGGTGATCTAAGGGGTGAAGGTGCAGGAATTGGAGTGATCAGTGGTATGAAGGTGCAGGAATTGGGGGATCTGAGGGGTGGAGTTGCAGGAATTGGGGTGGGGTTGCAGGAATTGGGGTGATCTGAGGAGTAGAGTAGCAGGAATTGGGGTGACCTGAGGGGTGGAGTTGCAGGAATTGGGGTGACCTGAGGGGTGGAGTTGCAGGAATTGGGGTGACCTGAGGGGGGAGTTGCGGGAATTGGGGTGGAGTTGCAGGAATTGGGGTGATCTGAGGAGTAGAGTAGCAGGAATTGGGGTGACCTGAGGGGTGGAGTTGCAGGAATTGGGGTGACCTGAGGGGTGGAGTTGCAGGAATTGGGGTGACCTGAGGGGTGGAGTTGCAGGAATTGGGGTGATCTGAGGGGGGAAGGTGCAGGAATTGGGGTGACCTGAGAGGTGAAAGTGCAGGAATTGGGGTGATCTGAGGAGTAGAGTAGCAGGAATTGGGGTGATCTGAGGAGTAGAGTAGCAGGAATTGGGGTGATCTGAGGGGTGAAGGAATTGGGGTGGAGTTGCAGGAATTGGGGTGACCTGAGGGGGGAGATGCAGGAATTGGGGTGACCTGAGGGGGGAGGTGCAGGAATTGGGGTGATAGATGTGGAATAGATTGCTGACAAAACAAAGAATTTTTCTTGTTGATTTCCTGAAGTACGTTTGTTGTTGTTTTCTCTCTGACAATGAAGATTGTATCGTTCTCTGTAGAAAGTTTCTCTGTATATTACTCCAATGAGGAAGAAGGTACAAAGCCGCGAGGTGTCACCTGCTGATAATTCCCCCCCGGGGGGATGTTGTGATAATATTTGGTCCTTTCTTGTTACGATAATTGCAGCCTGGGAAATGTTGGCTGGGCTCAGTCCCTTCATTGTTCCCTCTATTTGTATACAATGTATCGGCTGCTATTAAAGTCAAGCTGTCAAATGTAAGGAGAGATCCCGGTGGCTGGAAGCCAAGAAATGCTCTGCAGATATAATTTACTTTTTTCAGTTCTTGATATCATTGATGATAGCGTTGAGTCAACATCGGAAGAAGTACAGAGAGAGAAGACAGCAGACAAGAGAGAGCAAAAGAGTGTGAAGACAGCGGGTAGAGTCAGGGGGCTTCCAGACTACGATAAGCCCCCCCGCCCGCAGACCCTGAGAACCAGCGGCCAGGGTTGTCGGGAAGAGGCCCTTGTCCTCATCAACATGGGGACAAGGTGGGGGGTCGCAAGGCAACCCAAAGCACCCATCTATCCATTTTGAGGGCATGCGGCCTGGTACGGATCAGGAGGGGGGAGGGGTGCTCACTCGTCCCCACCTATTTTCCTGACCTGTCGGGCTGCGTGCTAAGATGAGGGTCTGGTATGGAATTTGGGGGCAGGGGCACGCTATTTCCTCAGCGTAGGGTGTTCCCCTTACAAATCCCACCGCCTTTCCTGACCTGCCGGGATGCATGCTAAGATAAGGATTTGGTATGGATTTTGGGGGGCACGCTGTTTTTTCGGCATAGGGTGTTCCCCTTAGAAATTCAAATCCCCACCCCCTTTCCTGACCTGCCGGGCTGCGTGCTAAGATAAGGGTCTGGTGTGGATTTTGGGGGGGCGCGCTGTTTTTTCGGCGTAGGATGTTCCCCTTACAAATCCCCACCCCCTTTCCTGACCTGCCGCGATGCATGCTAAGGCCGTGTACACACGGCAGAGAACCTCGACGGGCAGAACACATCGTTCCGCCCGTCGAGGTTCCCTGCCGGCCGTCGAAATCGGCGACCCGCCCGTCGGGAATGGCAACCAGCCATTCTTCCAGACGGGCCGTCGAGCAAATAGAGAGCGTGCTCTCTATTTCTGCTCGACGGGCTTCCCGACGGGAAGCTCGCCGAGAACGTACACACGGCTGAGGTCCTCGCTGGAATGCAGCTTCCAGCGAGGTTCTCGCTGGTTTCCAGCGAGAACCTCGGTCGTGTGTACACGGCCTCAGATAAGTGTCTGGTATGGGATTTGGGGGCGGGCACGCAGTTTTTTCAATGTAGGGTGTTCCCTTACAAATTCCCACCCCCTTTCCTGACCTGCCGGGATGCGTGCTAAGATAAGGGTCTGGTATAAATTTTAGGGGGGGCATGCTGTTTTTTCGGCATAGGGTGTTCCCCTTACAAAGCCCCACCCCCTTTCTTGACCTGCCGGGATGCATGCTAAGATAAGGGTCTGGTATGGATTTTGGGGGGGGGGGGCACGCTGTTTTTTTCGGCGTATGTTGTTCCCCTTACAAATCTCCACCCCTTTCTTGACCTGCTGGGATGCGTGCTAAGATAAGGGTCTGGTATAGATTTTGGGGGGGCACGCTGTTTTTTCGGCGTAGGGTGTTCCCCTTACAAATCCCCTTTCCTGACCTGCCGGTCTGCATGCTAAGATAAGGGTCTGGTATGGATTTTTGGGGGGGCACGCTGTTTTTTTGGCCTTGGAGGGGGAACCCTTCCCCTCGGTCCCTGGAAAAATTGGCTGCTCAGTCTAAAATGCCTGGACCTATTTTTTATCCCAGTCCGGGACTGATGGCAACCCTGGCCGGAGGTGAAGGGGACTAGTAAATAATAAACTTTGCTATATGCATCACGTCTTCTGAGACTGCCCAGCAAACATCTCCCCCGGACCCAACGACATGGGCCCAACGACTCGAGTCATCATATGTTGATGGCTACCTAAAAGACTAGTAAAGATTTTCTCACATAGGTATAATTACGGAGGATCAGAAGTTCCTGGAAGAACAATACGGGACTAAGAGGCAGACACTCGGCGTGACTTTTATTTGCTTGTGAAAGAGCCCATTAGATGTGTTAGCGACAGGCTGCAAGCGTGCCAATAAAGAGGTGTACGGTGACGGGTTCCCGGCCTAGGTGTGTTGGCCGAACCTGCAGCCGGTTCACACGTGTGCACTCAGCCTGATGTTTTCTCACGCTTGTGAAGTGATTATTCAGACTCATTACAAACCCTTCAGCTGCCTGTGGCCTCGCCTGGGAAACGCCGAGTGAAACTGCTTACTCAGTGGGAGTGGGCCGCTGGGACGGATCTCCTCCGCAGCTGCAAGTCTGGGCAGAGACGACGAAAATCCTGCCCTGCCAGGAGTGTGTCCTCCTCGCTGGCCGCGTTCCACCAGACACTCAACTATGTCACCGTATGAGGAGGGCATGCCAAGTGTGTGCGGGAAACGGGACGGTGCCAAGCAAACACAGATCACGTCTTCTGACAAAGCCCATGACCTGACCCCGTCTGTCTGCTTAGTCATCCAGAAGAGGGTTTTATTTATTAAAAGTGAAATTGGAATTTCAAGCAAACAGCTAAATACTGAACACATAAATGGAAGAAGATGAGAGTGGGAGATGTTGTGTAGTCCTGACCAGTGGCGGCTGGTGCTCACTATTTTTGGGGGAGCGGCACAACCAACACTATCCCCCCGCACCGGAGACACAGGTGGCGATCACCCCCACTTAACCCCCCACCCCACAGGAGAAAAAGGCAGCGGCGTTCACCCCCCCACCTAACCCCTCCCTCTCCACACCCACCCCCCACGCAGGGCTGTCTTAATGAGAGGGCACACCTGGGCACTGCCCAAAGCAGGTGGTACTTGAGCCCATGCTCCCCTGAAATTGGGGGCCCCATGATGGCACTAAGAGTGATAGATGCAAAGGGGAGGCAGTCTACCCCCTACCTACTTGGTGTCTGTTTACCTGCACTGTCATCATTGTAGGGGCCCCAGAGCATTACTTTGCCCAGGGGCCCATGATGCTATTAAGACGGCCCTGCCCCCACGGGAGACACAAGTGGCGATCTCCCCCACCTAACCCCTCCCTCCCCACACACCCCCCCACAGGAGACACAGGCGGCGATCACCCCCACTTAACCCCTTCCTCCCCACCCCGCGGGAGACACAGGTGGCGGCGATCACCCCCACCTAACCCCTCACTCTCCACACACCCCCCCCACAGGAGACACAGGCAGCGATCTCCCCCACCTTACCCCTCACTTTCCACACACCCCCCCACAGGAGACACAGGCAGCGATCACCCCCCCCTAACCCCTCCCTCTCCACACATCCCCCCGCCCACATAAGACACAGGTGGTGATCACCCCCACTTAACGCCTTGCTCCCCACCCCGCAGGAGACACAGGTGGCAGCGATCACCCCCCACCTAATTCCCTCTCCACACAACCCCCCTTACGGGAAACACAGGCGACGATCAGCCCCCTACCCAACCGCCCGTGGGAGACACAGGCGGCTGCGATCACCCCCCACCTACCCCCTGAGAGACACAGGCAGCGGTCACCACCCACCTACCCAACCCCCCGTGAGACAGAGGCGCCGATCACCCCCCACCTACCTCCTCCCCCCGCGGGAGACACAGGCGGCTGCGATCACCGAACCAAATACCCCCCCAAGAGACACAGGTGATGGCAATCAGCCCCCACCTACCCCCTGGAGACACAGGCGGCGGCAATCACCTCCTAACCCCTTTCCCCCTACGCGGGAGACACAGGCGTCTGCGATCACCCCCTACCTACCCCTCCCCCCGGAGACACAGACGGGGGCGATCACCCCTGCCACATACCCTTTCCCCACCAGGGAGACACAGGCGGCAGCGATCACCCCCCACATACCCTTCACCCACCTGGGAGACACAGAGACACAGGTGGCATCAATCATCTCCCAACTACCCCCCAACCCCCCTCCACTGGGAGACACAGGCAGTGGAGATCACCCCCCACCTACCCTTCCTCCACCCGGGAGACACAGGCAGCGATCACCCCCAATCCCAAGCATATTAACCTAGAAAATAGCCAGAACAATTTTTTAACATTCAGCTTCCATTGAGTCAATGGGATTTGAATTCAGCACCTGAACATTAGTGTAAGGTCTGCCAAACCTGCCCCAGGTTTGTTTGGCTCATCACTACCGCCCAGTCACCTGCTGCCAGGGCATTCCCTGCCCTGCAGCTGCAGATACACAAAGGGGTAAGGATGCTTATGACATCATTGACCTGACATGGGAAATTGGCCATGTTAGGGCAATGATGTCACTAGTATCCCGCCCCTTATGTACATGCAGCTGCGGGGGCCATGTGGCCATGTTAGGGCAATGATGTCACTAGTATCCCGCCCCTTATGTACATGCAGCTGCGGGGGCCATGTGGCCATGTTAGGGCAATGATGTCACTAGTATCCCACCCCTTATGTACATGCAGCTGCGGGGCCATGTGGCCATGTTAGGGCAATGATGTCACTAGTATCCCGCCCCTTATGTACATGCAGCTGCGGGGCCATGTTAGGGCAATGATGTCACTAGTATCCCGCCCCTTATGTACATGCAGCTGCGGGGGCATGTGGCCATGTTAGGGCAATGATGTCACTAGTATCCCGCCCCTTATGTACATGCAGCTGCGGGGGCCATGTGGCCATGTTAGGGCAATGATGTCACTAGTATCCCGCCCCTTATGTACATGCAGCTGCGGGGGCCATTTGGCCATGTTAGGGCGATGATGTCACAAGCATCCTCACCCCTTGTGTATATGCAGCTTCTGGGCCCAGTTAGAGCAATGGTGTCACTAGTATCCCTACCCCTTGTGTACATGTAGCTGCGGGGGCATGTGGCCATTTTAGGGCAATGATGTCACAAGTATCCTCACCCCTTGTGTACATGCAGCTGCGGGGTCATGTTAGGGCAATGTCACTAGTATCCCCACCTCTTGTGTACATGCAGCTGCGGGGTCATGTTAGGGCAATGATGTCACAAGTATCCTCACCCCTTGTGTACATGCAGCTGTGGGGCCATGTTAGGGCAATGATGTCACTAGTATCCCCACCTCTTGCGTAAATGCAGCTGCTGCGCCATGTGGCCATGTTAGGGCAATGATATCACAAGTATCCTCACCCCTTGTGTACATGCAGCTGCGGGGCCATGTTAGGGCAATGATGTCACTAGTATCCCCACCTCTTGCGTAAATGCAGCTGCTGCGCCATGTGGCCATGTTAGGGCAATGATGTCACAAGTATCCTCAGCCCATGTGTACATGCAGCTGCGGGGTCATGTTAGGGCAATGATGTCACAAGTATCCTCACCCCTTGTGTACATGCAGCTGCGGGGTCATGTTAGGGCAATGATGTCACAAGTATCCTCACCCCTTGTGTACATGCAGCTGTGGGGCCATGTTAGGGCAATGATGTCACTAGTATCCCCACCTCTTGCGTAAATGCAGCTGCTGCGCCATGTGGCCATGTTAGGGCAATGATATCACAAGTATCCTCACCCCATGTGTACATGCAGCTGCGGGGCCATGTTAGGGCAATGATGTCACTAGTATCCCCACCTCTTGCGTAAATGCAGCTGCTGCGCCATGTGGCCATGTTAGGGCAATGATGTCACAAGTATCCTCAGCCCATGTGTACATGCAGCTGCGGGGTCATGTTAGGGCAATGATGTCACAAGTATCCTCACCCCTTGTGTACATGCAGCTGCGGGGTCATGTTAGGGCAATGATGTCACAAGTATCCTCACCCCTTGTGTACATGCAGCTGCGGGGTCATGTTAGGGCAATGATGTCACAAGTATCCTCACCCCTTGTGTACATGCAGCTGTGGGGCCATGTTAGGGCAATGATGTCACTAGTATCCCCACCTCTTGCGTAAATGCAGCTGCTGCGCCATGTGGCCATTTTAGGCAATGATGTCACAAGCATCCCCACCCCTTTGTGTACATGCAGCTGCGGGGCCATGTGGCCATGTTAAGGCTATGATGTCACTAGTATCCCCCCCTCTTGTGTACATGCAGCTGCTGCGCCATGTGGCCATGTTAGGGCAATGATGTCACAAGCATCCTCACCCCATGTGTACATGCAGCTTTGGGGCCATGTGGCCATGTTAAGGCAATGATGTCACTAGTATCCCCCCCTCTTGTGTACATGCAGCTGCGGGGTCATGTTAGGGCAATGATGTCACTAGTATCCCCACCCCTTTGTGTACATGCAGCTGTGGGGCCATGTGGCCATGTTAAGGCTATGATGTCACTAGTATCCCCACCCCTTTGCATATGTGCAGCTGCGGAGCTGTGTTAGGGCAATGCTGTCATCCCCGCTCCCCTATGTCTGTGTAGCTCTGGGGTGCGGAATATCCTTCCTGCAGCTGATATGACGGCGGTGGACGGGAGCAACCAACCAACCAGGGGTCCAGACCAAACCCAAGCTCATCCCCAGGGCTCACCCTGGGACAGGAAGTATGATACTGGCAGGGTCACCAGGTATAAATAAAGGAAAAATAACCTAAATACAGTAAAACCTTGGTTTGAGAGCGTTTTGCAAGACAAGCAAAATGTTTTATAAATTTTGCCTTGATATACAAGCGATGTCTTGATATAAGAGTAGCGTCATGTATAAAAGAGAAGAGGGGAGCCTCTAAGTGTAGCAATATAGTTACATTTAATGAAGGGACAACATTTAGTAACTTTGCTACACTTAGAGGCGCCTCTCTTCTCTTTTATACCCTGTAAAAAAAATGCTTTGATATACAAGCGCTTTGGATTACAAGCATGTTCCTGGAATGAATTATGCTCGCAATCCAAGGCTTTACTGTAAGAAAACGAATGCGGCCGCCATAGCCAGGGGCTAGTAAGCTGCACTATATGACAGCTTGGGGTTTAGATTTGAGCAGGAAATCTCCAATCCGCTGTCGCCGATACGACACACCGCAGCATTACTACACCGGCTGAGTGGCACCTCATTATCTGCCCTCGTTACCCCACAGCAGAGCGTGCCCATTACATTTACACGGAGTGAAAAGGTGATTGACTCATTGTAATAATTGCACAGCAGGAAGGCAGGGAAGCTCCCAAACAAGACCGTACACGAGGCACAGCCCGCTCTACAGACAGCCAGACAGAGCATTGCATCATGTTTTCTGTTATGACCTGAAATCCGCAGAGCATCAGGAAAGATGAACTCCCAAAACTTTCATTCAAATACGAAAGAGGAACTGCAGTCTGCTGAGGTACGTAGGTGATAGACACATGAACAATCCTCAGTCCAACCATAAGTAGCCAAGCTGGCCAAATATTTTCTAATGTGATTAGGCACCTTATAGCATCCCTGCTCAGGGCCGTCTTAATAGCATCATGGGCCCCTGGGCCAAATACCGTATTTATCGGGGTATTGAGCGCTAAAGTGGACCCTATTCCTGTGGAAAAAAAGATTTTTGTACTTACAGTTTTGGTGTCTTGCGCGGCGTCCGTCTGCGGCTTCGGGTGTCCTCTTCGTCGGGTCCGGCGTCCTTCTGCGGCTTCGGGTGTCCTCTTCGTCGGGTCCGGCGTCCTTCTGCGGCTTCGGGTGTCCTCTTCGTCGGGTCCGGCGTCCTTCTGCGGCTTCGGGTGTCCTCTTCGTGTGGTCCGGCGTCCTTCTGCGGCGTCCTCCCCGCTCGATCCCCGCTTTCCCGCGCCGAGTTCGAATACTGCGCCGACATATACCGAGCGCAGTACACTCGTGATTTTCAGGGCAAAAAAGTGCGCGGTATACGCCGATAAATACGGTAATGCTCTGGGGTCCCTACAATGATGACAATGCAGGTAAACAGACATTAAAGCGGATCTCCACCCTAAAGTGAAGATCCGCTGATCGGAACCCTCCCCCCCTCCGGTGTCACAATTGACACCTTTCAGGGGGGAGGGGGGTGCAGATACCTGTCTAAAGACAGGTATCTGCAACCACTTCCGGCCCGCAGTCTCGGGCAAAAGACGGTTTTTTTGGCGACATCCCGTCGCCCCCCGTTGTGTGCTGGGAACTCTCGGCTCCCAGCACACAGCGGGAGCCAATCGCCGGGCGCGGCGTGACTCGCGCATGCGCCGTAGGGAACCGGGCAGTGAAGCCGCAGCGCTTCACTTCCTGGTTCCCTCACCGTGGATGGAGGGGGGAGCAGCAGGGTGACGAGCGATCGCTCGTCCTCTGCTGCGGACGCCGCTGGACTCCAGGACAGGTAAGTGTCCTAATATTAAAAGTCAGCAGCTGCAGTATTTGTTGCTGCTGGCTTTTAATATTGTTTTTTTGCTGAACCATCCGCTTTAAGGCCCGGATTCACATACATCGGCGCCTTTTTAAACCCGCCGTAGCGTATCTTCTTTATGCCGCGCCGGCGCAACGCAGAGAGGGAAGCATGGAATTCACAAAGCAAATGCTCCCAACGTTGCGCCAGCGTAACGTATATTCATAGGCGTAAGGCAGCGTAAGTGGAAGTGGGCTGGAAGTGGGCGTGATACATTTAAAGGAAGCGTGACCCCATGCAAATGATGGGCTGAGCTTCAGACAAGTACTTAAAATAAACTGCGCATGCGTCGTACCTTGGACGCATCCCAGTGCGCATGCTCACAATCACGTCAAAATAATTGCCTAAGATACGTCGAATCACTGCCTACGACGTGAACGTAACCTACGCCCAGCCCTATTCACGTACAACGTAAACAATGAAAAATTCGACGGCTTTCATTCCCTGGTCCATACCTTTGCATGAGTTGCATGAGGAAATAACTTTACGCCGGACGTAACCCTTACGCAAATCGCTTAAAACATGCGCCGGGCGTAAGTACGTTCGTGAATCGGCGTATCTCCCTCATTTGCATATTTGCATCAAAAATCAATGGGAGCGCCAAATGTGTCCAGCGTAACTATGCGCCCACTCTGCGCCGGCGTAGGCAAGTTACGTCGGTCGGATGAAGTCAGTTTTTAGGCGTAGCTTAGTTCTGTGGGCACGGCGCACAGATACGACGGCGCATATTTACACTTACGCAGCGTATCTCGAGATACGTCGGTGTAAGTGCTTTGTGAATCCGGCTATAAGTAGGTAGGAAGCAGACTGCCTCCCCTGTGTATCTATCACTCTCAGTGCCATCACAGGGCCCCCAAATTTCAGGGCAGTGTGGGCTCAAGGACCAGCTGCTTTGGAGAAAGTACAGGGGCCCCCCACGCAGCTGGGGCCCCTGGGCAGTGCCCAGGTGTGCCCTCTCATCGGGGCCGTCTTAATAGCATCACGGGCCCCTGGGCAAAGTAATGCTCTGGGGCCCCTACAATGGAGATGCAGTTAAACGGACATCAAGTAGGTAGGAGGCAGACAAGCGGAGCTTCCCCATTTGGGTGGAGCTCCGCATTAAAGTGGTTGTAAACCCTAATGCCCCGGAATTTCCGATGGCCTAAAATCCGATGGAATTTTTTGTTGGAATGACGTTCAAGCTGTCTTGCATACACACCGTCAGACCAAATTCCGACCGTCCAAAATGCGGTGACGTAAAACACTACGACGAGCCGAGAAAATGATGTTCAATGCTTCCAAGCAATGCGTCGACTTGATTCTGAGCATGCGTGGGTTTTTTCGCCGCCGGAGTTGCACACAGACGATAGGAATTTCCTATTGTTTTTCCTGACTTTTTTCATTGGAAATTCCGATCGTGTGTACGCGACTTTACAGGCCACTTTATGCTACAGGTAGGCCTATAATAAGGCTTACCTGTAGCTACCCAGGACATCTCTTAAACCTTCACGGTTTAGGAGATATCCCCTATCCCCTGCATGTGCCGATGTCATTGGTACATGCGCACTGGGGCAAACTGAAGCAATGGCACGTACATGCCGTTACGTCATCGCGGCTCCAGTCAATCACAGCGCCGGAGCTGCGGTACCTGGAACAGGGGTGTATTTAGGTTTTGTGTTGCCCTAGGCCTGACTAAACTTGTGAACCCCCTAATTTAAATATGACCCACCCCTTCCTGTCAAGGCCACACCCCTTGCGATTTAAGACCCACCCTGAAACTTTCAAGTGGGGACACTAGATCTGATGGCCTGGGGGGGGGGGCAATGGATTCCCTTAATTTGCATAGATTTTCTCTCACTACCTGTTTGGCTATTGGACAGGAAAGTGAAGGGAAATCTCTGCAATGGGACAGGGATGGTAAAAAATTTGAAGAGATGTCCCCCCCCACCAGGGATGGACTGGCCATTGGGACTACAGGGAGTTTCCCGGTGGGCCGATGGCTCAGTGGGCCGGCTTCAGTGACAGCAGACCGCTGCTCCCTTCTCGCAGCGCTCACCTCCTCTCCCTCCCTGCAGCGCTCACCTGGGGGGGAACAGAGAAGCAGGGGGAGGACAGAGGAGCATGGGGGAGGGTACAGACAGCTGACTCAACAGCTATGGCCTGGGAGTTTCTCGTTTCTGCCTAATCTTGTCCCATAAGGGGGGCACCAAACTGATTCTTTGCCCCGGGTGAAATCATGTCTAGCTTCCCCACTGGTACTGCCTATAAGAGTACCAGTACCAGCCTTTCTACTCTAATAAAATAGAATGGCTAGTGGCTAGTGAAGGGGGAGAGGGGGCTTGGGTGGTGGGGGGGGGGGTGCGGGAGTTGTCTGGCCGCCATGGGAGAGACCTGTCAAAGTGGGCCAGTCTGGATGAAGTCCAGGGCCAAATTTTTGTTCCAGACCAGCCCTGCCCCCCACAGTTGCAGAATGCCAACCGCCCACATACTGGAAGCAGTGCAGACGATTTATGGGGGCGCTAAACTAATTTGCCCTCTGCAAAGTGCTGCCTAGGCCTGGGCCTTGTTGGCCTAGGCCAGGATACAGCATTGACCTGGAAGTAACCCCCGGGAGAGATGTCGGCCACCGAGGTAAGTCATTTATAATGAGCTAGTATGCTATTTTCGGGGCAGTATGGGCTCAAGGACCAGCTGCTTTGGGGAAAGTGCAGGGGCCCAACATGCAGCTGGGGCCCCTGGGCAGTGCCCAGGTGTGCCCTCTCATTAAGACAGCCAATGTCCCTGGTAAAGATTGACGTCTGATGATTGAGCTAATAATCTTAGTAATACAGACTCTTTCTGTACTAAACTACCATCAATAAACGACCTACAACCATTCTAAACATTATAATTCCACCCCGTGACATTGATCTGCTGGCCTGATAACCCCCCCCCCCCCCCACCTCTACCACAGGGCATGCACTATTTTCTATAAAGGGTGGAGGAGCTCCCAGCTATGAAAGGGTTGTGAGGGTATTGTGTACGAGGAGAGGAGGGCAAGACTCTAATTAAGACGTATGTGATCAGAGCTCTAGTATGAGTAATAACACCCTTCATTATGGTAATGGGATAGGCCATTGTCTCCAAAGACCTCGGACCTCGTCCCATTGTCAGAGGATACAATGAAACTAGAAATGCTTGTGAAATGTTTCGATGTATAAATACAAAATATCATTTTTCTATAGAGTAGGGAGGACCGTCACCTTAAAGGTGATGTTGTCCCGTCCGGCCTCGTCCCTCCTCTGTCTCCTACAAATGGATTTTTTTCCGGAAAGTACTTTATTTGTGCTGCAAAACTTTCGCCAACCCCCCTGTTTGTGTGCCACAGGGCCTGGGTCCAAGAGTGCACTGTGGCGCATCTTGTTTCCCCAGCCATGGGTACACGGGTGGGTCTCCCCACTCATGTGCCGAGACTGCTAGCAGTGAAATCTTAAACTTTTCCATATCTCTGCATGGAAAACCATCTGCATGTGCATGGAAAACCATCTGCATGTGCGCAGATGTGTAGGCAAGTTCTGCCAGGACATGAAGCCAGCGGGCACATCTGCGCCAGCACCATAGTCAGAGCCATGGACAGTGGCGGCTGGTGCCCCCCGCCTCTAGGTCCGCACTTACCCCATCCAGGTGGCAGGCAGCTTCCCCGGCTTCTCCCCCTGGCCAATCGGGTTTTAAGACCCGCTTTCTGTCCTGATTGGCCGGGAAGAGAAGCAGGAAGACAATAGCGCATGTTGATTCGCTATTGTCACAAGTGGGTGCCAGATTTGGTAAAGTGAACATGCGTGAGAGCCGACCATTTTGCCTGACATTCTTTGAACCATTAAGTGTGTTCGTCCAAGCACTAATACACGGCCCAACAAGAATTCTCTTGCCTTTGTGGCTGTGTGTGGTGAAGAGATGAGCTTGGGCCTGTTATTGGATATTTGCCATGAATGCAGGCTCTCCATTGCCATAAATGCAGGCTCTCCATTGCCATGAATGCAGCCTTACCATTGCCATGAATGCAGCCTCACCATTGCCATGAATGCAGCCTGACCATTGCTATAAATGCAGCCTCACCATTGCCATAAATGCAGCCTCACCATTGCCTGAAAGCAGCCTCACCATTGCCATGAATGCAGCCTCACCATTGCCATGAATGCAGCCTCACCATTGCCATGAATGCAGCCTTACCATTGCCATGAATGCAGCCTCACCATTGCCCCAGTGCAGCCCAATCTATGCCCATCTGCAGACTCGAAAGGGGACAGGGAGGGGGTGGGACGACACCAACAGATTATATACAGGATTATATACAGGAGAATACAGGAGGCCTCTTGAATACAAAGTCCCGCCTCCTATGATAGACAGAACAGTTGTCCAATTGCAGCCCAGGAGACAGGACTTCCTATTACAGTTGCTGCCGAGTAAACAGGAGATTCTCCTATATGTAATCTGACGGCGCTTGTCCCGTCCCCTCTCTGTTCCCTCCGAGGGGGGGGCCACATCACAATGGAAAACGGGCCGCAATTGGCACATGCCTGCTCTACATATAAGGCCCCCGTTCACACTTGGGAGTTTAGGAAACGAGGGCAGAACTGGCGGGATGCTGCCTGTGATCCCAAATCCTGGCAAAACACACACAGCAAATTTTGGTGCCGTTTAATCCAGAATAGGGGATTTTGGGGGGGGGGGGGTGTAGATCGCGATGGAGTGTCTCGATCACTCACTGCTATTGGCCAAAGTGTGGGCAGGTAGGAAGGATTTGCTCCCAAATTGTCTTTTGAAATTATTTTTAAAATGTTTGTATCTATAAAATATTATAGAGGGTGTCCAAGAAAAGTTTCCATACATTGGAAAAATGAACAAGTTCATATTATATTTTTATTATTTTTAAAATATTTTTATATGTTTTATTAATATTTTGCAAACATTTTTTTTAAATAATATATAAGTGATATAAATAATGAATAGAATATTTTATAATAATATATTTTTATATCATTTTATAATAATATATTTTTATATCATTTTATAAAAATAATAATAATATATATATATATATATAATTAAAATATCATTTTCTAATAATATATATGTGATATATATATATATAATGAATATTTTGTAAACAAAGGCACATTTAGGCCCTGTACACACAGGTAGTTTTATTTTTATATATTTATATATATATATATATATATATATATATATATATATATATATATATATATATATATATATATATATATATATATATATATATATATATATATATGGAATATAATATTTTATAATAATATATACTTTTATATAATATTTTGTAAACAAAGGCACATTTAGGCCTTGTACACACAGGTAGTTTTATTAATTTATATAATGAATATAATATTTTATAGTAATATATACTTTTATATAATATACTTTTATATAATATTTTGTAAACAAAGGCACATTTAGGCCTTGTACACACAGGTAGTTTTATTAATTTATATAATGAATATAATATTTTATAATAATATATACTTTTATATAATATACTTTTATATAATATTTTGTAAACAAAGGCACATTTAGGCCTTATAGTTTTATTTTAAAAACAATTCAACCCGGCCAGCTGAACGGAAAAAAAAAAAAAATGTAGGAGCTCGCTGTACTGCTCGCTGTGCCGGTCATACACGGTTCAAATTTATTCCATTCAAACCAGGAGGAACTGGGCTCATCCAGTTTTCCCAGGGAAATATTCCTGCATCCCAGCTGCCTGTTGGCACCCCCAGTATCTGTTCCAGCTGGCACCAGCCTTCAGAGCCCCCCATCATACCAGCAGGGATACCATACAGCCAGCCATTCCTACCAAAGGGCCAGAATGATGGCGTAGCACCCCTACTGGACACTAATAACAACAGATACGACACTTGATCAAGGGCTGGCCATACACGGTAACAATTTCGACAAGTTCATCAGGAACCGGCTGAGATTTAAACCGTTAATGGGCAGGCTGAATTCGATAAACTTAAGTACAGCCAGCCTGCCAGGTTATCTTGCAATCATCGGAAATGACTAAGCATCTATCCATGATGTGAAACATGTTAGCTTTTTTGTCCCCTATGTCCACTTTCTACCATTGATTGCAGTGTTGCATTAATTTTTGGATGTTATACAGCTTTGGATTTTATCCTTTGTTCATTTTGTTTCAATAAATCGCCTATCAGAGTGCGGCAGTCCAGGAATATTTATTTTTTCCACATATCTTGCAATCATCACTAGAGACTGCCATAGCTGCTAGCAATAATCACTGAGAAGACAACGACCCGGGAGGAGGAATTCCGGCATCAACGCCGTCTGTGTTGATGTGGGAATTGAGCAAAAAATAACGAAATTTGCTCTGTGTATGACCAGTTTTAATATACAATGTTAGTATAGTGATCTCCCCGCTGAGCTATTGCGTTGGCTGGGAGCGCTGATCAGGTATTGGTCGGCTGCTGGTTTTCCAGTATGCCCCGTTCGACAGAAGCAAGCCGCCGGATGTTAGGCTTGGCATCTGTTGGACAGGCTGCTGTACACACACAGGCCGAAGGTTTCTGTTGAACCGGTCTATACCGGTCAATATTCGGCTGGATTCGGTTGAACTGGCCTATACTCATCGATACCAGTATAGGCCAGTTCAACAGCCTTTAGCTACAGTTTCCCATTTTCCCTTTGTATGGCCTCTTATGGGACACCCTATATATATATATATATATATATACACACACATCTAGATATCTATACAGTATATCTAGATGTATTTATATATATATATATATATATATATATATATATATATATATATATATGGTATATTATACAATTTACTGAAAACCTTTGTGTCGGAAGGCTATACCATGCTGGACAGAGTTCATTTGCCTTTATAATGATAGGAAGTTGTCATGGAGACACATATTATGAAATTTTATACATTTTGTATTTTTGTTGAAGGATAAAACTCTCAAAATTGAATGTACAACGCTGACACCCCTTTTTTTTAGAGGGACCCCAATCATAGCCGTGGCCTTTAATGCATTTGAATTAAAAATAAATAAAACAGGGAATGTTGAATGTGTTCATTTTGTTTTTATTTTGAAAAAATATAATCTGTGTAACAAAAAAAGTAACAAAAAAAAGTGCATTAGAAACATATTTACAAATACTTGTTGCACGTAGCCCTGTCACTTTAACCCTTTATCTGCCAGTGGGGCTTTTGTTCTTCCTCTATAAGAGGACCCCTTCTGGAGCCAACTGGTTAAACGTGACCCAATGCATATCGCATTTACTTATTTAACAACCCTTTGGGTTTACCAGGGTCTAAATTGTACCCCCTTATTTTCAATCCCCCCTATGAGGACTAAATTGCCCACAGTGTATTGCCTAGGATAATTCTATGCAACAAGTGGATGTGTATTGCTGACACTATTTACAAAACAGTGCAATAAATTACAACGTGGCTTTTGTCTTGAGTGTGTGTTTTCTTTTTTTTTAAAGTCTCTGTTTTGCTGTTTCACCATGGCCTCCAGATGGCGCTAGAGGGCTGTGGTGGGCTTGGGGCAGGCCTTTGTGCAGGAGGCTGGCTGGGGGAGGAGCAGGAGTCTGATCCTCTAGGGCTGAGATGGAGGATGATTCTGGAATTGTTCTGCTTGGGGTTGGGGGATTTTGTGCAGTCCAAGCAGCAAAGTTCAGGACTTCTCTTCAGGTGCTCTAGGAGAAGGTTGCTGGTTTCTTCAGCAATAACATTGGTTTTGGTCAGAATGCCGCCAAGGCGCTCTACGCAAGCTCTGTAGCCTTCTCTGTATTTCTCTGCAGAGTCTGAACAAAAAAAAAAAAGAACATGGTTATAATGTGATCCAACAGCCAAAGCTTGACTACACAAAACTGCTTAGTTGTCTAGAATAGAACTCTACAGTTTCCTTTTCTGTCTAGTGCCATCACACCCTACCAGCCTGGATCATTTCCCGCCATAGACTAAAAACCCACATTACTCTACACCCATATAATGAGAAGTAGCTAACCTAAAGCTGGGTCATCATATATAATAAGGTAGTAAGCTTGGCCACCATACAGGTAGTGATTTTAAGTTTGAAGCTTAGCCAGTAGCCACCATATATAATAATGTAGAGGTTTGATGCTTGGCCACCATATATAATAATGTAGAGGTTTGATGCTTGGCCATAATAAGGTAGTGGTTTGATGCTTGGCCACCATATATAATAAGGTAGTGGTTTATTGTTTGGCCATCATATATAAGGTAGTGGTTTATTGTTTGGCCATCAAATATAAGGTAGTGGTTTATTGTTTGGCCATCATATATAAGGTAGTGGTTTATTGTTTGGCCATCATATATAAGGTAGTGGTTTGATGTTTGGCCACCACATATATTAGAGTAGTGGTTTGATGCTTGACCGCCATATATAAGAAGGTAGTAATTTATTGCTTGGCCATCATATATCATAAGGTAGCAGTTTAATGGTTGGTCATCATATATAATAAGGTAGATGTTGATGCTTGGTCTTCATATATAATAAGGCAGTAGTATAATGCTTGGCCACCATATACCTTAAGGTAGTGGTTGATGCTTGACCACCATAATGTAATGGTTTAATGCTTGGTTGTTCATGATATATATTAGGAAGTGTGTTGGTGCTTGACCACCATATATAATAAGGTAGTGGTTTAGTGCTTGGTCACCATCTACAATAAGGTAGTCATTTAATGCTTGGCCATTGTTTATAATAAAGTAGTGGTTTGATCCTTGGCCATCATATATAATAAGGTAGTGGCTTATAGTTCTACAACAGCAGTAAAGTCACAGGTCCAATTACTGTCTATTACTAGCAAAATGCTACAAATATTGTGGTTTGAAGGATTGGCATGCTCCCAATTTGTCTGAAGAATGCTAATTATTATTAATATTACTTACTGCTACTATTTTTATTATTATTATTATTATTATTCAATATGAAGACTTAAGTAAATCAACACTTACTTTGTGTTTGAACTGGAGGGATGTCTTTTAGGAATCGAACAGTCATCTCCAAAATATCAGCTTTTTCTAGCTTGGAATATCTGGAATTCTGGAAATACAAAAACATAAAAATTGTGGTTAAAAATCACATTTAGTAATGTTACACTTTTAAAAAAAAAAAAACAGCTTAAACAATAGGATCTCCATAAAACTCAAGTGTCCCCCTTTTAGCTATAATTTAATATTTTCTGGCATCAAATGTATTTTGTACATATTTTTTTATATATTTATGCATACAAGGACACTGCATATTTATTTATATATATATATATATATATATATATATATATATATATATATGTATATATATATATATATATACATATAGATATAGATATATCTATATCTATATATATATATATATATATCTATATCTATATATATATAGATATAGATATATCTATATATATAGATATAGATATATCTATATATATATATATATAAAAAAATATGAATTATTTATTTTGCTAAGAAGATATAGAGGAGCATTATAATATATAATAACATTCATATGCATGTAAATATATATTTTCTATTATATTAGATCTATCTACACACACATATATATAGATATAGATATAGATATATATATAGATATTAGATAGATAGATCTAATATAATAAAAATATATATTTACATATGAATGTTATTATATATTATAATGCTCCTCTATATCTTCTTAGCAAAATATATAATACTAAAATGTATTATGCAATTTTTGTTTGAATATATTGTGATGTTTAAGTCTATTTTTTTGTATTTTATTATTTTTTTTATTTTTTTTTTAATGCAACATCACATAAAAATCTACAGACTGCATTTAGCTAATATTATGAAGATGATCATTAAATGAAAAATAAAATAAAAATACCACTTACATCTTTTCCGATAAGAGGCAGGATCAGGGTTTTCAGCTGGTTCAGGCTTTCATTAATTCTAGCCCTCCTTCGCTTTTCCATCAGAGGTTTGAGGGTCTGGAAATAAAATGGAATATTTGGTTACAATCATGCCATGCCATGCTCATTTTTGGAATCATAAAAGAAATCACATAGTATAGGAGGTGGTCCAGCAGCCTGTTGGTGAGCACTTACCTTCCTAAGCTCACTGGCTTCTTTGTTTTTCTTGCCAGGCTTGGGTTGGTAGCTGTGGGTAGATTCTGGGATGATCATGCTTGGTGCCATGGCTCCAGAGACAGGCTAGGCTCCTCTCAGTGCTGGGACGAGGTAGTATGAAGACTGCAGCTTGGCTGCTTCTATTTATACAGCACCTCTGAGCCTGGCCCCGCCCACTACTAACAATTTTAGGATTGACAATAGCCCCTCTGGGGGAGAATGCTCCCACCCCTCCCCTCTGTATGAATTTATTACAGCCATCTGCTCAGGACAGGTAACTGACTTTGTCACTTGTATGCAAAAAAAAAATATATATATATAAAATAAAATAAAAATAAATAAATGAAATAAAAAAGGGGATACTCACGATCCTTCCATTCACAGCAAGGTGTATCACTTCCATCAAATTCAAATGCAAATCGGTGTCATTACTGTGTGATGTTTACAAATACAATGTTTTGTGTTTTGTAGTTTTTATATCTTATTGTGTGTTGTGTTTGTATATACACAAAGTTTTAAAATGTATCTCTTGTGCATCAGTTTCGTATATAATGATACTTTGTAATCCAATATTGGGTTTTAAGGCAAAAAGTTTTTATTTTAATTTTTTTGCATGCACTCATAGGGGCAGATTCACAAAACAATTACGCCTGTCTAACTGGGGTTAGACAGGAGTAATTTCAAATTTCGCGCGGCGTATCACT
Organism: Rana kukunoris; assembly: GCA_029574335.1. Classification (NCBI taxonomy): domain Eukaryota; kingdom Metazoa; phylum Chordata; class Amphibia; order Anura; family Ranidae; genus Rana; species Rana kukunoris. Next base: position 158,476,348 of record CM056058.1, on the reverse strand, counting down.
AGTTTGAATCCTCAAACCATGATACGCCGGCTTCGGGCTTCGATCTGAGAGGCTTACGTCTTCGTAAGCCTTCGGATCTACGCTGCCATCTATTTGCGGCCGCTGGGAGGAGTTTGCGTCGTTTTGGTGCGTCGGGATATGCAAATGTGTTTTTACGGGGATTCACGAACATACGAGCGGGCGTCGCAATCGTTTTCGTCTATTTTTTTATACGTAATGTTAGAGCAGCTTTTTGCTGCTCTAACTTTACGTAGCCCATGTTAAGTATGGCCGTCGTTCCCGCTTCGAATTTATTTAAAATTGTATTTTGTTTACGTAACTCGTCGGGACGTGGATCGCCCGTAAAGTACGCTACATAAACAACGAATGACGTCACGACGTGATTTCGCGCAATGCACGGCGGGAAATTTGCGAACGGAGCATGCGCAGATCGATCGCCGCGGGAACGCGCCTAATTTAAATGTTTCACGCCCCCTACTCGCGCAGATGGATTGCGACGGGAGAAATACACTACACCGCCGTCGTTTACCGTAGAAAATCTACCTGAATTCCACGTAGAGCAAGGTAAAAAACGGCGGCGTAGTGTATTTCTGATATGCTACGATAATCCATTTCTCTGTGAATCTGCCCCATAGGCTTTATCTTTAGAAGAAACTGAAAATATATAATATATAATTTAAGGAAAAAAAATATGTAATAACAGTTTTTAAAATTGCATGCACTGATATGCTTTGTCTTTATAGAAGAAACAGAAAATATATAACTTAAGGAAAAAAATCATTTTTTAACAGTATAATTGCATGCACTGATAGGCTTTATCTTTATAGAAGAAGCAAAATATATAATATATAATTGAAGGAATCAAATAATTGTATAACAGTTTTTATAATTGCATGCACTGATAGGCTTTATCTTTATAGAAGAAACAGAAAATATATAATTTGAGGAAAGAAAATCATTTTATAACAGTTTTTTTTATAATTGCATGCACTGATAGGCTTTGTCCTTAGAAGAAACAGAAAATATAGTGATTATTTTTATATTTTGAAAGTATATTTTTTAATGATTATGTGTCTCTGTGTATCTAAACTGCAACATATTTATAACACCTGTTACTTTGTATTGTATAAAATATACATGTTTAAGATTTCTATCTAAATATCATTGTTTAATGCAAAAACAAAATCCATTTAACCCAAAAAATAAAAAATGGAGTGATAAGAATACCTTCTGGATAGGTAATTACAGTGCCCCCCCCCCCACCCCAAGCCAAGCTAAAGCATTAATAAATAAGACCTACATTCTGATTGGCTGGTTTAGCAGCCTGCATATACAATGTTAGTGTCTGCATCATATTAAAATAGATTAAATAAAGGCTAAAATGCTGGGTTACACTGTAAATTGTGGAAAAGTTGGATTATTCCCCCCCCCCCCCCCCCCACTCACACACCCCACCCTCCTTTGTCCCAAAAGAGCAGATAAAACATCTGAAATGACATATGAAAGCCTCAGCCTCACCAATATATTAAAAACAAGAGCAGATGTTACATATGTCTATGCAAATCAGCCTTGCATTGATAACCTGGCTAGATGCTGCTGCCTGCACCTGGCTGAACTGTCCTGCAAGACTTAGGAGTCGTGTTCCCAGGGCTCTGATTGGTGGGTAGGCAGACCACGTGCCCCCCCCCCCCCCCTTTCCCACCTCGAAGCTATTATCCCTTGTCTTCTGCTATGTTTGAATCTTCAGTTGGGATTTGAATATTGTAACACATATTGGCGTGGGTCCTTGTACCCCATCTGGGGGGGGGGGGCATCTCTCACCAGCCCCCACCCCCCCCCCCCCCCCCTATTTGGGTAACAAAGTAGCCAGCAGCTGTCAGGGTGCCCTGGCCATGCCTGTGGTGTCCCCCCTCTCCTCTTACAGACCAGGCTTTGTTATAGGTGACATACAGAAGGCAGGTTTCCAGCTTGGGCTGGGATGGTAATAAACAAGAGGAAGCCAAAACACTCAGCATCCCAAGCTGTAATTATCCTAAATTCCCACAAATCAGACGACTAGATCCTCCCTGGATGTGTATTACCGGAGGAGGCCCCGGGGGAGGTGAGCAAGGCGTCTGCTGCCCATTGGGGTTCCTATAGGATCCCTTAATATTTATTATTCATACATATATTCATATATATACATCCCCTGCCTTGGTAGATACAATGTACAATAAGAATACAAATATCTAATGACATCGCACCGACTAATACCAGAAATATCGTCCGTTCATGTCTATCATCTCTATTCTTTCCCTTCATTCTATTCATTCCTCTACAATATCTCTTCATTCTCTTCTTTGTGTCCATTTCTCGGTCATCTCTATCCCC